>CM035235.1:60638080-61014245 GCA_020226215.1 Sindora glabra | reverse complement strand
CAAAACTTGCAAGCTGGTTAGAGGAATAAATAGGTGATATGTAACCAGCATAGAAATATGCATCATTTATTTGTACATACTTATACAGATGATAATTATATAGAAATATTTGGGTTAAATAGTAACCAATTTTTATGTTATGTCCTAAGTAATATTTAAATTTTATTGTAACAAAGTGCCTTGAGATATTTATTTTAAAATTTGATGAGAATAGTCAAATCATATTTATCCATGCTAAAATAAAATAGGAATTTTTAAATTTTTGATTAAATAAATATTATTGTGATTTTATTCAATGGAAGCATTATTTAAATTCTTGGGACTTTTAGAAATTAAAGATAAGAAATATGTGACTCATTTTCATAAAAAGTTCTATTAATAAATATGTGAATTTGAGAGAATATTTTTTGAAACTCCAAGCATATTGAAGATGATATATATGTGTATATATATAATCAATAAAAGTGTGTTCATGATTTAATAAAAGGATCTCATGATACTTGTTTAAAATGTGAGGTTGGAATTTTAAATAAGATTCGGAAAGGATTTTTATGATAAGAATATATAAATGGCTAGGATTAATTTTGGTTTGAAATGGAAGATTGAGATCTGTTGATGGAGGTGAGCTTAGATAGCATGAAAAGTGCTAAATCAAAACCCAAAACTCCTTTATATTTTTCCCTCTTTCTCTTTCCTCCTGGCCACTCCTAGTTCTCTCTCTCTCTTCCCTTCCCTTTTCTCTCTCTTTCTTCTACTTCTCCTCTCTCTTGACTCCAGCTAGTTGTTAACTTATGCCACCGCCACAGGTTACTCTTCATCATGAACCTCCTTGCTAGAAAGCATTTCACTAACGTTGCAACGGGAGCCTAGATCGAGATGAACTAGTAGTGTTTTGGGCATAGGTTCTTTAGCTATCCCACTTTTGACTTCATTTAGTTGAGCTGCTATTGGATGTTGAAACTCCTCTCCTGGCTGATTGTGCATCTATCTGTTACTAGGAAGCTACATATCATAAATGGACAATAGCAAGAAGGGAGTTCCTTTTCCTCCTTGATCTCTAGTACTTCACCATGGATTCGAGCATTAGTAAGTCGCCGCAACCATATGTTAGTGTATATACCTTAAAACCAATCATATTGATGATTGTAAATTTGAATCGTGTTATTTTAATGATAATTTCAATTATCATATTTATACATATATTGTTTGCATAATATATTTATATTTAACTATGATAATAACCTTAGAATAATTGTATTCTTAAATGTCCCTAGTCATATGTTATTGTGAATTAGGTTGCTTTGATATATTAAGATTAGCATGTGTGGTGACTTATATGAGATATTAAGTCTACACATGAATACAAGTTAAGGGACTTATATACTGTATCAACCTACCCTAAGAACACTATATGGATCATTATATGAGTGTCATGAGTGATTCTTAGTGATAATCATTAACATGGTCCTTTGACTTGAGATCACCAAGGTTCCCTACATGTGAGTTTCATATTTTAATACTACTCTATGTCACTCATGGTTGAGTGAATGCAAGGGTAGTTATTGGATATGTCACATATCATGTAGAGAGATTTATGTGATTAAGATGGAATCTGTCCCTCCTATATAACAAGAGTAACATCTGTGGACCCCTTGATTAAGTAAAGTTGAAAAAATGCATGGCCATGTTCAAATGAATTAACATGAGATGTCAATTACATTTGCTTCAGTCAGCTTACTTAGGAATCAAGAAACCTTTAGATTGGGCTATACAGGAATGATACAATCCATGTCTCATGCTCAATCTAGATGTCTAGGCCAAAAGGTCATAGATGATGATCACATATAGGTTTAGTCAAATCATTAACTTTTTCATTACTTGGGTAACAATGATGTGTTGCTAGACATTGCTCATTGTTTATGATCATTACCAATGTAATGAGAGCCTGTAGGGTTGCACATTTAGAATCTAGTGGATTTGGAATTGATAGACCAAATTGTTTGGGCCTAATATTCAGGAATTCCATGTTATAATTATAAGGCCAAAAAATAAGCCTATAATTATATATGGAATAAAGCTCGATTAGTTACAATTTTCTATGCACCTATTTAAATAGGTTTGTTAGGTAATAACAAAATTATTCACGCATCCCAAAGCATAGAAAAACCCTAGCACCCTTCCTTAACCATAACCCTTGAAGAGGCGTAGCTAGCATTACAAGGCAAAATAGGAGAATTCCAATCAGTAGTTGTGGATGTTTACTGGTGATTTGTTGGTTCATGTGGATACTTGGGAGTTTTTAGCCAAAAAGGAATCGAAAAGGTGATTAATGAACGAGTCCCTGAATCATCGGAAAGGTAATGACCGAATCCTTATTCTAATATAATATTTTGCATGGATTCTTTGGCTGAGATTGGTTAATTTTTGCAGCATTTGTTTTACTCTCGATCCCAACACCTTATAGGGTAGAGGTGAGTTAGTTTAACATAAATGCCCTTCTACCTTAATTAGAATAAACTTGAAAAAGTAAAGCCCCTTTATGTGCATTTAGAAATATATAATAATGGCTCAAAAAAATAAAAGTTTTATGATATAGATTGCTAGAATAATATGGTTAGAGTAAATATAAAGCATTACATTTTAATATTTTGAAAGATTCCAACTTGATCCAAGAACAACCCATTTTATGCATATTATGGATTCTTAGTAATGCTTTTGAAAAATAATATTTTTATGCTATAGAGTGAGAAGACAATATGATTGAAGCCTTTTTGGAGTGTTATATTTTGATATTATGGAAAAAATTGAGCTTGATTCAGAAAACCTTGCTTTATTATCTTATTTTGGATACTTGGTATAACATTAATAAAATAAGAATTTTATGCTTAAGAGTATTAGACTAGTATGCTTAAAGTATAATCATATCATTAAGATCTAATATTTTTTATGTTTGGAGTTTGATTGAGGAAGTCCCCAATAAATGTGATTTTTCTTGTTCTTAATGGAAAGTTAAAAAATATAAGGAAATAAATATATAACTTTATACAGTGATGTGAGTAGAACCTCTCTAAAGCTTACAATATCAATATTTTAAGTATTTTATTCATTGATTTGGAAAATCTATTATTTATGAAAATCTCCAACTTGGTATGATAATTTTAAAAATATAAGAAAGTGGTAATGTAAAATGATAAGAGTGGGTTGAATAGAATATTTTATAACCTCAATTTTTAATATTTTACTTGTATGATCTTGATTTTAAAATCTTTATATTATGGTGTATCTCGATTTAAAGAGTAATATTAGAAAATATAAGTAGCTAATGATCCAGAGTGTTAGTGTGTCATAATGTGAATTAGGAATCACGATGTTTAGGAAGAAGAAAAGGAATATTCATGTATTTATAAATTATCCTTGTAAATTATGGGTAGCGAAATAGGATTGATAAAAGTAAGTTATTTGGAAATCCTCAAAGTGAGCAGGCATTCCCAGTTAAGTGTATATCTCACCCTAAATTAATATCTTAATAAAATGTCATTTAAATGTTATAATTTATATTTTTCTTAATGATGATATAGATTATATATGTATACATATCTTTTTGTGAGTTCCTAAGAGTACAATTGTGTAGCATAAATTATGATTAAATTGCTCTTGTGATCATGCATAAGTGATATGGAATTGACATATGTGGTATGGGTGTGATTATCTATTAGAGTGAATATTGACTGACTATGCTTAGAAAGTATGGTGGTGCTATTTTAGATTATTAATTATGATTAAGTTTACATCAAATCTGAATGTGTAAGCTATGGAAGAGAGCATGGTGGTATTATTATATACAAACTATTATGTGTTTTGATATTATCCCATGATGATGAACTAGTTATTTTGCATTGAAATTTAATTAAGATTGTGATATGTAGAGTTAAGCTCTAATGTGTATTCTATATTATAAATCATGCCATGAGTGGTATTGGAAATTATAAAATGTGATGGGGCTGATAATGTGAAAATCGGATAGGAAATTCTAGGTAAAAAGCTTGTAGATGGTATAAGACAAACTCTGAAGGGATAAGGATAGACAACTTGTGAAAGGTATAAAGTTGACTCAAGAATCAAAAGGTGGATGCATGTATATTTATTTTAAAATGCTATATATTGTGTTATGATATTGATATTTGGTTGTTCTTGAATATTTCTATTTGATGTAGATGTGATTGAGCCTAATTGGCCATTTGAATATTTGATGATTACTTGAAATAGGTTGTGTGTGAAATTGTCATTATGGTGTGTAAATTTAATGGTTGAAACTATTATGGATTATGATAAAGAGAAATAATTTAAGCTACGTGCAAGTGAATAAATTATCCAGAGATTTGAGACTTGAAGCTAAAATCCAAAGGCTAATTTTGAAACTATTTTGCTGCTTAATCGTTACTTATTCTATTCATTGGAAATTAATGATATATTGGTAGATATATATTCAGTGAGTTTACAAAACTCATTTCATTCTTTTAACATTTCCAAGATAAATTAATGCTAAGAAGTCATTAGCTCATGTGGAAGTCTAAGGCAATCCAAGTAGAGTTTAGTTAGGATTTTAGTGATGTCAAATCTCAGGGTTTGAGTTAAAGATTGTATTGATTTGACACTTGATGTGAGAAATCATTTATGTATGTATGTGTTTTGAGGTTGTAGTATTGAATGTAATCTATGTTGCCATCGTATCTATGATAATTATTGGTTTCATAATTTAGGGCATGTAGCTCTTGGAAAGTGTCCAAAAATGAGGAAAACTCTATCCATTTTTTTTTGTAAAATTTAAAAATGAATTTTTAAGTCATCACAGAAATAAAAAAATTATTGGATAGAAATAGAGTGAATAGTATCAAGGCTGGTGGAAATTGAATTGGGATCCATGCTATCATGATTAAGTTTAGGTTATGACATTTTAGAAGTCAAAGTCTCAAAATAATTATCCAGATAATGAAAAGAGTCAACATAATTATATAAATAGTTTTTGAATAAGTTAAAAAACAAAGATGGAGCTAACAATTATTAACCAAACTAATTGTCAAGTGTTTCCTCAAAAGACATAATTGTGAGTAGTCAAGTCCTCTAGTACTAGTGAATAAGGTGGTGGCTCTTCTAAAGCTATTGTTAATGATATGAATGGTTGCAGTAGCATTAGACCTAAGGGATCGTAGGGTACATAATCATATGCTAGCACATTAAACTTATACTTGGCAATCATAAGATTATAAGTATAGGATCCTCGAAGGCCGCCTTATGACACAATTCTTCGAGCTCAGAATAAAGGTAAAAATACTATTGGTCCAAGTTTATCATTAAGGTATTAAGTCTAAACACTCATATCCTAGCCCATTACTAAATGCTGATGTCATCAATCATAATATTCAAATGTAATTCTACTTTATACCAACCATATATAGCTTTGCATAGTTGCCACCATACATTGTGAATCTCAATAGACATCATTTGGAGGAAAAGTATCTAAAAAACATAACTATAAGTATAATGAGTAATGAATTACTCGGTAAGATGATTATCCCACTAATTTTCTAATGGATTTTAGCTAAGAAAATCAAATGTATACAAGACATATATCAAAACCTTTTTTAAATAGAAAAGCTTTTCCTTATATTTCATATTTATCATTTTTATTTGTTGCACTTATAAGAATTTCACATTGAGCACATAATTCAATCACATGCATATCATAATATTATTGCACATTTAAAATGCTAAACAAGCATAAAAGGTTACCACATTGTTACTTTGGATCAACCTTATCCCACTTGTATCCTAACCTTATTCCTCTAGGCCAACCTTATCTCATGCATCATTTTGTGTGACTCAAAATATAGGGCAGGGACCAACCTCCCATTATCTCCATAACAAGGTTTCATATTTACATATTTCAATATCAACGTGACATATCACATACAACATTTAAACCAAAATACTTATATGACATTTCAAGCCTTATTTTCACATTTCATATTTATGAATCATTTCAGCATAGTGGGGATTATTCCTTGCAATTATCAACTTATTAGTCATCAAAGACAATGCATGTGAACTGATTATAGGTCTTGTGATCATCAACTCAATCAATCAATTAGAGACCATTTATGAGGAATTTGCAACACTATTTTTGATTCATGTATAGTGAAGAACATTTTAGACTTCCAAGACTTCTTTTTCCATTTTAGCAAATACAAACTCGTGATCTTCTAATACTTTTATTAGTGAAGATAGATTCACAGTCTTTAAGAGCTTTTTTTTTTTAACAAATTATGTTCATGTATTTTCACATAGGACATTTAGCCACATCATTTCACAATTTCATAATATTCAACATGGTAAGGTCAAAATACCATCCTTTGTCAAAAACATCATAGAACAATATAATCATAATAACATTTCACAATCTAGCAAGAAAGTATTTAAATTTACCTTGTCGCATTTCAAGTAACCTTGTTAAGCATTAATGCTTCCATATCCATATGCTATATTATCATATCATCGTATTACATTTCTCTGCAAGAGTTCATCTTATCTCACTTTCATAAGCATTATTCACAATTACTCTTGCACAAAAATTCATTATAAGATAACTCTAATATAATTCATACATTAATAGAACAAACATGCTCATGGCTGTAGCATGTAACCATGAAGCATATTTCAAGCATTCATGCTTTCACAATCAATGCTAATTTATAAAAAATTTAACAATTCCAATCACGCTCTAATATATCATTCATTCCTTAAGGGTTTAATAATTCTAACATATTAAATCATATTTCACATATAATAGTTCCCTAACTCTTTCTTAAATTTCCATGAAATTAGTTTGCTTCACATCATCATCCTGAAAAATTTCCACATACGCATTCCCTTTCACAACTTAAATTAGTTGCCTCACATCATCATCCGATCATCCAAATGCTTCTATACATCTAATGGTTGTCCTATCACTTTCCACCATAAGGATTAGTATGACCTGTAATTCAGATGGTTCACAAGTTTCCCAACAATAAATGGGTAGAATTTATCCGTATCTATTTTACTCACATTTTTCACCTTTTCACCAACATAACTCATTGTAGGGAGGTTAACAAATCTGTCTCTATGATGCATCATGAGGTCAAAAGCTCAGCCTCAATTACTCTGTAGTATGAAGATAAAAATAATAAATTACAATCTTTTTGTATAATATCTCAATTAAATTATTCATGAAGCTGAAATGACACTATCTCAATAAAAAAAGGGATCAAAATATCACACATTGTATCATTTCAACATACATCATGATAATAGTAAATAGGGGGACCATGGGTACTATGCATGGAAGTTCACAAAACCCTAAATATTACTAGATTTTTAAATCAAAATAAATAAGCCTACACAACATATGAAAGCATAATAAAGAAATCCAACAAACGATCAAATTAACAGTGAAAAATTAAGAAATATTAATATAATTTTTCAGAAAGTCAGGGAAAGCAATATCAGAGAATCAATTTTATACAATAAAAAAAGGAACCTAATATTTTCAGATGTACCTGAAGTAATATCTAGGCGGGTCTTCAAACAAGTCTAGCATGCTTTGTCGCCTCACTTCACTAAGTTTCGAAGATGAAATTCCTGTACGTTTCTATGCAATTCAACTCCAGTAAAACAATGCCTTCGAATTGGGCAAAACGAGTTCAAATTGCAGACAATTTTGGGTTGGAAATATATGGGTCATGTAAAATACACAAGATGGTGAGGTGGCCATCAGGGCCAGGGTGTTCTCCTCATTTAGCGCTAAGTGGGATGCCAACGTGGATTAATGTCTATCAACTAAGCATCTCCTTGAAGGACTTAGTTGGAGCTAACAAAGTGGATCGGATTTGATTTAATTTCCATTTTAGGAGGACTAAAATAAAATTTTCCTTTTAAAGGGGTCAAATATGTACAATTTCAAAATTAGTAGGATAAAAAATGAAATCAAACCAAATATTAATTACTAATGTTGGAACGGAGATTTCATGAACAGAATGGAAGGAAGTTTAGAACATACTTAAAAAAAAATTGTTAACATATATCAAGAAGTATTACTATTTACTACGATCTTACTCTTCGAAGTGATCACCTATGTACAATTAAAAGATCCAGCCTTTTTTATAGGATAACTCAGTAATACCACTCAATTGTACACAAAGCACAATTTATATATCAAAATCAAAAGAGGCAGGTAACCTTGCAGATCCAAACAAAATTTACAGGGTAGATAGCTTAATTTGAGTTGGCACTTGGCAATGACTCTACCTAGCACAAAACATAGAAATTTGAATCAATCTGCACATAATTCATTCTTAGTAAGTTGCTTGAGCTTCTCTCTATGCTGCTTTCCTTATTTTCATAGTTTATTTCCATTGGTAAACACTCCTTCAGTTCTGTTACTATTTGGCTTGTATCGGGCCTTTGGTTTGCTTTTGGTGAAACACAGGACATTGCTATCTCTGCAAATTTCCAAGCAGAAGTAGTATCAAACTTTCCTTGTAACATTGGATCAACAATGGCTTGAATATCCCCACTTTCTAGTTTTGGAGTAACCCATTGGAGTATGTGAGTGAAGTCATCAAGAACTCCTTGTACTGCTGGTTGGCCAGTGATCAGCTCCAACAAAATTATTCCAAAACTATAAACATCACTTTTCCTGTTTAGATTTCCTGATTTATGGAATCTGTGAACATAATTAAACAATGTAATTAACCATGTAAGACATATATATTGGAGCTCAATTAACACAGATTTCTTTTCTCTCCATGTATTTCTAGTAAGGGTCATTTTGTAAATTTTTAGTTGCGTTTAGATAAAATAATTTGAGGAGGGAATTTAATTATATAAAGTGTTTGAATTATCTTAAATAACTTGTTTAGCTAATTTAGATGCAGAAGTTTAAAAGTTCTATGAATAATTTAGAGGAGGAATTTTAATACTTTATATTAAGGAGTTTGAAATGCCTCCTAATACGTGGAATTTAGAAAATTCTCAACACTCCTATGAAAACATAAGCAGACGAAATTATCCTATTATGCATTTTGAAAATTTATTATTAATAAATTATATTTTGCAAGTTTATGCTCCTAGAAGTAAAAACAAATAATTTTTCATTTCATTCACAACATAATTCTGTATAATTCTATAGGTTATATCATTTTAACATGTTCAGTTCATGGTATACTCAAAGAGTTCATGCATGCACATGTAATTCGTTACATTTATGAGGCCTAATCATGTTTCTATTGCACAATCAATTTACAATTAGTAGACTCCGATAAGCACACGGCAATAGAACATAAATCTTACATTATATGCAAATTAGTAGGTCAATTATATATCGAATTTAAACATGCTGAATTTTCATAAGATGATTCTAATTAGTAACACATTTTTTTTTAATTTTAAGCAATATACAGGTACAAAAATTCTTCAACACAAGCAAGTTATCCAAACAAATGATTTTCAAATGAAATGAATAGAAATAAAGTCAAATAAAATTTATGTATTTTAAATCCTTTGAAAATTTCAAAATCCCAGTCATCTACTTGTCTTATAAAAGGTTAAATTATTCTGTTACTCCTATAATTTTGCATAATTTCTAATTTGATCTTTATAGTTTTAAAGTTCATAATTGAATTCTTATGCTTTTGATTCATTTCTAATTGGTACTTCTTGTCATTTTATTGTTAAATTTTATTAATAATTCACCGACGTAGACAATGATCCGTTAATGATTTATGGAATAAAAGATAAATGATCTATTTTTTTCTCTAAAAAATGAGTTTATTTCATAATATTTCCTAATATTTTGAAGTCATTTGTTATTTAAATATAAATAAAAATGATAGTGAAGTTTTACATCAACGATGATTAAATCATATCTCACACTTGTTGATTACTAGCAAAATCTAACAGGAAAGTAATAGAACAATAAAAAAAATAAATATAAAAATTTAATTCAAAACTTTTAAAGGGTTTAATTCTAAATTAGTGAAATTACAAATTACTGAGAACAATGGCGTAATTTAGCAATTTTAAAACTAAACATAACACTATTTAAAATACTTGTTTGATGGGAAAGCAAGAAATATAAATTGTGTTAATTATACTTACTTAGGATCCAAGTAACCTAGTGTACCAGCTGGTCGGGTTGACACATGAGTATCAATATCATTTGCAAAAACTCTGGATAGTCCAAAGTCTGCAATTTTTGCTTGCCTACCTTCGTTCAACAAGATGTTTGTAGTTTTTAAATCTCTGTGGATTATGGGTGGCTTGCACCCATTATGCAAATAATCCAATCCTACAATCCCAACAAATATATAAAGCTAATTTTGTTGGTGATGGAACAAAATAAGAAGCGAACTAAAAGAAATGGATATACAGCCATAATAAAATATAACGAGAAAGGGACTAACATACTTACCAGATGATGCATCTAATGCAATTTGAACCCTCTCATTCCACGTCAAAACATGCAAATTATTACCTAATGGTAAAAAAGAAAAATGTATCTTAGGTCATCTAGGGAAAAAATATTTTCTTTTTTTTTTAATTTGCATTTATTATGCTTGGTGAGTCCATACTCTTCAAATTATTTCAAAGACAGATAGGTGGCCTTCTCCTTTCAAGAAAGTATTTTTTAGGTCTCTTTGTTTTTGTAATGAAGGATGCTTTTTAAATATAATTATAAAATATTAAGATTGTAGAAAATATTTTACTTATTCATTATTAAATATGAAAAGTGTGATAAAGAATAATATCGTTTATTTAAAAAAAGTTTTTTTTATCTTTATTATTATATCACTAAATATCGTAATTTCAAAGTATATAAGTGACATGTTACTCTTTTATTTTATATAACAAAATGATAATTTTTCAACAAAATATTATCTTTCTTCAAAACAAACAAAACCTGATTAGATGAAACATTTTTCACACAGGCACAATAAAAATAAAAAAGTCGAAATCTTGTAGAAGCTTCTATATAAATATATACCACGAGATAAATGTTGTTTCAAATTTCCATTAGCCATATATTCATAAACTAATGCCTTGTGATCATGTTCTTCACAGTATCCAATGAGAGAAACCAAGTGTCTATGGTGAACAACCATCAAAACTTCAACCTGAAATACTTAGAAATTCAACTTCATTAAATATAGATAGACGATATCAATATTAAATAATTTCTAGAAGTTGGGAACTTTCAAAAACTCATTTAGATTTTAGAACCATGACATATGAATCTTAATTGCATCTAACCTCGGATTGAAATTCCCTGTAGCCTTGCACTGATGATTGAGAAAGCAACTTCACAGCAACTTGAGTACCATTCTCTAGAGTGCCCAAATAAACTTTTCCAAATCCACCCCCTCCGATCATGGTTTTTAAGTTATCAGTGATTTTGAGAATGTAATTGTAAGAAAATTTTCGATTTATAGATTTCACTGATGTTTCATTACAAAACGCTGCATCAAAGAAAAGAAAAAAAAAGCCTAAAGTATTATTATAATTTATGCAATAATTAATAAAGCCACAGAAGTAAACGAATAAAAATATAAATGCACTTAAATTTGTGCCTTTAGGTGGAATCAATTAATTCTGAATATGTAGAAATTAGCCTTGGATAAGTTGTAATTTGTTTAAAAAAATGAGTAAACGTAATATTACTAATAAAAAAGGCACAAAAATAAAGCCTGCTGAAAGAGATAGCAATAATACAATTACTTTAAAGGAAAAGAATAAACGATATATATATATATATATATATATATATATATATATATATATATATATATATATATATTATGCATGTAGCAAGGTGAATTGCTGTTGGAATTTTAATCCGGAGAGACTTTGATATTGGTGCACTAAATCTGATCACACATTAAATTTTTTTTAGGGTCGAATCTTACATGTTGCACGATAATATATTAACAATAAAATCTAGTGATGTATTAGTACACCACTATATTAGTAATACATAATGATATACCATAATTTTCTTTTTTTAATTTATAAACTGCATTATTTATTTCATTCATAGAATCCAAATTTGACGTCATTGTTTTAAGAAAAGCATAAGGAGATGTTGGAAAAAATAATTTTGTAATTTTTATGTGTCTATGCTCATTTGTCTATTAGATTTCTATTAATTAGGTTCATTATGTTTAAGTATGTACTTTGTGTTATATATTGAGTAGTATTTCAAAAGATTTAGTCCCGCATCAAGTAAATTTGGCCTTCAGAGAAAGTTTATATAGGATTTTTTTTATAAAATGACAAGAAAAACATGTAAGGTCAGGCCAAAGCTTGTTTTTGCAAAACCAAATTTTAACTTTAATAAAATTTGAAATATCAATGTATTTATTAGAACATTTAATTCTTAATAGTTATTTAAACATTTATTACTAACGATTATTTTAACATTTATTTCTCAACGGCCATATTTCAACAGCCATTTTTAAACGGCTAGATTTCAGAGCTTATAAAAAGCATACTATTCCTTTCATTTTGAAGAACACTTATCTACAATCATTTTTCTACAAACACTTTTCTCCTACTTGTTAGGTTTCATTTGCCTATTGCATGCTTCCTATTCTAGTCGTGCATTTTTAGGATAGAAGAGTCTGTTAAATCATGGGGAAATGCAGGTTCAAGCTCTGCATGAGAAACTTGGATTATTCCTTAAGGATAGTGACCTATGTCATGCCTCAGACTGCACATTCATCCAATTTTTTGCAATAATCTCAAGGAACTAGCTCTTAAGTGCAATCTTAAGGATAATGTTTCTATAGATAAGTTTTCAAAAATATTTTTTAATTCATTATGTTTGCAATTTATATGATGTAATTTCTCTAACCATTTTCATTTATGTTTGTTATTTGAGATGTAGAACATTATGATCCATTGTGGAACAATCATAATTCAATTTCTTTAACTATTTATAAATGAGGTTACATAGATAAATTAAAAGTTTTCAATGGTCTTGGGCACTTCCAGTGTGAAACTTATGAACTCAAGTAAATAGGTACTTAGCTTAATTTTTACTACAACATTAAGATTTTTATTGTTATTGCCAATTAGTATATTGATGTTATAAATCTGTTATGCTAATAAATTGTTAACCACAATTTAAAAGAAATGATGATCTATTATTATTTATTTATTTACTTATATTTTAATTTTTAGGAGTTACATTATTTAAGAATTTGTTCTTATTAGGAAATATATATTTTTGCTATAAATGTGAACTTCACTATCTAGTGATTTGTTTCCCATTTTTTTTGTGTGACTTAATGTGTTTGGTTTTAATTAATAATACGCTATACAAGTGTGGAAAAAATATAAAAGTAACATTTTAGTAGTTTTTGATTTCATATTTAACTTAAATCCTTTGTAAGAATTTACATTAATCCTCTTAAGAGTTCATATTATACGTTTGAAGTTTAAAATAAATTTAAATTCCTTTTATTTAGTATTTGTGGATTGCTTGATTTTATTGAGATTCTAAATGGCATATTTTTAGGGTTATAAACATTAACTAATTAGTGTTTTTAGATTTAATGCACCTTATTTTTCTAATTTTTATGGTAACGATATTTATGTGTAACAAACAAGCTTATGTAAGTCCTTATAAACATATTCATTTAGAATTTTGTTCACTTAATGTGTTTGAATGAGCTTTATTTTAATTTGATGTGTATTGTTAATAAATATGTTAGTCAATATTATTGATGTTTATAAATTCATTCTGCATGTCACTTACAAATAGGATACCACATAAGAAAACAAGGAAAACATCATATGAATTGTGAAAAAGTTATGCATCTAATTTATAATATTTGAAAGAGTGGGGGTGTTTGTTGTACACCTAATTTACAATATTTGAAAATATGGGGGTGTTTAGTTGAAGTTTTATAGCTTAAACGTAAGAAAAGAAAAAGAAATATGATCAAAAACATCTAATTGTATGTTTATGGGAAATGCGAGTAATAGTTCTGTACATAGAAATGTTGTGCTTGATTGCAATACAATAATAGAGACAAAGAATGCTGAGTTCTTTAAACATATATATCCACTATGTGAAAAAAATTTCATGCCAATTAAACTTAGGAACTAGTGGACTTACCTCCCCAAGCAAAGCCAGTAGGTTGCAAATGAATTTTAAAAAATTACAAATTAAAAAAGTCTTTGTATGGTCTAAAATAGGCCCCCTAAATAGTGGCATGAGAAATTTGATCAAATCTTGATAGTTTTCCATGTGTTCAAGTGGATAAATGTGTGTATACAAAATGTGAAAATAATGAATACGTGCTCATTAGCTTATATGTGGATAATATTCTTATTTTGGAACTAATATATAGTATGTAAGATTATATCTCAAAATTTTTGATCTAGGTGAAGCTAAGATCATGAGGAAAAATGGTGGCATTTTATTAGCTCAACAACATTATGTTATAAAAATATATATAAAAAAAATTCTTAAGAAATCTATGTATCTAGAGGAAAAGCTTATTAGTACTACTTATGATTCTAACACTCATCTAAAAAAAACTTAGAAAATTGTTATGTTTGTGATAAGCTTAAACATTGTGCACCCCAATGTGGGAAAAGGGTGAGAAATGATAATCCTCCAAAACCTAAAGCAAATTTGGGTGGGGATGTTAAAAATGACATAATTGTGATGGTCATTTCTCAAGCAAATATTGTGGCCAATATGAATGTTTAAGTTATAGACTAAGGTGCTACAAGGCACATTTGTGCTAATAGAGAAGCTTTCACCTCTTACTCATTAGTAGGAGATGAAGAAGATCTAATTTACCTTAGATATTCAAGAATTGCAAATGTTCTTGGATAAAGTAAAATACTTCTAAAACTCATATTTGGCAAGACCCTAGCTTTGGGTGATGTTCTACATGTGTCTACTATTAAAGCAAATTTAATTTGTATATCTTTACTAAAAAAATTAAGATTAAAATATCTTTTGAATATGACTAATGAAATGCTTAATGAATTATGATATTTTGTATAAGTGGATTTCCAATCGTATTAGAAGGATATAGTGATCCTAATTGGATCTTTGATTCAAATGAGACAAAATTCACTAGTGTTTATGTATTCACCCTTGGTGGTGATGCGTCACTTGGAAATTATCCAAGTAAATAATTATGGTAGATCCACCATGAAGTTAGAGTTTGTGACTCTTGAGATGGCTAGAAATAAAGTTGAGTAGATAAGAAATTTCTTATCTGATATACTATTAGGTATGAAACCAAAATCTTTAGTATCTACATTGAGATTGCTAATTGGCAATAGCCATTGCAAAAATAAAGCTTTCAATGGTAAAAAATAACATATTAAATTGAGACACAATATTATGAAGCAATTGCTTAAAGATAAAATAATTTTCATAAATTATGTGTAGTTAGAAAGGAATTTGACCGATCCTTTAGTGATACCTTTAGGTAGAAAATAAATAATTGAAACATCAAGGGGAATGAGACTAATGCCATTTTAAGAAATTAACATTGATGGTAACTTAACCTGTGTGATTGGAGATCCCATAAAGTAGGTTAATATGGGTAATAACAAGTCAATGTTAGTTCTAAAAGCATTATAATTAATTTTATATGTCTCTCCTATGGTGTGTGTGATTAGTGCTTTAAAATTGCAAATTATATGTAACGATGAGCTTGACTCTTAATAAAATCCATAGCCTTTATGGGTGGTGTATTTAATTGTAATGTACACTTGATGGGTTTACCTTTATAAGTGTGGAGTGGGGCCACTCCTATGAGATACTAGCAAAATTTTTAGAGCACTCATGAACTACCAAGCATGCACATGGCCTATTAGCGCAAAACCATGTTGCACAGGAAAATGATTTACAAATATAAATTGATTAGTGAGACCTCTATTTTACAACAAGAGATTATTAATTCATAGAAACTAAATGTTTCACTAGTAACTTTATAAATTAAGTCTCTCTCTTTCTAGATTTGGTTCATAGTGTGTAAAAACATCAAATCGATGATTTACATTTATTTGAGAACCCAACAAAGATTCTTTACCTATTTCTTTATTTTCTTTTATAAGTCTTTTGAAATATGTAGGGGATTGTTGTATATTGAGTAGTATTTCAAAAGACTTAGTCCTATGTCGAGTAAGTTTGGCCTTAACAAAAAATTTATATAAGAATTTTTTTTTATAAAATGACAAGAAAAACATGTAAGGCCAAGCCAAAGCCTATTTTTGCAAAACCAGATTTTAAATTTAATAAAATTTAAAATATCAATGTATTTATTAGAACATTTAATTCTCAATGGCTATATAAACATTTATTACTAACCGTTATTTTGACATTTATTTCTCAATAGTTATATTTTCAATGGCCATTTTTAAACGGCTAGATTTCAAAGCTTATAAAAGGCATATTATTCCTCTCATTTTGAAGAACACTTATCTACAATCATTTTTCTACAAACACTTTTCTCTTATTTGTTAGGTTTCATTTTCCTACTACATGCTTCCTATTTTGGTCATGCATTTTCAGGATAGAAGAGTTTATTGAATCCTAGGGAAATGTCGATTCAAGCTTTGCATGAGAAGCTCAGATAATTCCTTGATGACAGTGACCTTTGTCATGCCTCATACCACATATCCATCTAATTTTTTTCCAACACTTTGAATATTAAAGTTCATGTATCTAGATATATGTGATGCATGTATGATTAAGTTCTTATATTTAGAATTATATGTAAGTGTCAAAAAGTCACTTACATGATTATATATACTCCATTGTACACAAAGTTTAGTATGCCAAGTAACACAACAAAATATATAAGATAAAAGGATATTTGAAGTATGCTATCCATATATTTATATGCCAATTTTCAACATGGTATTAAGAGTCTAAATGATTTTAATGATGTGAATTAAGAGAAAATTAGAAAGACTTCCACTCCATAAAAAACCTTAAACATGAGTTTTGATTATGGCTTCTAGCACTTATTCTACTCCATTACCTCTTGTATTTTTAGGAATGAATTATGCAATTTAGGTTGGTAAATAAAGACATGTGTTAGAGGTTATGACCTTTAAGAGGTGGTTGTAGAAACAAGAAAAGAGCCTACACCTTTACTTGTAAATCCCACTTGCTCAAATCAAGTACCACAATAGGAAAGCATAAAAAAATGCAAAGTTTTGTTTGCCATCCAATCATGTGTTCAAGAAGAAATATATATGAGACTTTTGAACTATGACAACCTTAAAGAAGCTTAAAATTCTTTGAAAGAGGAGTTTTAGGTAAGTGAGAGGACAAAGCAAGTGCAAGTGTTGAATTTAAGAAGATAATATGAAGTTCTCAGGATGAAAGAGTCAGAAACCATCAAAGAGTATATTGAAAGATTCATGAAAGTGGTAAATCAAATCAGAATGCTTAAAGAAGAACTGGTTAAAAGAAGGTTAGTAAAGAATATGTTAGTTAGTATTCCTGAAAAATTTAAAGCAAAAATCTCTTTTTTGGAAGACTTTAGAGATCTTTCCTAATTGACTTTAATAGATGTTGTAAATGCTTTTCAAAGGTCAATGAGGAAGAAGGAATTAGAATCGAAAGAAGCTTTTCTTGTATTGTTACAAGAAGAGCAAATTAATAGGAAAGGTGTAGGAAAAGGAAAATACCCACCTTCTTTTCATTGCAAAAAAAGATCTCACTCTAAAAATTTTTGCTAGTAGAGACCAAATGTGAAGTGTAAAACATGGAACTAGCTTGGAGACATTAAAAAAGTTTACAAACAAAAATATAAGAAGGAGATTCAACAAGTTAAAATAGCAAAAATTGATGCACAAGAAAAAACATTGTTTGTTAGCTACAACATGTTATGTTAGATATAAATCAAATATTTCAATTGTTGATAGTGGTTATAGTAACCACATGACCCATGATGTCAGTATGTTCAAAATTGTTGACAAGTCTTACCAATGCAAAGTAAAGCTCAACACAGGTGAATATATTAATGTTAAAGGAATAAAAATCTTTTCAATTAAGACTTTGATAGGTACAAATTTCATTCATGATATTTGTTATACACCTAGAATCAACCATAATCTATTAAGTATAACTCAAATGCTTGAAAAGGGTTATACTTGATTTTCAAAAATATACCATGCATCATATATGATCCTAGTAATTATGAGTTGTTGTTGGTTAAGATGAAGATAGAAGTTTTCTAGTTGAATGGAAACTAATTCTAATGCAAAATCTTATGGCCTTTGATTAGAGTCAAACTAGAAGAAAAGTTATTTAAGAACAAAAACTACACAATGAAGATATAATTAATTTCAATCAATAATATTGAAATCCAAGTTGAAGATTCAAAGCCTTTAGAAGAAGATTATGTCAAATATAATGTTGCTACAATGGAACATGCTGACTTGGATAATGTTGATAGTAAAGATGAATGGAGTGTTATTATAAAGGAGAAGAATAAAATGACAAAAAAAGTTTTTAGGCAAAATGTCATGAATGACAAGATGATAGTCATGAAATAGAATAATGCTAAAGGAGATGTCACAAGGCATAAGGAAGGAATTGTTTTAAATGGTTTCAAGTGAGGACATGAAAATAAGAAAGTTTCAAATTTTTTGAAAAACCCCTCAAGTTTGAAGAATTTGCAAGAACTTGTTAATTGAAGAAATTCAAAAATTAAAGAAAGGTGTTAGAAAGAGTAATTTTGTAATTTTTAAATGGTTATGTTCATTTGTCTGTTAGATTTATATCAATGAGGTTCATTGTGTTTAAGTATATACTTTGAATATTAAAGTTCATGTATCTAGATATATGTGATGCATGTATGGTTAAGTTTATGCATTTAAAATAAATGTAGAGAATCACTTAGATGACTATATGTACTCTATTGTATACAAAGTTTAGCATGCCAAGTAAGTCAAGAAAATGTATAAGATGTAAAGATATTTGAAGTATGCTTTCCATATACCCATTTCATTTCATTCTTTTTTAAGTGTCATTTAGTGTTAATGTATAAAGATTAAGGAATGTAATAAATAACTTTAGTTTTAGGATAGATGAATTATTATTTACTATTATGTCATCCATTAAAAGTTAATTAAGTAGAGTTATTGAACATTTAATTAGATAGTAGGAGTAATATTTAAAATAAAATAATAAATATAATCTTAATTTCCTAGTATGATAGATAAATAAGAATAAAATTTTTTCTCTTAAATAATGTTTAAAAAGAATAAAGGGAGCATTTATTTGCCATTTTTTCAACAGGAGAATCTTGAAACTATCGTTTACCTTTATGTTTTCTCCTTCTGAGTATCCAAAATCCAAGAAAACCCACAAGGATTACATTCGCGACCAACGATGCAACAAGAGGAATGACAAATTTCTGCTTGCTGCTTGATTTCTCCTCTAAATCAAGACCAGGATTATCATCCAAACTGACCAATATGTCAAATAACCTTGACATTAGATTTATATAACTAATCAATAATCCTTATAAGCTTAATAATATTCCAAGTCTTAACAAAATTTGATTGATGAAAAAGTTAAATATTAATGTATGTATAATGAAATTTTAGCCATTTGAACTTAATCAAAATATATATTTGACCACAAAATATATTGTTTAATTTTAATCAATAATCATCTTTTCTTAACATTTTATTAATGAAAGATTAAAATTTAAGTTCAAGCATTTTTTTTGGTGTTTTAAGAGATGATTGTGTAAGTTTTGAAATTAAAGAGAAAATTCATGTAATTTTATTAAAACATAAGGGTTCCATTTTTTTTAATGATCAGAGAGCGTTTTAGTCTTTTACAAGAACAAGTAAGTTTAAAATCCAATTATAATGTAAATTTTTCTATTTATTTTTGGATTGATGCATTGTTATATTTCTAATATATATACTTATGATGATTTGGTCTTTCTTATTTGTAATGTATTTTTAAATTAAATTTATGTACGTAAAAAAAATTGAGTTGAAGTATGTAAAAGTAAAGTTATGGGGAAAACATAACATAGGTTTGAGAAAAATTAGGAATTGGTTTGATTTAAAATCATTGATTTGATTATTTCCAAATATAGGAATTTGTTTGATTAAGGAATAATTGATTTGATATAGGAATTGGTTTGATTTAGGACTATTTATTTTGATTAAACTTTCAGTCTAATTATTTTCTTGTTTGTAGATATTGTATTATAAGAAGTGTTATATTATATAGGATTTATTATGTTAGATCAAAAATAGGTACCGATTTTAATTAGAAATGATTGGTTTGATAATTTTATTATTTATGAAGAATTGATTTGATTATTTCTGACTTAAGAGTTTGATTTAGGACGATTTAAAAATATTTATTCAATTCAAATTATACTTGCTAATTTAGTTGTTTTTATTTCTACTATATCTTTTGTGTTTGTAAATTCTCCATGATTTAAAACTATAGGAATTTTAAAAAAATAAACAATTATTTCTCATTGTTTATATCCATGAGAAATAATTTTTTGAATAGAAGAAATATATTTTTCATAGTTTTTAACAGTGGAAAATCAGAAAAAAATTTAAGAAGCCGCATAGGAAAATCCATGAAAAAAAATTCGCACGTCTCAAAAGTCGGAGAACTGCTACAGGAGACGTTATTTCTTGCAATAAAACTAGGGTCCGTTTGCTCACTGTATTTAAAAATATTTTTCTGTTTTCATGTTTTTAAAAGTAGAAGAATCTATTTTGCAAATGTTTTTAAAATTCATTTTTAATAATTGTTACTTTAAATATGTAATTTAAAAATAAAAATATAAAAATAACTTTTAAATATTTTCTTAGTTTGAAATTTTATTTTTATTTTTATTTTATATTTAAATGATATATTTTCTAATTTACTTATCCCAACAATTTTTTATTTTCTAAAATTTAAAAATAATTTTTAAAAAATAATTCTTAAGAACAATTTTTGAAAACAAAACAACAAAAATATATCCAAATAGATTCATAATTTCTCACTTTTTAATTCCACTTTGTAGTGAATTTTTCTTTGTAGTGACAGGTATTTTCACATTTGTATGCAATTTTGTCTAATCATAATGTAACTAAAATCATTATATAGAATCATGCTTTCGATTATTGAATTCAATATGAATCATGTGATATGGGAATGGAATTATGTAATGAGAAACCTCAATTGCAAAGTTGTATACGACTTTTCTCTGAGAGCCCGAGGAACTGGACCAGAAAGTTTGTTCGCCGCTAAATTACTGCAAAAACATTGTGAAATTGATTTGCTGAATTAGTATGTGGGCAGGAATTGCTTAATAATATTCATTAAAAAATGAACAATTATAATCAAATAATTGCAATCTAACAATTTCAAAATTTATTATATTACTCGGATATTGAAACCCACGGATTATAATAATACTTACAGGAATTTCAACTTTGGCAAATTTGCTAGAAATTCTGGCAGTGCTCCTGAGAGGTTGTTGTCTGACAGGTCCCTAAAACATTAACAACTTGTGGATGAGATTTTGAGAGGTGAAGTGAGTTTTGCTTGAGATTATGCACAAAATATCGTTATTTTTTTTTGGGGGGGGGGGGGGGCTCAAGACAAAATATCAACCTATACATGATAGATTTTAGCGGGCCAATAAAATAATACGGGTATTACAAGGTGTACAATTAAATGGAATGTCGTGAAATAATTAGACAGAAAATTATATTCTACACTAAGTTTTGCTGAGTCTCAAATTACTTCTTTAAATTTTGAAATAAGTTATAAATTTCCCTCCTAGAGTTTGAAAAAATTATGAAAACAGTTAAATTTTTTTATTAATAATAACTCTAAACTAGTAATTATAACATGATTAAATCATTACTTACAGGGATTCTAGTTCGGTAAATTGTGAGAATGAAGCAGCTATTTCTCCAGTTAAGTTTCTCGAACGCAGCTTCCTGCTTGTGATTGATTATCAATATATATACAATTTATCAAAAAAAGTGGGGGGGGGGATGTGTATATAGATAGGGGGGAATTAGTAATGGCTTGAGAGGGTTAGTTTTTAAGAAATTAGCAGCTTAATTTAATTAAGACAAGGGAAAGGAATCAACAAAGGTTTATGGCAAGAAAGGGAATGAATAGCATGATTAACTTCTTTCCAAATCAAATTCCTCGTACTCCAACGTCGGCGTTAACGTTTGAGAGTCAGTCAGTGGGATAAATGTATTTCAATATCCAAGTGGAAATAAAATTTATAAACCAGTAATAATATATTGAATAGCATATATAATTTCAAATAGAATTTTAAAAAGGTTAGTGCCACGCATGCCTCTGCTAGAATACGTATAGTTCTATTACTGCCTTTTTCACTCTGTTAATCATTAGTGTATTGAAAAAAGTTAATTTGTTTTTTCTTATTATCAAAATAATTATTATATTTGATATTATTATTGATTAATTATTATATTTATCATCATCATCATTGTTATTATTAGAGAAGATAAGCTTCAAACTAAAAGGAGTAAATTGGATTTATTGAGAAATTGAAAGGAATCATCATTATCTCATTTAGAGTAATTCCATTAAGGAAAAATGAGAAAGGGGAGTGAGTTTTTTTCCAAATCAAATATATATAAAGAGAATAAAAAATTTTCATTCTTTTTTCCTTTCCTAATTATCCCAAGTCATCAAGTGGTTCCTAAATATATATTGCCTCCTTGAAAAATTTAATATTATCCCTTCAAATATTGCATTTTTTTTCTAAATAACATACTTAATTGTTCTCATATATGTTTGTGTGATGTTTAAATTGTGAATAAATTATTTTCTTAGCTATTCCATTTTCGGAAAAATACTACTATAACGACTATCATCCATTTTTAAGTAAAATAATATAAAAAGATTAATGCACTTTATCACATTATATAATTGAATTTAATTTAAATATAATCTATTATCAATGTAAACCTTTTTACATCATCAGTAGAGAAGAAAAATGATATGTCACATAAAAATTATTAATTTTTACCAAAAACAAAAATATTTTAAATTTTTTTATTGATATGATAATATATGAGTAAGTGATGGTGTAAAGTTAATTTAAAATGATCAAATTTAAATCCCATATAATAATGACAAAAACATATTATGCTTGTAAAAATATATTAAAAAAAGGGAATGTTCTTATCAAATGTGATTTTCGGTTGTAATCTTAGATGAACACAACAATTTTTTTTTAAATTAAAGATACCAAATTTACCATAAAAGACCCAGTTGTTTGAAAGATAGTTCTTTAATTAAACTTAAATTATATTATTGTGTTGTTTTTATTTTGTCTAATTTTGAATTAGGTACTTATATTTAAACACTTTAAATTGGATGCTTATAATTATATATAGACCTAATTTTAAAATTTTATAGAATAGATATCTAATTAAAATTTTAATAAAACTATTTATGATGTTAAAGTAAGTTCATTTTAAAACTTTTAATTATATTTTTATGATTTTATTTTGTGTAAAAAATTTTTGTTCATAATGCTTGTATGTGTGTATAAATTTGGCACAAATAAAATTTTTCTAGTTTGGTCCCTTCTTATATAATCAATTTTATATTTACTTTTTTTTCAATTTGAAATGTTTTATAAGAGAAACAAACATAAGTTTAAAAGTACAATATACGTGGATATCACAAATGCATAATTTCTTGTATTCTTTAAGAATGTCTCTCCCTCCTATTTATTCAAATTGTAATTCTATGGTGGTTAGGATAAAAAATAGAGCACGCAACACTATAAAGTATGTGACAAAATCTTATATGAGTAATTTCAACCGTCCCCATATCTTAGCTAATAACTTGTTCCATTAATTATTTTTATTTTTACATTAAATTACATAATTTTATTAAATTTTAAAACTGGACTTTATCTTCACAAAATCAAATTCAATTTAGTCTCATGCTGTTGGTGGCTGACTCAGGAAAGTGTGCTTTGTGAATGAGATCAAAGAATTATCAGGTTGACAGGGCTTTGCAATTTTTCAGTTTGGGATGAGTTACTTTTAATTTAGTTGTGTATCATTTGTGTGGATGCAAATTGATTGGAGGGTTTTTTTTCCTCTATTGTGTTTAAATTAAGGGTGAGGTTTTTGACTTTTCGAACATTGATAAAATGCATAAGATTTTCCATTTACAATCCTTAAAAATTCGGTGTGAAATAGAGATGGCGGTGCTTGGATTTTTTCTCTAGGATTCTGAGATTAATTTAATTTTGAGAAAGTGAAGAATCATTGAAAATTAATAAGATATTTAGAGTTAAAATGTAATGATGAAGCCGAAATGACTATACATAACTTACATAAATTTATGAAATCAAAATGGAAGCAATTTAAGTTATCGTGAGAAAAATAAATTGGATGTGGGAAATACAGATGAAACCATTTTCAATTATAACTGCAACTCTATGAAGGGGACAAAGTAGATATATGAATTATGATGGCGTCATTGGGTTGCAACAATGTTTTAATGTGACTAACAAATTGTCGAAATAATATCTTTCATAATTTCATACTTTTAAGTATTAAATTATGAGTTTATAATAATTTGGTGTGGAAAACAATTGAGACACGTGTCTTGATTTTGTTGTATTTAAACTTGTAAGTATAGAATTTTTTGAGAATTGCTATGAGTACGGTAGAAAATCTCCTCATTCAAAATATATTTTAAATTTAAAATATTATTTAAAAATATTGAAAGAGAGAAATAGTAACTAATAGTCTATAAAAATGAAACGATAGCTGAAATGTAGCATTCTCAAGAACTATGACGTAAAATGGACTCAATAAAATTTAAAAAAAAAACTATAATTATAGAGCTTCATCTACATTTTAAAAAAACCAAAAAAAGAAACTAAAATGTCTTATATAGTAAATTTTCAGAATATAACAACTGCATGGAAATTTTCTTTTTTAACGCAATGAGTTCAGATCCGACAAATTGTTTAAGATTAAGGTACTTCCGAATTCCCTGAACAAGATATAGATAAATTTCTTTGATGGGCATTTGGTTTAACTCAGGGTAATGGAATCGGATAAAGCAAAGTAAAAG
The DNA here is from genome assembly GCA_020226215.1 of Sindora glabra. Lineage (NCBI taxonomy): Eukaryota > Viridiplantae > Streptophyta > Magnoliopsida > Fabales > Fabaceae > Sindora > Sindora glabra. Next base: position 60,989,038 of record CM035235.1, on the reverse strand, counting down.
ATAACATAGTTTGTTTATTAATTTAATCAGAGATGGAATTACACAGTGTATAATTTTCTTTATTGTTTAATTTTTTTGTGCAAGTGAATAAAATATAATTAGTTATAAATTATAACAAAAATACATTAATAATTAATAAATTATAATAAAATTTCAAAGATTTCAATAGAATTGGTTAGTGTATGATGTTAATGGTTGGAGTGGTTTTAATGGGTGACATTGTGCTGATTGATCAATGAAGAGTTGATAGTTAGTGGTATGTGATAATCGGTAAATAATGGTTGATGATAGTAATGGTAGATGATTGTGAAAGTTGTGATGAATAAATAATAGAAATAAAGACGGATATAGAGAACAGGTGTATTTTGAAAAAAAAAGAAAAGGGATATGAATTTTTTTTTTGGTGGTAACATTTTTAAAATCTTAGAGAGTAAAGAGTTTCAAACGGGGGATTAATGAAAGGTAGCAAATAATAAGGGATTCCATTTTAAAAAAAAGGAAATTGACTGTCACCAACGTTTTCAAATTCAAATTCCTGAGAAGACGACCCAAATTGATACAAAAGAAAGACCATTAATACACCACATTTGACCTAGAATGTCAATAATCAATTAGATAAATTAAAGTAAATTAAAAAAATGCAAGATGTAGAGAATTATGAGAAGTTTGGTACTCACAGTGAGACAATCCTGGTAATGGTATCAGTGTCATTCATGTGAGAGCTGCAGCTGATTCCCTCCCATGCAAATTGAGTTGGAACACATGGGTCTCCTTGCCATTCTATTCTGTGTATCTTGTATGTACTTTTGATATCTAGGATAGCATCAACTGGTGATTTTCAAATTATAATCAGAGTTGGCATTGCAATTAGTTGTGGATCTGAAATTATTAAAAAAAATACAACTTCATCTTTGGAATTATAAAGCATTGGCAAAATTATCTTTAAATTATATAAAATTACAATTTCATCATTAAATTGGACAAATGATTTCATTCATTCATATAGTATTATAGGAATGAAATTGTTTTATAGATCTTAAGAGGAACCAAATTGTTTGTTCAAATTATTATTCAAAAGCAAAATTACAACTTTATATATTTTTAGAAATCATTTTACCCGTGTCCTATAATTTTAAGGATAAAATTATTAATTTTGTCTCAATTATAACTTTAGACATTTCAAATATCCCTGTATAAGAAAACAGTACACTAGATAATACATAGTGAAGTTACATACCATCTCTGGAGTCTGTTGGGGAAGACAGTTTTGTGATTAATCTGTAAACTTCAAAGGCGTTGAGGATCGGAGGAGCATCAGATTGTGAAGTTGCAGAAATCACAAAATGCACTGAGCCTTGACTTGTGGCACTAATGGTGACCGGCTTCAAGTAATCAAGAACCAGAGGCTCCGAGAGAATCCTCTCCTCGTTAAGAGTGATGTTGACAATTCTTTTATGGCCGGCAGGAAGATCCTCAATTTCTGCCAAGTGGAAGTAGACATTGTACGTTGAGGTCTTGTCCAGAGTCATCCACCATGCGTCAGAGTTAAATTCTAAGTCAATGGAGAGATTCACCGATCGGACTGCAGATTTCAATACTTGGGATGGTAATTTATAATCATAATCTGAGTCATTTAATCTCGGGTCGAAATCCACCGTTCCATTCAGTGGATACGAATCCTCACCGAAATCATTAAAACTGTACCACACGCGATCATAGATGTCATCTTTGTACCTAAATTTCATTATTATAAACAAAAAAAAAAATTGCTTAGATTATTGCTGGATATAATAAATAACCAATTGATCTCATGCCACAATTAAACGGATGGTGATTAAATTTTACAAAATTTGACAGAAAAGCAATATTACAAAGCAAGAAGAGAAATCATAAAATTCAATTAATATGATGATCACCTGCTGTCTAGGGGACTAGAAGAGGAGCGCACATCATTTCTTGCCTCGAGCTTTAACAGTGGCTGCGATAAGGGCATGACTTGATAAATGGAATCACCCAAAGGCCGTAATTCCAATGAAGAAATGAAAGGAATTGCTGGGCCAGTCTTCACAAGACACACACTTATTGTGTCAGTTGAAGGTGTATGAATGATCTCAGTATATTGATATGGATATTGAAAATATTTGTCCCAAGTGACCAATGTGTCCCAATAATTGACTCCAAGGTACAAATCAAAAGTTGGGGTTTGATTTTTGCCGTCATAATTTCCGTACAGGAACATGGCTCTGATGAGGTACGTGGTGTTTTTGCCCTGCGTAGGTTTCAGGTTGTAGCAGTTCCTCATTCCTTCCGGAAAGCTTCTTAGTGTCTTCAGCTGCCTTTCAAAATATGGGTTGTCTAAGTGAATGTTCGGTGAGACATTGTGGTTTTCTCCCGTTTCTATGAAATCTGAATCTTTCTGCTCCACAATCAATACTTAAGAATCCTTGCCCACAAAAAAAAAAAAACCATTTTATGGACTATTAATTATTAGATTAATACATATTGCCTCTCTTTTGAAAATATTTATTGTCTTATCATAACACTAAAATTTTAGTACTACTTTTGCTTATATTTTAATAAAATACTTTAATATCATAATTGAGTGACCATTAAAATTTAAGATGTAATTTCTTTACTTATCAAAACACAAGAAATATTAATATAAAAATTTCAGTATCAGAGTAAAATTAGAAATATTTTATTGTCTCGTAGATTGAGTTTAATATTTTCTTGTTAGCATTAACCTCGATAGTATATATAAAGCACGAAGAGTGACACATTGTGGGACAATATTGACACCAAATGTATATATAGCCGTGCACATAAAGTTAAGAAAATACAGTACGATATAAATATATATATTTTTATAAAGAGTAGTTAAATTATTAAATGCATACATATAATGATCAGGGATCGATCGAGTCATAAATGTGATGAAAAATCCAAAACCTTTAAAGATATTGAATGTTACTTAAATAAAAAAATTTTAATTACATATATATTTTTTTGGTACTAAGGGAATAAGAGAGACGTTACATTCACAAATGGCAAAGTGATATTCATGTGTCCAAGTTACTAGCTAGTGGATCATCAGGGAAAAATGAAAATTGACGGGAAGCATATATTATTAAAAGAAATAAGTATAAAATCTAATTAAAAATTTATGAAATCTCATCATGTAAATTAATAAAATGATTTCACCTAAATATAAATATGGAAATATCAAAGACTCTTTTGAATATGTCCAAAGAATATAGATACATTTATTTTAATGATAGAATTGATAATCTATTAAACATAACTGTGCAATTTACCTTACTGCATCATTAAAGTGTTGATAAAGTACAAATACATGTTTACACATGGAAGATAGGAAATATTAAAACTAAAATTTACTTTTTGTGAGCATTATAAATCAAGTGCCATACTCAAAACTAAGTTTAACACGGATTTAACATAACATAACATGTTAGCAGTTCTAAAAGAGATTTGGGCACTCACCAGAATTGTTCTCTTCACCGGCCATTTTGCTTCCTACATGTTCATCCAATATAGGATTTCCAAGGCCATATGCTATATTCTGCTAACTATTATTGCTGGGTAGAGGAAAGAGATTCATTACAAAGAGGATAAAAAGTGACAAACAGCACAACTATCCAGAAGTTTGATACAGCGACGAAGAGATTAACAAATTTTTAAAAGATATGTGAGGTATATAATGTTAGACTGAGATCAATGAAAGAAGGTCGACATTATGATGTAGGCCCAGATGAAGGCCTAAACATTTGCCAGTAGATACATAGATTCAACGTTGTGCTTTGACTTTTCTGCCCACGTCCCTTTCCTTCTTTACTACCACCCAACCACTTCAGTAAATGCCTGAAAATACAAGTTAACGAATTTGGGAAGGCAGATAGCATATTAGAGGAAAAATCATATTGATCTTTTTCAGGATTTGGTATAATTTTACCTGGTACTCTTTACATTTTATAATTATATATTTTTATCTTCCTAATGAGTTAAATCATTATAAAATGTAATGATGTTAACTTTTAGTTTCAATCTTTTCTTGAATATCATTTATCATGATTGAAAAATTATGTCCCTATATTTTAAAGTAAAAATATTGTATACCAGATATTATTATTATTATTATTTAAAGAAATGAGATATTTATATGTAAAAATATAGGGAAATAATCTTTCAATCAAAAGAAAATATAAAAAAAGGATGCGTTTTAAAATATAATAAAATTATTTCAAAAAGTGAAAATATATAATGATTATAAGTACCAAATATAATTAAATTAAACTTTAAGAGTAGCCAATATAATTTGCCTTAAATTATATAAAGTGATAGAGAGCTAGAAAGTTTAAAAGGTCATCGTCTACCTGTTTTTGCGCATGTGTATATCAATATATTTTTGTCAATACTGTTGACTGAGTAGATATGACACTCATTATTATATTGGAAACTATTTTTTCAGTGTTTTAAATTTGAAGTTAGAACATTGCGTTGGTGTTGCGCCACTCATTTTTCATTGAAAAATTTATGATAGAAGACTGCGAATAGCGTCACGCTTGAACTGAGTTGTTGAATTAGTCAATGTATTTGATTTCAGAATGGCTCAATTTTTTACTTGTTTTTATTAATATTGAGTAGAAAATTTAGTTCGTATAATTTATTTTTACTCGATTCATTTAATTCATAAGCAATTTATGTGTGTATGTGTGTGTGTGTGTAGACATATATATTCTTTTAAATATAAATTAAAAAATATCAGTAATTTATTTTTAATTAAATATTAATGTTAATAAGATTATGATTTTATTTTCAATTAATCTATTAATATTGATAGAATTTTAATTTGATGTTAAACTATTTTATGTTTTAAATTATATATTTATTCAAATATTAAATTTTGTAGTAACCAATCGAGAACGGAGCTCATTTATAGTTTGATATTTTTTTTTATTATCGAGCTAATAGAATTATAGTATTTTAAGTCAAATTAAGTACGAATCAATTTTATATTATTATAATTCGAACTCGAGCTAAACTTAAACTCCTACAAATTTTTATCGAATCATATTCAATTAAATTAGAACATGACTCAACTCAACTCGATTCCTCCTTTGAACTCGAGCTATTACAAATTTTGACCGATTCATACTTGATCAAGTCAGAATAGAGATTGACTCGACTCAATTCCACTTTAATTGCGATAGCGTAACAAAAAGTGCTAGATAATGACTTAGAGCTATTTCTGGAGTAAGTCACCTTGGTGTTTTGACTTAATATCTGCCATCTGAAGGAGAGAAAATTGCCTTGGAGGGGGAGATGTGTTATCCCAGTCAAACTGGCCCCTTGAGGAGCAGTGAAAGGGAGTTAGACATTTTACATTTTTTCAAACCACGAAATATCATAATTATAAAAAATGACCCAACGCCCTATTTTCCACTTTATTCTTTAACCCCATAAAAAAGTGACTCCACAATGAAGTAATTCATTTGGAAAATTTGTTTTGACTTAATTTCAATATTTATAATGTATTATTATACAGAAAATAATATAAAATTATTATATGTGTAATTATTTTTTTGGTTTACAAATATGTGAAATTACTTAGGTGCAAACAATATTGCAATCAAATAATTGAGCGATAATAAGTCATTGACTAAGTTATGAAATTAATAATTATTAATTGGAATTTGAAATTATTTAATTTGAAATTATTAATTAGTGAATGCTAGTAGCCTGGAAGGAGAGAATTAATATTATAAGATCCAATTATTATTTTACCAATACGGAATATTTTCATATTACACAAATAGAGAAAGGACAGTTTAAATTGAATTTTATGATTACGCAATGAGATTTTATTCATTAATTGTATATAATATTTATTAATTTGATTTACTATCAATTTAAATTATTTTATACTATAGAAAAAGATATTACAAGTAATACAGGCTAAAGCGACAATACATACATAGTCACTTTATGGGCCAAAAAGTGCAAGGGGGAAGTATAGGACTAAGTATACTCTAACTGCTTTATCCTACACATTATTAGCTAACAAGTAATGATTTTTATTTGTATTTTAATTAATATAGAGATCGTAACTCAATAAAGAATTTACAAAGTAAGAAAGCATGTCCAAAAATATGCATTTTGGGAAGAGTGGTATTTTTCTCATGAAATCATTTGTAAAAATCTCAAAAAATTAACATATCAATACTAATGTTGGCAATCAATCCTTATTTTTTATCTAATGGGATTAAGGTATTTGTTATTTTTTCCCTAGAGTTTAGGACTTTTCATTTTAAATTATTTGTGTGCTTTTTATGCTACTTTAATTATTTTAATTGGCTAATGCTTGTGTTTGGGGATGGGAATATTTTTCCCAACAACTAGTATCAAAGCAAGTTTGATTATGTAGGAGAGTAGCAATCCCATTTTTTAGTTTAACCCAAATCTAAATTGTTTTCAATTCATGATTTTTTTTCAACTAGTTTCAAAATGGGTTCAATTCCACAAGAGTAGTAATTTGAGATAATAGAGCCTAGATGATGTTGCATGATAATGATAATGATGATGAATAATGATGTGTGTTCTGGTGATTAGTGATTTGATCATGTGCAAGTTAAAGAGGATGATGGGTTGATGCAATGAATGTGGATGTTTCAACCCAGTCAAGTCTAAGAGTGTGACATTAATGCTTATAAAAGTTATATGAGAAATGAGAGATATAGGAATAGTAATTAAGATATTATGAGGTTATGATTGAGAGTCTTATATAATGATTCTTTTTCTCATTTATGAATTTTGCCTTAGAGTTTGGAATTTTCTATGATAAATTATTTATGTGCTTTATTATACAACTTTAATTATTTTAATTTCCTAATACTTGTGTTCAAAGGTGGAAACATTTTTTGTAACAAAAATTAATTTTTGAGGGACTAGAGCCTATATTTATACTTTTTTTATAAGCCAAAATTCAATCCTTGGAATGGAGGCATTAAGGTTGCATTCAAAGGCTTGCTGGAATAAGACGTAGACCCAAATGTTTGATCTTTCTTGATGAAACTCTTCAACATATTGTGTGTTTGATCTTCCTCATTGAAAAATTTAGGCAACAAATCAAAAATACAAATATGGAAGGACTATCTAGCAAAATCAATTATAGCGCAGAAGCCATTGATTGCAAATTTTGATATTATTTTACTTGCTAATAATATTAGGGCAAGTTACCCTAAAAATAGTGGTAGGTATTGTAGACCTACCCTGATAAAAAAAAATAGTGCTACTAATAATTTCTAATCTTTTCGTATTTAGTAGGTTTCATTAATTTTTTTTAACAAAATTATCTAAAAAAAGAGTTAAAAAAATGAGAGGTAGTGTTCTATTGATAGCATACAACTATCAAAATATGCACATTTATTATATATCTGTTTACACGTCTCACAAAACTAGTTGTTTTAGTCAAGGTTTTAAAAACTGAACCGAACTAATCAATTCAACTGAAAATATCATAAGCTTGTTACGTGATTGGTTCAACTAGCCCTTAAAATCAATCTAAAAATTGATGAATTGGCGGTGAATCAATCAAACTAGTCACGACTTTTATAGTTCAACTAGTTTTTTAATTACTATTATTTATAAATATAACATTATTTTTACATGATATTATATACATATCAAAAGTTGAAAGTCCCAAATAGTAAAAAATTATCTTATCTCTATAAATAAAAGTCACATAGCAAAAAAATTGAATTTAATATTAATTTTTTTAATAATATGAGTTATAAACCTAAAAAATTATTAAATTAGTTGATAATGTTTGAAATATTATTATATTATATATATGTTTAATTTTATAATAATTTAATTATTTTTAATTGTTATATATTAAAAATTTTAATTTATATTATAATTTTGGTTCAACTTGATTTACATGGACTATTAAATTTTGAACTGCTTTCATTTGTGAGTTAATAATTGTTTTTAAAATATTAATTTTATTACAAATTTACAATGAAAGTGAAACGTTTCTTGGAGTACATTTCATGAGTCCCACCCTTGCCCGGAAGCGCGAGTCAAGAGACACGTCTCCGCCTTTTCTTCCCAACGATAAGGACAATTCCATGGTGCAAATGGACTTTTTTGTCGTATCGCATGCGACACACTTACGTGTCATGATCTCAACAATCTTTATATAATGGGCGAGTTACAACCATAGAATTATTGAAGAGCGCAACTGGTTGAGAAAAATGATCAAAGTACGGTCATAATAGGAACTTCAAAATTTATTATCCTTATCAACCATCTTCTCCCCTTTTTTAACCTTTGCTCTTTCTTCCTTTTAAAATATCTCTACCAGGGAAAAATATTGAATAACCCTTAGAAGGAATTGAATGTGATTTGGTTATTTTGTAAACAAACTCTAAGATATAAGTTGATGATAATGTGAAAATTTATTGCCAACGAAAAAAAAAAAAAGATATGTTTGACAATTAAAGGAGGCTATGTTGTAATCAAATCTAATCCTTCTGAGAAATCTATAAATTATCACTGTTCGTAAATGGTCTTGATTAGAAAAAAAAATTGGCAAAAATTTACACTCCAAGAAGAAACCCACCATTTTAGATACTCATTGTTCCACTAAAGCCTTATATTTTTGAAGAATCCTGACTAGAAATTGGTTCGCTAGCTTTCTCTATTTCATTGTTTCCGAAAGCTTGGAGAGATATGAAAGTTCTTACAATAGCTTTCGTTACCATGCTTTTGCGAAATAGTTTGGTGAATTTTTTACTGTTCTTTCTTCAGTAGTTTCCGGTAAAATGTAAATGCGATCTATTTTTGCTGCTGCACGATGTTATTGATGAGTATTTTACAAGAATGTCCTAAAAAATATAAAATTTTACCAGTTTTTTTTAACTATTTCAGCTAGTTTCTCTGCTACGTACCGCTATTTTTACCGTTTAGATTTGGCGTATGTTAAACAACAAAATTTATTAGTACCATAGAAATCTCCTAACAATATAGATGTTATGAGCAACTCCGATCTTTTCAAGGAAAAAATTAAAATTACTAAAAAAAATGTATCAACCTGGATACTATAGCAGCATAAAACTTATCATTCTACAAATGATAAAAAAATTTATCCTATGGTGATATTAAAATTTTTGGTACTGCTTCCTATTATTTTCTAATAATTTGAAATTTTATTTTCTTGATTTTAAAAATTATTCAATTATGATATCAAAATTGCAAATTTATAAAAATATAATAAGAAACAGTACAAAAATTTCAGTACTAGAACAGGAATAAAAAACTTTTGCTACAACTGAAAAAATAAACCAATTAATGGTCCTCACAAATAACTTACCAAACAATATATCTTGATTTTTCTTATTAAAAAAATTGTCAAATATCCATGACATTACAGAATATATATAAATTTGTCTCATTGAGTGCATGTGTAGCTTCCCAAACAGATTCAGAGTTTTCAAGCATGCTTTAATCATTGAGAAAAAAAATCCGTCCCAATTTTTAAAGTGAATTTTGCACATCTTATAATATATATATATATATATATATATGAAAAAGAATATGAAATATAAATGAGAATAATAAATATGATCGCAGCGTCAATGCACTTCTCCTAACAAAAGAATGATGAGCCATATATCTTTCAACAATTCTACTTGGACTTAATGCATGAATATGTGTCGTGCATGCTGCTTGACTAAGTCTATGTGGTGCAGAGGAAGATTTTATTTAAGTCGTTGTCGTCATGGTCTATTAATGTTAATGAAAACTACTCTTCTTCTTCAAGGGATTTTAATGATAATTCTTTCTATAGCACATTTCAAAGAGTTTTATTTCTCAAGTGTTTATAAAATTTAGGAGAAAAATATACTTTAGCCACATGTGTGTTATGTCCCTATTTATAATCTATCCACCTATGGTTCAAAGGGTTAAAAAGATGTCACATATGATTTGTACATTTTAACACTTTGCCTCTCTATATATTTTTTTGAATCTAATAAAAAATTATTATGTGAAAGTCACATGCTTTCTTATTAGCATTAATTTGATATAATTTCACTCTAATTTATCTTTGATTTCACCCCTTATTCTCAATTTGCCTTTTTGATATTGAGAATTGGGGTTTGAGGGAGAAGAAATGAAGAAATTTATGGTATAAGTTAGATTGTTGAAGCTTCACTTCAGTTTAATGGATGAGGAAGAATAGCATGTGGGAAGCATTCATAAATTCCGTTATATTTGGAGGAAAAAGAAGGACAAGTATATAAAGTGTCAATGTTGTAAACCCCATGTGGCATCTTGTTGACATTTTAAACCATCTGTGGGTAGGATGCAAAGGATAATATTATTCTCACTCTTTTATACTCCTTGCTCACAGATTGTTGGATCCACAATTCTATGGGCATCACTCTCTATTAGAAAGAAGTAAATGATCACTTGCTTTTAAGGAAGTGCAAAGTAACATTTTTTGGTTGCAAATAGAATCATATTACAAAAAGATGAAGTATATTTTTCTCCTAAAATTTAAAATTATGGTAGTTAAATGGGAATAAATTGAGTTAATTAAATACAATTAATTAATTATGTACACATACAAAACTCTAATAGTAATAAATTTTATATATTTAAATATGTATTATATTTAATTCACTATCAGTATAAATTAATTTTATATTATAACTTAGCTAGCTATTTCTATGTTAATAAAAAATTTTAAAATATTTTTAATATTGATAAACATTAGTAAATTCTAATAACATATCATTTTCTTATTTAGAAATAATGTAAAAAAAATTACACCAATAATAAATCAAATTTAAACTCTTTAGATACACCTACATGTAACTAATAAAATCTAACTAATGTATAAAAAATTAATAAATAAGTCAAATTTAAAATAATTTCCAATAATATAATTAATAACTGTTTATAAAAAATTAAGTGATTATAATTAATTGCATCTTAATCATATTCATCTTGATACCTATATGTGGATTTGGATTCGAAACAACTTGCGTAGAGCATTAATTATAAGGCTTGGTCAACCTGATATGCAAGTCAAAGACAAACTCAATATTGAATGCATGGCTGTTAAGGAACAAGTTAGGTTTCACTGTCGTTGTATAGAGCTCCAGTTCCATGGTTAGACTGCTTCTTTCTATTTGCAATGTATATTTAGAAAATTTCTAATTCAGTCCTTTGGTTTAAGGAAAAAATGCGTTCACAATTTTTTTTTAATCTTTTTATGTTTGGAAGCAATAAAAAAATTATTTAACGAGAAATAAATTTTGAATAATAAAAAATGACACTACATTTAAAAGAAAATAACTTCTTCTCTCAATTAAAGCAAATCACATATTATTCCAAATCATATTATATTAAATAATTTGACTTTTCTTATCTGCTTTCCTTCTTCGTGACTATGCTCTCTCTCTTATCTTTTATCTCTCTTTTTCATTCTATTTCTTTCATTCTCTCTCTATCTCCTTCTCCCCACTATTTTTTTCTTCTTTATAATTCTTTTTCCTTATGAAAAATATTTCACTTCTAGAATATGTAGAGAAAGAAATAGATGATTAAAAATTGCAATAAAGTAAGCACATAATTTTGCATGGGAAATCTTTTAAACTCAAGGTAAAAAATTATAGGAGAATTAACAAAATTTTCATTATTAAATTGTAAAAAATCATATACTTTAACTTTCTTACAAATTCAAATTCCAAATATGCGCAATTTTCACTAAAACAATCTCATACCACGTTTCTCCACCTAAAAGACTCTACATTATCAAATATACAACAAGTAAGAGTAATGGCCAAATCTTATTATGAGTCAAGGTTTGACACAAAATAATCATCTTTTCCCTTTCAAACATTGTCTCTTATTTTTCTTCTTTATTATCCTTTTCTATTTTTTCAAGTTCTTTTAATTTAAGTCAAACTCAATTCCCAAACTTGACTTAAATTATATCTCTTCACCTAAGAATGTTAGTAGGAACTAATCTTATTAAACTCAGGCAAAGGTCACTTTCTTTATAAAAAATCTCACATGCTCCACAATTTTCACTTCATTATATGCTTCACTATTTATATTTCTCACAATTGTATTTTCCATGAACTTATACAAATTCTCATTAGTTTTTTTACAATTCATAATGATCAATATGCCTCTAATAATTTTCAAGACTTCATCATTAATAGAGTATCCATATCCTAAAGCATCCAATTTACCCAAAGATAAATTCCTTTTCAATGCCAACACATATCTCACATCCTTCAAATTCTTTATACTACTATCATGCAACTTTAGTTTTACATTACCAATATCTTTCGTATTCACAAATCACCATTATTCATCTTCATAATCCTAAGTTAACAATCATTACACATATCAAACATCTTCACATTGGTACAAACATTACTAGAGCAAGCCTAATCAAATAACCAACAATTATCAAAATCATTTTGACTTTCATCATTCATTACAATCATATCATCTTCATCATCTTGCACAACTACAATACTAATAGTATTAGATTCAACTTCCTTTGTCTCTTTAATTATCTTAAACCCCTTTAGAACATCATCTAACTTTTCACACATTCATTTAATACAATAGCACTATCGTTAATAGGTAATTTAGAAATGTTATAGTATAGTAGACGAGTAGAATTGTAATACCCATAGACAAAGATTGACAAAATTAAATCAAATAGTATCTAAGATTGGATAATTAATAGAATTACTCATTTATGCTGATAAAAGAATTTATTAGTGATAGTAGATGAAAAGTTTATTTGGAGTTATTTGAAAAAATTAGAGCATTAATGGCATTTGGATAATTTAATTGATAAAAGAGAATGATTAAGTTAATTCTAATTAGAGCGAACATCAAGAAACATCTTAGAATTTGTTTATTGTTCATTTAACAACAACCATCAAAGAGGAAAAATAATATACCAGTATTTCTATCTTGTGAGAAAGAGAAATAACTCCTATAATTTCTTATGATGATAATAAAACCTCTAACCCAATTGGCCTCATAATCTCTTTGATGATGCCTCCCTATAGCATAATATTTGAAATTTAAGTGACTGGTAAATAATGAAAACCATGAGTTGATTAAGTAATATGGGATGGTTCATCTTTCTCTCCCATCTTTTACATTCCATATAACCTCCATAATACCACTATCTTACTTAGTTGTGTGACTTTTCTTATGATTCTAAGCCTATAAATAAAATTTACATGTATATATCTTTGCATATGATGTGGAGAGAAGTAAAAAGAATAAAAGGGCAAGAGTTATATTCTCCTTTACGTTCTCAATTTTATAATTCATTATTAACACGATTTATCTCTAAGTATTGATTATTTGAGTTGTTATAACTTTTAATGACAAATCTCATATAACCTGAAATGGTCACCCTCCATATATCGGATCGTAATCATAGAAGCAAATAAAACATGTAGCAGTTATGACTCTGGATGCTAAAGTCTATTTAGTAGGTATGAATCTTAAAGAAACAATTATAGAAGGAAAAGAAACAATCTTGTAGAATCATACTAAAGCAATGGTATTCCTTCGTGTCATCATCTCCATGAAAATCTAAAAGTTGAGTATCTGACGATTAAGCATCAGTTAGAAGTTAAAACCCTGGTAAATTTTGAAAGAAAGATTTAATCACCAAAAATCAATAATTCTCCTAAAAACTTGCTTTGAATGGATTCTTTTTATGATTACAAGATTTTGAACTGTTTGCAAGCATAATTTCGCAATGTTTTGAATAACTTCTCAATTGAAATTCACAACTACAGAATATTGCTAATAGATATTGGTTATTATTATCAATAATATCTATTTTGATGTGATAATATTTTTAAAATTATATAAAAACTTAAAATGACAGATATTAATTATTACTAACATCTAATTTGATGTGGTAATATTTTTAAAAATAATAGGAACCTTATGATATTGATTTTAAATTTAACCAATGTTTAAAATTAGGTTTTTCATATTGCATAATCAATGACTTTTCAGTTTATAAAAACTTGCGGAGGTATAGTACTAAAAAATATAGATCATGCTCTATTTGTTAAAATGGTGTATGCTCTTATCAATTTAAGCATGAGAAGAAAATAATATATCTCAATTAGAGGAGATTTCTACCCCATTTCCACAACTATCGCAAACTAAAAAAGGTTTTTAATGATTTATTGGAGGAATCAATGGCTCTAAAACCCTTAACTAGAGAAAAGATCTATCAAAGGATCTAGATTCTCTCCTTTTCCTTCTATCATTTTTGAAGAGATAAAAATACAATTTTTACTCTAAAACGAATTGCTTTTTTTATTGGGACCCATAGTTTTAAACTAAAAAAAATCTATATTAATTTCACTCCAAAAATTCATCCAATGCTTCTCCTAGGAAATGAACCGAATCCAAATCCTATTATTATGGTTAGAATGCGTCCTTTTATGTGCAATGTATATTCAACAAGTTCTTTCTATCATTCTTTATGTCAAGACAAGAAGCTAATTGCTATATATATCAAAGTTGTTATCGGGTATTCATATGGGAAAACGCTCCATGGACACTTACTTTAGCACAATTCCCTCATTCAGTGCAATTTCATCATTGATATTGGTTTAAACAAAATAATTTGATGAATAAAATAGTATAGTGAAGAGTATGTGAGAGAAATTATTATATATATAGAATATACTGCATTAAGATTTCTAAAATAATTTTTTACTTAGGAAACAAAGTTTTAAAATATTTTTTTAAATATCTAACTACTTGTGAATTTTGATCCAATGCAATTGTAATTACAGTTGCTGCTTCCGATTATCCAAATGTGTGGCCTCTTGTATTTTCATGTATCCCAAACTAATACACGTAAATAATATGAATTATTCAAACTTCAAAGAAGCCCAATAACAAATTACGCAATACAACTATGCTAGCAAAGTATTAATTCTGTAACCCAAAAGAGCCAGTATTAAACTACCTTTAGGGCGAAGAGGATTGGACAAGGGTTACTCCATAAACTGATCAATAACAAATTCTTCCTTTTCTTCCCCATAGCAATAACAAATTCAAGTGCTTTGAAATATTAGTAGGATACCTTTCTAGTTTAGGAGATGGAAATATTTCTAGTTCTTTTGTAGCACTAAAATCTCAATACTACTATCACTTGTACAATTATGATGTTTGTGATATCATAGCTGAATGGATGCAAAAGCTTAAGGGTAATTTCCTTATTTGTCAGAAGACAAAAGGATAGTAACACTGAAATTGTCAATGCTATGGGAGGAATAGAAATATTTCCAATGGATATCGAGGGTTCTATCTCAACATTATACCAATCTTGTGCTTCTAAAAATCTGGTTCTAGGAAGTTGGGATGAATATTCTATGCTTAATTTTGAAAAAGATGAACTTCTCACACACTGAATTATCAAAATAGCAATGCATAAGAAAACAGTCCAGGCAGCAAATGATTAATATAGCTGTGGTTGAGCAACATAGATACATACGATGTTTCTTTGTCTCACTGCCAGCTACTTTCAACACAATTTTTTGAGCTTATGATTAATAGAGAGCAAGTCATTCTCAACCAAAGAATATTCCACCAATTTCATCATTCCTAACCATTTTACTTTACAATTAGCTTGGCTCTGGCATGGCCTCTTGATATTTGGAATTGCTCAGTTAATCCAAAATGAGCCATCAGAAGCCAGACATGAGTGAGAAATTCACCACCTCTTCTCAGTTGCTGTGCATGATAGTTTCCTCTGCACTGACTTGCAGCAAAAGCAAGCATCTCCACCCAAATCTCACTAATCATTTTCCATTTCTGTTGCTTATCTGACATTTTTTGCAACGTAGTTGCAAGCCTGCATGCCTCAAATAACACAGACTTGCTTTTGTCTCCTTTTACCTTTAATGATGGAATTGCAGTATTTACTTTAAGCAACCTACTGCAAGCTTCACTGGATTGGGTTATCTCAGCGCCTCTTATGGCTTCTCTTTCCTTGAAAAACTTAATGGCGTCAGAGCACGTATCACGGAATCTGATCATACCTAAGAAGCACAGACACTTCAAGTGTCAGTCGTGTGAGACAACCAACACCAGTACAACAACCTCACACCTAACGTATGATACTCAAATTAGTTTTTGAAACTATTTAAATACCCCTAAAATATATTTAAACACACATCAAATCAATTTTGTGCATGATTTTATATAATTGTTGAAGTTTTATTACCTATATATATTGATATTCATGTTCTTATATGAAGTTGTAACTATATTAGTATTCATATGGCATGTTGTGTGTTATATCTTTTGCCTATATGCCAGTGTCTGTGATTTGTAGGATCATACCAATTCAGATAGGCAACATGAAAGGGCATATGACAAGGAAGTATAACATGTAGCCTGAGATATGCTTGCTGATCCTGCAATTTGAAGGGATTATGTTTCTTGATTCTTCACTTCTTAGTGAATGAAAATCATCACAGTAACAAAGATCAGTGGCAATGTGCCAAATAAGAATGCTTTGGTCAAACTCTCCCTCAGTACTCCAAAACAGTGACTCCAAGTTATACCTTGTCAGCACCTTACTCCCTTGGAAGCTGCTGACAACTTCAAGATCAGTGTCATTGTTAGATTTCTCACCATAATGGCTGAGTTTCTCTTGGCAGTATTTGAAAATCCATTCTTTGAGTCCATCAGGAATTTTCTCCAGCATCTTATACCGATGCCTCCCAATCAATTTGGGAAGGTGAAACAACGTTTGAATTTCTTGGAAGAAAGCAGGTTTCTCTCCAAGGCAATAACTCAGAAGGCTCTACTGAGGCATGACATTAGACCACCTAGGAGGTTTAGGGAGCTGCACCCAAGTGATGGCCCGGCGGATGAAAGTCCTCTTGTTCTTACTCAACCAAAGATCCATCCAATCCGAGGAGATTAATAATAGTATTGCATATATCTCTAGGCCTATTGCACCTGACAATAGCAGGTAAGTTATGACTAAATCTACTGTTTCATACTTATCCTTATGAGCAGCAGTAGCAGAGAATAAACCCAGCACAAGCGCCGTCAAGAGGACACTAACGAAGCGGAAAACACAGCCTTTGAGTGAATATACGAGGGTTGCTTTCGTGTGAAGCATGTCAAATATGAAGGACAGTTCTATTTCCACAACTTTGAATGCCTTACTGAAAGTAATATCCCTAAACAAAGATTGGCTGTTGTGCCGGTCATCAAAGCCAAGAATAAGATTCACAAGAAGGCGCTTGAAGTTTCGGAGCAAATCAAAAGCTGCCACCAGCACCATTGCATCAGGAATCGAGTTATTCTCCAAGGAATGATTGAGGTTCACAGTGACCTGAGCCTCAATAACCTCATCTGCAACCACATGAAACCCCTCTAATTCTTTAAAGGTATACTCTTGCATGAACTTGGCATAGTCCGGACCAGGGTCCGGAGAGGTGAGCATGGATTCCCTCAGCTCCTCGCTACTTGCGGCCCTTAAAACCCATGTTCTTTCTCCATATTTGATTATGCCTGCAATTAGTATCATGACGGACATGACTGTGAGGTGAGTACCTGCAAGGACAAATCAGGAATTTTAGTGGGGGCACTCCAATGAGAATGAGATAGAGCATATTATGATATGAACGTAATCTTTTGTTTTCTCTCATATTCTTGATTTTTAAGCTTATTGATTGGGTGGAGATAAATTACTCATCCGAAAACCAAAGAATTCATTGTCTTCTTTACATATTTTGCTGGCATTAGATATGTTATAGCATTTTGAATGGAAGCAATGTAGACCCTGAATCATGAATCAGTCTTTCAGTACCTGTTCTTACTAAAATTAAGATATAAAAGACTACTCCTGTTTGAACTCCAAGCCCAAGAAAGTGCCTTAGCCATAAGTCATTGTCTTCCAAGGAATATGCAGTGATGGCGTCAGAGCCACCCAAGTGCACCAGAAGAAAGGGTGCCCAGAATGCAGTCAGTTCAATGCTAGCTTCCTCGGGCTTATTGCATTCGCTGCCAGGGTCTAACAGAACATCTCCAAGCTTGTTCGAAATCACACCGAGGGCCACAGTTGCTACCCAGTCAGCCATTAAATAGGCACACCAGAGCAAAATTCTGATCCATATTCTGCACATGTATTTTCTGTGGCTGCCAAAGAATATTAGTATCACCTGTAAGGTTAGGCTAACGCAAACCAACACACGCAGCTGCCATTCATTCCAGAAGTTCGTCAACCATGGAAGGGATAATTGCAGGGCTCTCCTTCCTTTAGTATGCATCAAACTACTAACAACTGAAAAAGAAACGTGTTATTTTCCATCCGACAATAAAAGATAGCATCTTTCAAAACATAGATCCACATGCTTGTAAAAAGATCAGCAACACTTGTATGGTTTAAAGTAAAATCAGGCAGAGTCAAAGCAAAGTATATGAATAAAACCAAAAACATAGCGTAGCTAGAGAGAGGTGATACTCTGTGAGAGGAAGTGGATTTCAGAATTATGTAGGGCCTACCTCCCTCCAGAGAGGCAAGCAATTATGAGATAGTTTGATTGCATAAGCAGCTTTTTACTGAGCAAGCTACTTTGGAAATTCTTATGCTTAGCTGATATGTACCTACTTGTCAATAATTAGCTTTAAAGAGAATTAAGAATGATGAGCTCATATTTGCAGTCTTAGTTTCATCAACAGAAAAAAATTAAATAAATGAATAAATAAAAGAAAATGCATACTTGTTGGTATCATGATTGAGAATTATTCCAAGATAGCAAAATTGTAGCAATCAATTACAGCACTGCCTCTGATTAGATTGAGCTCCAATGACAATATTGGTTCCTGATTCACAATTGTGAACTCCATACTGTGTAACTGAAAATTGTTCAAACTGAAAATTTCTCTTTCCCCAGTAATAGTGCTAAAAAGGAAAACAATAACTAATAACAAACTGCAAAAATAGGCCAATACAAAGCTGTAAAGCTTGCCAATTTGGTCGGAAACAAGATAATGCCTTATAAGTCGTTGTTCACGAAATAATGAAATGAATAGCAATTATATCAGTGAAGAAAGTCAGCATTTACAGCATACACCTGAAGACAGAAGTCTAAATCTCATTATTTAATGTTCTAATTAACTACCATCTCAAAACTCATCTGAGATCCTTCTGTGATTAGTAATAAGTTACCATGAATTGAAAATTACAAATCAAGACTGAGTTTCTTACATTGTTATTACTTATCAGTAAAGCGGACAAACTAAATAAGCTTGAAGAAAAAAATTATAGGTTGAACCCTACTGCATATTTCCATGGTTATCAAACTGGTAAACATGTACGGACAGGGGTGGAACCAGAAAATTTTTTTTTGGAGGGGCCAAATTTACACACATTTACAAGTATAATAAAAAAATTTTGCACTTAGTCTTTTTATTTACTTAAAAATAATATAAGTTACAGTAGTATTTTTATCAAAATAGAACAAGAAAATAGTTTGTTCACTATAAAAATTTCATATACATGAAATTAAGTTTAACAATTGTAAAATACACAATATTTAATTTTTCACAAATTAATTAAAAAATTTATAAAATTTATAAAATAATATGTGAAATTAGGGGAAGGCTTAGGAGACCATAGCCCCCTCATCTAACATTTAATTATGCCTCTATGTACTAATTTGAAAGTTTCTCCCACCAAATTAACACCTAAATTCACGAGTGCTCAAACTCAAAACTACTTAAAACTTAAAAAAGCTTAAAAATCTGCTTCTTCCAACCAATTTGCAATTTTTTATGAAACTCATTAATCTTACACTAGCTTCAAAATAGCTAATTTTTTTTTATATTTTATAGCAGGAATCACAAACCACTAACTCACATAAACTCTTGATCTTGGGTTCAAACTAGGATATGAACAAAGAAATGTTCTAAAAATAATATTGGTATCATTATACTTTTAAGGTGCCGGCGGATAATAATTTTTTGTTTATTGAACAAGTGGACACTCACACAATCATGGTATCCTCCAACCATATATTATCCTTCATTCGTCCATAAACTCAGCCAACCAAAAAAATAAAAAATAAAGGAACGATAGGCTACGAGCTGGTTTGGTGTGTGTGTGAATTATTGTATGACTTACAGTGTGGTCCTTGCTTTTCTGAAGAAGAAGGCTCCATGGCCAGCTGCCCTTTGTCTGCAGAGTGTTTGATAAATTGCAAAGCTTTCTGTAACTACCAATGATAACCAGTAGCTTTGGGAAAGTCCATAGCTCCCTGTACTAAGTCATAGCCATCCAACTTTGTAATTTAAAAGCATGACAGTCCCATTGGCCACTTAATCTTGTGTCGCCATTTTAAGTTGTCTCTCCAGTGATAAAAATTTTTCTATTGATTCTTTAAAATAAGAAAAAAATTAAATTTAATCTATTATCGAAATAAATCGGTTTTGCACTATTCTCATTCTAGTATGCTCTGTCCCTTAAAAATTATTAAACTCTCTTACTATTGATAAAATTTTTTAAATAATATTACTTTTTAATGACATATCATTTTTGTATTTATCATTAGTGTAAAATATATGATACTAATAGTACATTAAATTTAAACTCAAAAAAATTATCATGTGACTATTTGAGAGATCACAATAAAAATAAAAACAAGTAAATTTTATAATTTTGAATCATTGGAAAAATTAAATTTTGAGATTCATTGAATTAGAGATTCAACAAGTCATTCCAAGCTAGGGATAGCAAAAAAACAAATCTCAAAGCTTGCTCCATAGATTTTGTCTCGCAAAGCGCATACTTGGTATAAATTTTTGTCCCATAAGACAAGCTGCCAAGTAGATTTTGAGCCAAAATAATTATGCAAGGTAAGGCAATATTATTTTGCCTTGCCCCGTGATGCTCCGAAGTAATAAATTATTTTTTATTTTTATATTATACTTAAAAATATATATTATTATAGACCTATTTTAGTAATTTTATAATTAATTAATATTTATATTGATCATTTTCTTTTGACTAATATTTATCTTAATTATTTTTTTAAAATTTGAGATTAACTGGATAAATTATGTGTGATTTTAGACTAATGTTGTTACAATATATTGAGTATTAAATGTTAATTACATGCACATTTAAAATTTATAAATTTTAATCTTTTTTTAATTTTTTTAAATTTTTTCTAATTTCCCTACAAATCATCAATATCCTATGGATCATAGAGACAAGGCAGATTATCAAAAATGCAGGACAGGATAATGTACCATTAATTTGTCATTACCTCCCGGTTACCATCCTTACTCCAAGTTTAAGGTTGCATTGTTAGTTTCCTTAATAGCACAGTGATAGTTTTTTCATACATCTAGTAAAAAAAAAATAACGTGATTGTCTTTTCTTTTTAAGATTTAGAGATTGTTTGGTTCACCTTAATAACATAAAAATTTTTATTTCTCAAGAAATAGAAAAGAGAAAAGAAAAAAGTTGTTTAATTGATCATTATTTAATAAATTGGAGGAAATAAGACTTCTTAAAAAGTTCTACTTCTCACAAAATATGAAAAATAACTTACCCACCTCCTCCGAAGTAAGTTTTATTTTCTATACTATTTATGGATACAATAATAAAATTATTTTTATTAAATTTAATTAATGATAATTAAAATTTATTAATTTATATTATAATAATATTAAAAATATATTAATTATTTTATTAATATTTCCTAAGATATTTAAAGTTGAACCAAATAAAATATAGAAAATTATTTCCTAAAAAATGTTACTTCCTATGTGTCAATCAAATAATTTTGAATATTTTTCAAGAAATTCATATAGGAAGTTATTTCATTGGAAGTTCAGTTTCTTGTAAGAATTTAATTTCTGTATGAATCAAATCACTCCTTAATTAACTTATTTGTTTATTCACAATCAAGAAAATCATATTAATCCAAAAAAAAGGTTAATATAGGACACATTAGTTAGATTAAAAATTTGAAAGACAATAAAAAAATACTTATTTTAAAACTATTCATTCAATTTTTTTGGGCTTATAACTAATGAATCCGACAATTATTAACTTATTTGAGTAGACTTAGAAAGAATCATGGTATTTAATAATTTATCTACCTGGACTAAAAAGAGTCAGGGAAAATTTAAAACATAAGTCCCTACTACACCTCAATAATTGAACAAAAGCAAAGTGAAAGCATCAAAAGTAATTGTCAAAGCTGTACCAACCTGGAAAAGCATTAGGCCAAAAATATATTGCACTGAAGTTGAGGAAAAACTTCAAAAGTAATCAGAAAAATCAAAACCAAAAGGTTTCTGGCTCTTGACCAAAAAAAAAAGGTAACTAGTGCATGGATTGATATTGATTTGGAAAAAGGCCTCTTATCAATTGGTAACTCAATTCTAGAACATACAATAATGATAAATATTACATTATGAGCTCAAACATTATGAGCTAACTATCTATATACAGTTTCACTTATTACAAATAAATTTTATGGTGCTCCTATAGGTTCAAACTCATAAGAGTGCGATAAAATATAAGTTATTAGAAGAGATTACCAATCAATAATTGAGATTGCTAGTAATCTCATTTAACGATTTATATTTTACCACATTCCTATGCGTTTGAACCCATATAGCCACTATAGATAGCACCCTCGTTACATTAGATCCCATGTATCTTCCAACAACACGAGAAGGGACAGTCCAGTTATAGAAGTAGGCACACTTTTCAACATGACTTTCGCAAAGCCAGGCCTTGGATTATTCAGTTCGGAAATATTTTTAATATTTTAGACAACAAATTAAAAAATATTATATTTTGATATTTGATTGAAAATTTGATACAAAAATATATGAGAATGTCATATTTTTTAAAATATTTTTACTTAACTTTTATTTAAAATATTTTTATTCAAACTAATTCTATGGAGGTTCCCATGAAATACTGATATTAAAATAAAATGATAAAATTATCTTCACATTTAATTCTCTCTCTTATTTATTATTTTATCAAATAATTTTTAATTTAAATTAAGAAATAATTATCACTTAATTTTTAAAAATATTTTTACTATTAAAAATACAATGACATTAATTTTTTACTATAATTCCTTGTTTATTATTATTTCTAATATTTAAAAAATTATTTTAATATATTTATATAAACATATGATTTCTTTTGTTGAAGAATAATACAATAAGTTTGGAATTTCTTTTTAAAAAAGGCATATTTATATATAAAAATATAAAATAATAATATCTTTATATTAGAGAAGAAACTATAATATAAAATATAGTGTCAGTATAAAATATAATTATGAAAATAACTTAGCAGTAAAAAATTATAATTTTATAAAAAGAGAAATGTTAATTATATTTAATTCTATAATAATAATTTAAATAAATTACACTTCACTTTAAAAATTGATGCAATATTAATAATAATGTGATTAATGATAAATATAATTTGTAAAGGTAAAGAGTGCAAAATAAAAAATAAACAACTAGTTTATATATATCTTATTTCTCGGTAGGATTATAGTGTTTAATAGCTACTAAGGATGACAATCAAATTTTATTCTAAATAAATAATATATTAATTATTAAAAATATAATACATTAAATATTAAAATATAATAAAGTATAAAATATTTTTATTTATATTTAAATATATTTTAGATGCTAAATATTAACATTTAATTTATTATGTGTTAAAAAATTTTAATGATTTATGTAGTTTTAAATAAAAATATAATTTATTGTAATATATTTTATAATAAAAATTTTGATAATTTGAAATAATTTCAAATTTTTTAAGAATATCAAATATGAATCCAATATAATAATATGAGAATTTGGTAAAATATTCTTAGAAAAATTTATACTAAACTAAATATAAAAATATTACATTTCTATTAATTAAATTTATAGTAATCACATTTTTAGAAATATACTCTTTTTTAGAAATGCAAGATTCTGCGTACAAGCCAATGCTTCTAGAAACAATTGGGAAACATATGCATTTAAGATATTCAATTTTTTTTATCTTTTGTGTTAATTTACATCACACGCACCACTTCTTTTTATTTTTATATATTTATATGTTTATTTTTTAATTTCATTCTTAAATTTATTAATTTATAACTCACATTATTTATTTTATTTTTATTTCTAAATTTATTATTTATAATTTAGATAACAATATTATTGAGTAATATAAATATAACATAATATAATTTTTATTATTATAAAATATTTTAAATAATCTGAATGATAATTTAATTAAACTAATAAATTATATATATTATTTTTAACACTTAATATCATTAAAAAATATAAATAAAACATGATATTTTATTTTTGTTATAAGAATATTTAAAATACTTTAGCTTTTATTATTATTATTTATAATTTAGATGTTAATATCATTATCACATGATATGTGTAATTTTACTAGGAAAATATTTTAAATAATTTAAAATTAAAAGTATTAAGTGAATAAATTAATTAAATATTAAATATCATGTTATTTAATTAAAATATCTGAAATCGTAAATCAAATTCATTTATTTAAATTTTGCCTAAGCTTCACAAAACATTTTACTTTCTTTTATCCATTTTATCGAATATTTTTATATTTGTTTTTCATGTTCATTTCTATAATTTGTGATTCAAATATCAATAATATTCAATAAAACATATAATGTTCATTGTAAAAATATTTAAAATGGTGAAAATTTTAATTTAATTTAATTAATTACATAATTTATTTTTAATTCTTATTTCTTTTCAACTTAAGTACTATTTTCTCTTTTTAATTGCTCCATCAGATGTTTTTATTTTTTTCTTATTCACACTCACTAATTACATTTCGGAGCCAGTAAGTAGTATAGATTTAATATGATATGTTTTATTTTTATTATAAAATATTTGAAATAAGTTAAAGTTTTTGTATAGAAAGTATTAATTGAGTTAATTAATTATGTATTCTATTTTTCAATTAAAATTATGTGATAAAATAAATTTATTTTTTTAGATTCTCACAATTTTAATTTAATTAAACTAGTAAATTACATATTTTATTTTTAAATTTTATTATTAAAATTAAGAAATAAAAATATCATATGATATTTTTATTTTTGTTATAAAAATATTCAAAGTATTTTTAACTCTTATTGTTATTATTTACAATTTAGTTGTTAATATCATTATCGCATAATATATTTTATTTTTTTAGGGAAATATTTTAAATAATTCAAAATTAAAATTACTAATAAATTAATTAATTAAATATTAAATATCTTGTTATTCGATTAATATATTTGAAATTATAAATCAAATTCATTTATTTAAATTTTGTCTAGGCTTCACGTAACATTTTACTTTTTTTTATACATTTTATCAAATATTTTCATATTCACTTCTACTATTTATAATTTAAATATTAAGATCATTGAGTAATATATATAATATAATATTTTTATTATAAAAATATTTTAAATAATTATAATATTAATTTAATTTAATTAATTAATTACATATTTTAACTTTAATTCTTCTTTTTTTTCAACTCGAGTACTATTGTTTTTCTTTCTAATTGCTAGCTTCGTCACATATTTTTAATATTTTTTCATATTCAATCTCGTTAATTATAGTTTAGAGGTATTAAGTAGTATAAATTTAGTATGATATATTTTATTTTTATTATAAAATATTTTAAATAAGTTAAAATTTTAGTGTAGAAAGTACTAATTGAATTAATTAATTAATTATATATTCTATTTTCTAATTAAAATTATATGAAAAATAAAATTATTTTTTGAATTCTGACAATTTTTTCAATATAAATTTTCACATCATATTTTTCAAATTTTGATAACATAAATTGAAATTTGATCAAAACTAATTCTTTTCCTTTTTTATTTATTTGATTATATTTTTTATTCTATCAAGTTATTTCTAATTCAAATATTAATATTACTAAATGATATTATATGATGTATTCCTTTTTATTATAAAAAATTTAACTAAATTAAATGTTTAATTTAAGTCAATTAATTAACTACTTATTTTATTTTTAATAATTTTTTAAAATTTAAATTAATTTATTTATTGAATTTTTATCAGTATTTTCTTGATATTAATCTTCCAATAATATATTTCAAATTAAATATACTATGATAAATAAAAAATTCATCAATGTTTTAATACATAAAAGTATTGATTTCACTTTTTCAAAAGTGGTCTAAAATTGGGATCAATTTTTTTTTCATTTTTTAAATATTTCTTTAGATGTCAAAGTTAATGTAATATTTTTTTTCTTTCAAGGCACACTAGGAAAGCTTCAAATGGATGTTTTAAACCAAAGTTTTTAAGAGATTCATTATTTCTTGTGTTTAACAATTAACATGCACCTTTTGTTTCTCTTATTGGTATTATTATATTATAACTAAAATTTTTACTTTCGGAAACAAATATGGATAAGTAGTACACTTTTGTTCACAATTGTTCCTTTTGAGTTTTTTAACATGTAGTACCTATAATACATTTATATTTAAATATAATTATGTAAGTCATATTCAGTTATATTATAGGCCATTTAAAAAGTTCATTAATGAATAATGTACTTAAAATTTTCAAATAATAAATTTTAGAAATATGAAAAAATATTTAAAGATTTCAATGAATTTAAATTTAATTTCTCAATGAGATCTTTATATGAATAATTTTTTTATGAGAGCAAGTGTTTTTTCTACAAAAGTGACTTAGGTGGTTTGATATTATGGTAATATTTCATAATATATAATTTTATTTATTAAATAGAAACTCATTAAAAGCATACATATCAAATTGCCTTTCTTCATGCAGAGAAATAGTAAAATAAATTCTGACCATTAAAACATTCTCATATTATGAGGGTAGCCTTAATAGATGCGAGTGAAACAAATTTTGAGAATTTTTATTTGTTTAATTTCTATTTTCCTTCAATTATGTCTCTTTTAGGTTGAAGATTTTCATTTCATTATATATTCAAAATTTGGAGAATCCACAAAGAAAATTATCCTCTACAACAAAAATCAGTTAATTTTATGTATTTTTTAGCAAAAAATATATATATGTTAAAATTTTATTTTATTGTTTATAAACCTAAATATAATATTGCAAAATAAATATAAAAAAATCAAATTTTAATATTTTTATAACATTTTTATAGTATAATATATATTATACAAACCCTCCAAATTTAAATGAAAGTAAATTTCTAACTCGTATATGATATGGACTTACAATCTAGTTTGCCATTTATTCGTTGGCGTAATTCTATAGAAATTTCAATCTTATGTAAGTTGAGTTTGTCATTATTGAATTAAATAGCTTTTATGAGATTTGCTTAGCCACTTATATTTTTACATAGCAAGAATTTATTGTTGTATTTAAAAATAAAATAATTAATTTTATTAAAAATATTATATGGATTAGCATTAATCAATTATTGAAATATTTATTTAAGTAATTAGTTTTGTGTTTTAACATTAAGTATGGAACAGATTGGGCCCTAGTTTAATGTGTATGATCCATGATAGGTTGGATCATGCATAAGCCCATATGGGTAGAGGTCCTAACTTACAGCCCTTTAGTGGTCAGTAGTTTCCTATCACAAGTCTGACCATAAATAGAGAGATCAGGGTTATTATTTGGATACACACAAAATAAGGATTCCCACTCTTCTAAATTTTTTCCCTCCCTTTTCTCTCTATCTTAATAACCTAAGGGGTCAAGTAGGTTGTAATTCTACTCATTATCATTCAGATCTATTATGGTTACATCAAATTATGCTCCAGGTACGCTCATAATTTTATTATGATTAATTTCATATTTTTGTGATTTTAATTCATACTTCCAACAATTGGTATCAGAGCATGTTGACAGTATGAATTTAGATGATTATGAGCAATTTTAATTACCTTGGCAAATTCATGAAATTCTTAATTTTTTTCATTTTATTTTCATACTTGAAATTGTCACAAATTAGAAATTTTAATTCTGAAACAATGGATCTGTTTTTCTTTCAATTAAATCTTGAATCCTAATGTTATATACATTGAGAATATTATTTTATGGTTTAATTGTATTAAAATTTTATGAATATATTGTATTAAAATTTTGTGAATGTTGCGGATCGAAGTTTGGATTTTTCGGAAAAAATATTATAACCATAGATCGCAAAATTTAAAGCTTTTCCTTCTGGTAAATTTTTAAATCTGTGTTTAAAATAGGTTAAATATAATTTTGTGGGACTAAAAGTGGTTAAAAATAATTTTTTTTGGATCTTAAAATCCGTTAATGGCGAAAAAATAGTCATAAAAATCGAACTGGAAGAAAGAAGAAGGAGAAACGCTGGTTGGTCTGCGCGCCCATGTAATACACGCGCCTGATGCGCGCGTGTAAGCCACGGGCAAAATATTTTGGCTTCTGACTGCGCGTCTGGCCACGCGCGTGTGAGCGCATCAAATGCACGTGCCAAACGCTGACCAAGTTGCTGACCGAACTTGGGCCACTCGCGTGAGAGCGCGTGAGAAACACGCGCCAGTCAACCGAAAATGCTGACTTCAGGCCCACTCACGGGCTATGGCACGTGATAGCGCGTGTGATCTACTTTTTGTTTTTTTTTTGCGTCCAATTTTTACCCGACTGTGTAGAATTTTATTTTTATCTTTATGTAATTTTTCCAAAAATTTTTGAGACCAATAAGTATTTATTTTAAATTTTGTAAAGTTTTGATTGCATAAAAATATATTTTATCTATGGAATTTTGGTCTGAGAAAATTCATGGATATTCTTTATATTTTTTCTGGGTTTGGTGTGCTGTCACTCTCTCTAATTATGAACATAACTATATTAAATAATTTTGAACCCTTAATTATGTTATTTTAGTACATATAAAACACCTAAAGCCATTTATTTCATACCAATGATAAATTAGGGATATAATATGGCTATTTTTCATAAAATACTGTCCTTCTAAGATTTTAGGAGTACATTGCATTGATGATGGATATACCCTATCGGTGTAACATTGTTAATGTAATTTTAAAGTTTAGACTCCTTAGAATAGGCATGCAGTAATTATAATATTTCAATATTTCTTGTACCCTATCGGTATGGTTATATTGATTACATTTTTATGTAGGCTCTTGTACAAGCCAAATCTATGATACATGTATTTTGGATACCACTTTGTTAGATAGTTGTTTGACTGATTTGTTTAATTGGGAATCTTGTGTTGTAATTATGTTGTGCACGCATAATTAATAATTTCCTAATCTTGTTGCATCAGTCTCAGTCTTTCAACAACTATTTGTGGTAAGAACTCTTAATGGAATAAACTATAATAAATGGAGAGAGTCTTTAAACATGTATCTGACAATATCTAAGTAGGATTTGGCTCATTAGAGAACCAAAGTCGGCTGATCTCTTACCCCATTCTAGTGCTGCAGATAAGACCTATTATAAACAATGGCATGAATTGAACCGGATTTGTTTGGCAGTGACTAAGTTCACTATTGAAAAGGGAATTAAAGAGAATATCCCAAATAAGGACAATGTTGTGAAGTACATGAAAGTTGTTGAAGAGAAATTCAATTCTACCTATCTAACTTTAGTGTGTTTTAAGTCCAATAAACTTAAAATATCTTCTAGATTTTGGTGGTTAGATTCTGGTGAAACTGTTCATGTTACAAATTCTTTAAAGGGGTTCAAGAACCAATAGATCCCAAATAAGAGAGAGAGAGAAATGTCTTTGGAGTACCAGGTAGTAAGGTTAAGGTTCAATACATAGGATCAATTTCCTTATGTTTATCATCTAGACATATTTTGGATCTAAATAATGTTAATTTATGCACCTTCTACCAGAAGGAATTTGATCTCTAATTCTATTTTAGATAATTGTGGTTATACCTTTTGGCAAGGAAGTGGAAAGATTGAGATTCATAATGATTTTGCTATTATTGATAATGTCACCTTACAAAATGATCTATATCATTTGAATTTAAAAGATCATCCTGTTGCATCTTCTGATATTCCCATCAATGCTATAATTGGGCATAAATAACTTAGAATGAGTTAAAATTCTTCCATTCTATGGGATCAATTTTAGGCCATTTTTCTAAAGAGAGATTAGAAAGATTGGTAAAACAAAGGTATGTTATGAGATCTAGATTTCTTAAATTTTGAAATCTTTTCGATTTTAGGATTGTAAAGTAAATATGAGACCATATAATCCCTAATTGAAGAAATTAAACTCTAGAATAATCAATGGGTTCTTCATTAAGTACTGAATTGGATCAAAAGGTTATAGATTTTATTATCTCACTTATAGTATCAAGATAATCAAGTTTGATTGGACATTTTTATTCTAAGGATGGCTTGGATACTGGGAGTTCAATGCTTAAAGCTATCAATTTATGTGACAAGGCCACCATTCTGCCTATACCTATTTTGATTCTCTCACCACTAGAGGAGATAATGTTGACATTTCAGTACAGATAAATAAAGATCCTTATGTTGAACAATCTAATCAGCTAGCCATTAAGTTTAGATGTTCTCAAAGGGTTTAGAGACTTGCAATACCATATGACTATATTGTGTACTTGCAGAAATTTTAATAAATTTATTAGAGTAATTTAATCATCTTAGTGCTTTATGTTGATGACATTTTGTTGGCTAGAAACTCAATCAATTTAGATGAGTCAAAATGCATGTTATCATATCATTCTGATCTTGGCAAAAACATCCTTTGTTCTTAGAATTCAGATCTATCATGATAGAACTCATAGTATTTTGGGTTTGTGCTAAGCTAATTTAATTGAATGGATGCCCGAAAGATTTAAAATGGACACCTGTGCATCTAGTCTAATCCCTATTTAGAAAGACAATACACTGTCTCAATCATATTGCCCTCAAGTTGATATTGAAAGGGATAAAATGGATAAGATTCTTTACGCTTCCGCTATTAGTAATCTTATGCAAGCACGGGTTTGCATTCATTTAGATATAGCTTTTGCTATTAGTGTGCTTGGAAGACACTCAAGTGACCCTAGGATGGATCATTGAAAAGTCGCCAAGAAGGTCATGAAGCATTCACAAAGTACTATGAATCATATGTTGATTAGTAATCTTATGCAAGCACGGGTTTGCATTCATTTAGATATAGCTTTTGCTATTAGTGTGCTTGGAAGACACTCAAGTGACCCTAGGATGGATCATTGAAAAGTCGCCAAGAAGGTCATGAAGCATTCACAAAGTACTATGAATCATATGTTGATTTGTAGACAATCTAATTTACTTGAAAGCATTGGTTATTCAGATTCTGATTATGTCTTGAACATAGATGATCGTAAGTCAATATCTACATACATCTTTATGATGTTTGGAGGAGCTGTTTCATGGGAAAGTGTTAAAGAAACACTCACAGCTACCTTAACAATGGAAGTAGAGTTTATCGCATATTATAAGGCCACTTGACAGGTTATAAGGTTGAGGAAGTTGATATTTGGCATGCAATTAGTTAATTCTATATCACGATCTTTACCAATTTTTATTGCGATAAGGCTTCTGCTATGTGCTTTTCTCAAAACAATAGGAATTCTAGACATATTGAATATTTTTTATGATGAACTCCTGTTTGTTAGAGAGAAAAGATTGCTGAATTTCAGACTCACATTAAACATAGCCCTGGTGGAGACATACAAGGGATCCGTTGACTTAAGGCTTACCTATAGGAGTATTTAAAATCAAGTAACTCATATGGGTCTTGTTAAATTTTTTATGAAGTCTTAGTTTAGTGGGAGTCTGAGATAAGCTTATCTTATTTTGTTGATATTTGTGACCAGTAATTGCTCATTTTGAAACAATGGTGATATGTTTTATACATATATAAATGATTTGCTTCCCTATCGGATTCAGTGATTTTAAGTTGTTTCTCTTACAATATGAGCTGTGGTCAAAAGATTAACTTTATATATATCAAGTTCCTTTGGGATTATGAGACATTAATTTAACATCACTTGTCTCCCTATCGGATTCAGTGATTCTGTATGGTCTCATTTCACTTATGCAATCATTGCTCAGTAACCTTATATATATATATATATATATATATATATATATCCAGTTCTTTGGGATTATGAGACATTAATTTAACATCACTTGTCTCCCTATCAGATTCAGTGATTTTGTATGGTCTCATTCCACTTTT
This sequence comes from Sindora glabra, assembly GCA_020226215.1. Taxonomy (NCBI): domain Eukaryota; kingdom Viridiplantae; phylum Streptophyta; class Magnoliopsida; order Fabales; family Fabaceae; genus Sindora; species Sindora glabra. The sequence goes on along the minus strand of CM035235.1, from coordinate 60,956,664 downwards.
GTAATCGTCACTCAGTTTGGATATTGAAACATTGGTAATATGTTTTATACATATATAAATCATTTGCTTCCCTATCGGATTCAATGATTTTAAGTTGTTTCTCTTCTGAGTTATAGTTGAAAAACTAAACGTTATTCTGTTCCTTTCAGATTATGAGATATTATATCACTTGTCTCCCTATCGGATTTAGTGATTCTGTGTGGTCTCATTCTTTGAATTAAGTTTATAGCTTAATGTATAACTAATTGCTTAATTATTGATATTTTAATTATTCCATATAATTAATTAATGCTATCCAAGTGGGAGATTGTTGTATTTAAAAATAAAATAATTAATTTTATTAAAAATATTATATGGATTAGCTTTAATCAATTATTGGAATATTTATTTAAGTAATTAGTTTTGTGTTTTAACATTAAGTATGGAACAGATTGGGCCCTAGTTTAATGTGTATGATCAATGATAGGTTGGATCATGCATAAGCCCATATGGGTAGAGGTCCCAACTTACAGCCCTTTAGTGGTCAGTAGTTTCCTATCACAAGTCTGACCATAAATAGAGAGATCAGGGTTATTATTTGGATACACACAAAATAAGGATTCCCACTCTTCTAAATTTTTTCCCTCCCTTTTCTCTCTATCTTGATAACCTAAGGGGTCAAGTAGGTTGTAATTCTACTCATTATCATTCAGATCTATTATGGTTATATCAAATTATGCTCCAGGTACGCTCATAATTTTATTATGATTAATTTCATATTTTTGTGATTTTAATTCATACTTCCAACATTTATTTGATAAATTTTAGGATAAGTTATTCTCACCTTTTTTAAAATAAAGACTCAGTACATGCCCTTTCTTTCAATTTTTTATTTTTAGATTAGACTTCCCCGATCGTTAATAATGATGGATGGCGTTAGGAGTAAATTTTTATAGACAATATTGCCCCTAGGTCTATGTCATTTACCTCAGAGGCATGTTCCCTTTTTTAACGAAGACCTGCTTTTTCTGAAAGACTTGCGATCCCATCTTCTCCACCATTTTCATTTTTTGAGATGTGTATCGGAAAAGTTTTGATTTTCATTTCCCTTTTTACTACCCTCACTCTTTTTCTTGGACCAAAACTATTGGTCCCCCAAAGACTGCAGGCATCAATATTATTGGCCATCAAAGCAAGGTTAGATGAAAATGGATCGCAATAGGAGTCGCCGGCATCCGTTATTGAAACTATCGCCCATTGTTAAAGGCGTCAGGGTGATCAATTTTTTGAAAGCTTTGTCAAGTTCACCGGCAATCACTTCTGGCGCCGGAAAATGGCTTCTGACGTGATCTCAACGCCGCCATTCTTTTTCTAATTGGAATTAATTACTTATCTAGTTTTCCTGCTAGAATTAACCTTTATTATTGTGGAGTTCTGGTTTAGATTTTCCACGTGCTTTGATGTTCCTAGTGATTTTATCAAAAAAAGAAAAAAACATTACAAATTTCTTACGATGATTTAATTTTTATCATGAAGGAGGAATTTTCATCATTTTATTTTTTTCATTGTTTACTAATCTATGTAATGTGAATTAAATTTTTTGAGCATTTATCCTTATTCTTTTATAGATTTTTCCTTTAAAAAATGTAATAAATGAAGAAAAGGAATATCTTTTTCTGTATTATTTTATCTTTTTTTTAAAGAAAATGCACACTCCTTTGCCCTATGGAATCTCAACTTTGTCTCCATGCAAGGAGAAGCATTTGATATATTACTTTTTTTATTTTTTTTTGTTTTATAAACTGTGCTAATTACACGTCAATATATTCTCAAGTATCTCACAACTAAAAGTAGATATAAATTTCTGTGTTAACAACGGTCTCATAGTTACATCGATCTATTTACTAATAGTTAGTATATCTTATTTTAATACTTTACAAATTTATTATTCGTTTCTTCCACTGTTATATACACATACATACACACATATACATATACATATATATATATATATATATATATATATATATATATATATATATATATATATATATATATATATATATAATAGCTGTGGATAGATTCTTGAAAATGGTGCACTTTATTCTATGTTAGATAACCTTCATATTGTCAAACCATACTTCAGAAAAATCGTGTTCAACTTGGTAGCATTTCGAAGACTATCACTTCAAATAAAAATATTAAATTCTTAAGTTATTTTTAGAGAATTTTTTTGGTGAAAGATAGATACTACATTTCTCATGCAAGAGTTCATCTTATCTCATTTTCATAAGCATTATTCACAATTACTCTTGCATAAAAATTTATTAGTGTACACATAGGTCATAAGATAACTCTAATATAATTCATGCATGCTCATGGCTGTAGCATGTAAACCATGAAGCATATTTCAAGCATTCATGCTTTCACAATCAATGCTAAATTTATCAAGAATTTAACAATTCCAATCACACTCTAATATATTATTCATTCTTTAAGGGTTTAATAATTCAATCATATTAAATCATATTTCACATATAATAGTTCCCTAACTCTTTCTTAAATTTCCATGAATTAGTTGCCTCACATCATCATCCTGAAAATTTTTCACATACGCATTCCCTTTCACAACTTAAATTAGTTGCCTCACATCAGCATCCGATCATCCAAATGCCTTCTATACATCTAATGGTTGTCCTATCACTTTCCACCATAAGGATTTGTCCGTATCTATTTTACTCATATTTTTCACCTTTTCACCAACATAACTCATTGTAGGGAGGTTAACAAATCTATCTCCATGGTGTATCATGAGGTCAAAATGCTCAGCCTCAATTACTCTGTAGTACGAAGTAAAAATAATAAATTGCAATATTTTTTGTATAATATCTCAATTAAATTATTCATGAAGCTGAAATGACACTATCTCAATAAAAAAAGAATCAAAATATCACACATTGTATCATTTCAACATACATCATGATAATAGTAAATAGGGGGACCATGGGTACTATGCATCGAAGTTCACAAAACCCTAAATATTACTAGATTTTTAAATCAAAATAAATAAGCCTACCCAACATATGAAAGCATAATAAAGAAATCCAACAAACGATCAAATTAACAGTGAAAAATTAAGAAATATTAATATAATTTTTCAAAAAGTCAGGGAAAGCTATATCAGAGAATCAATTTCATACAATAAAAAAGGAACTTAATATTTTCAGATGTACCTGAAGTAATATCTAGCGGGTCTTCAAAGAAGTCCAGCATGCTTTGTCGCCCCACGTCACTAAATTTCGAAGATGAAATTCCTGTACGTTTCTATGCAATTCAACTCCAGTAAAACTATGCCGTCGAATTAGGGCAAAAACGAGTTCAAATTGCAGACAATTTTGGGTTAGAAATATATGGGTCATGTAAAATACACAAGATGGTGAGGTGGCCATCAAGGCCAGGGCGTTCTCCCCATTTGGCGCTAGTTGGGATGCCAACGTGGATTAATGTCTATCAACTAAGCATCTCCTTGAAGGACTTAGCTGGAGCTAACAAAGTGGATCGGATTTGATTTAATTTCCATTTTAGGAGGACTAAATTGAAATTTTCCTTTTAAAAGTGTCAAATATGTCCAATTTCAAAATTAGGAGGATAAAAAATGAAATTAAACCAAATATTAATTACTAATGTTGGAACGGAGATTTCATTAACAGAGTGGAAGGAAGTTTAAAACATACTTAAAAATAATTGTCAACATATATCAAGAAGTATTACTATTTACTATGATCTTGCTCCTTCGAAGATATCACCTATGCACAATTAAAAGATCCAACCTTTTTTTATAGGATAACTCAGTAACACCACTCAATTGTACGCAAAGCACAACCTATATATCAAATTCAAAACAAGCAAGCAACCTTGCAGATCCAAACAAACTTTACAGGGTATATAGCTTAATTTGAGTTGGCACTTAGCAATGACTCTACCTAGCACAAACATAGAAATTTGAATCAATCCGGACATAATTCATTTTCAGTAAGTTGCTTGAACTTCTCTCTATGCTGCTTTCCTTATTTTCATAGTTTATTTCCATTGGTAAACACTCCTTCAGTTCTGTTGCTATTTGGCTTGAATCGGGCCTTTGGTTTGCTTTTGGTGAAACACAGGACATTGCTATCTCTGCAAATTTCCAAGCAGAAGTAGTATCAAACTTTCCTTGTAACATTGGATCAACAATGGCTTGAATATCCTCACTTTCTAGTTTTGGAGTAACCCATTGGAGTATGTGAGTGAAGTCATCAAGATCTCCCTGAACTGCTGGTTGGCCAGTGATCAGCTCCAACAAAATTATTCCAAAACTATAAACATCACTTTTCCTGTTTAGATTTCCTGATGTATGGAATCTGTGAACATAATTAAACAATGTAATTAACCATATAAGACTTATATATTGGAGTTCAATTAACACAGATTTCTTTTCTCTCCATGCATTTCTAGTAAGGGTCATTTTGTAAATTTTTTTTAGGTTGCGTTTAGATAAAATAATTTGAGGAGGGAATTTAATTATATAAAGTGTTTGACTTATCTTAAAATAACTTGTTTAGCTAATTTAGATGGAGAAGTTTAAAAGTTCTGTGAATAATTTAGAAGAAGAATTTTAATACTTTATATTAAGGAGTTTGAAATGCCTTCTGGAATTTAGAAAATTCTCAACACTCCAATGAAAACATAAGCAGACGAAATTATCCTATTATGCATTTTGAAAATTTATTATTAATAAGTTATATTTTGCAAGTTTATGCTCCTAGAAGTAAAAACAAATAATTTTTCATTTCATTCACAACATAATTCTGTATAATTCTATAGGTTATATCATTTTAACATGTTCAGTTCATGGTATACTCAAAGTGTTCATACACGCACATGTAATTCGTTACATTTATGAGGCCTAATCATGTTTCTATTGCACAATCAATTTACGGTAATAAAACATAAATCTTACATTTTATACAAAGTAGTAGGTCAATTATATATCGAATTTAAACATGCTGAATGTTCATAAGATGATTCTAATTAGTAACATATTTTTTTAATTTTAAGTAATATACAGGTACAAAAATTCTTCAACACAAGCAAGTCAATTAAAATTTATATATGTTAAATCCTTTGAAATTTTCAAATTCCCAGTCATCTATTTGTCTTATAAAAGGTTAAATTATTTTGTTACTCCTAAAATTTTGCATCATTTCGAATTTGATCTTCGTAGTTTTAAAGTTCATAATTGAATTCTTATGCTTTTGATTCATTTCTAATTGGTACTTCTTGTCATTTTATTGTTAAATTTTATTAATAATTCACCTACGGAGACAATGATCCATTAATGATTTATGGAATAAAAGATAAATGATCTATTTTTTTCTCTAAAAAATGAGTTTATTTCATAATATTTCCTAATATTTTGAAGTTATTTGTTATTTAAATATAAATAGAAATGATAGTGAAGTTTTACATCAATGATCATTAAGTCATATCAAAAGAGTACATTTCACACTTGTTGATTACTAGCAAAATCTAACAGGAAAGTAATAGAACAATAAAAAAATAAATATAAAAATTTAATTCAAAATTTTTAAAGGGATTAATTGAAAATTAAGTGAAATTACTGAGAACAATGGCGTAATTTAGCAAATTTAAAACTAAACATAATACTATTTAAAATACTTGCTTGATGGGAAAGCAAGAAATATGAATTGTGTTAAATATACTTACTCAGGATCCAAGTAACCCAGTGTACCAGCTGGTCGGGTTGACACATGAGTATCAATATCATTTGCAAAAGCTCTGGATAGTCCAAAGTCTGCAATTTTTGCTTGCTTACCTTCGTTCAACAAGATGTTTGCAGTTTTTAAATCTCTGTGGATTATGGGTGGCTTGCACCCATTATGCAAATAATCTAATCCTACAATCCCAACAAATATATAAAGCTAATTTAGTTGGTAATCGAATAAAATAAGAAACGAACTAAAAGAAATGGATATATAGAGATGATAAAATATGACGAGAAAGGGACTAGTATACTTACCAGATGCTGCGTCTAATGCAATTTGAACCCTCTCATTCCACGTCAAAACATGCAAATTATGACCTAATGGTAAAAAAGAAAAATGTATCTTACGTCATCTAGGGAAAAAAGACTTTCTTTTTTTTTTTAATTTGCATTTATTATGCTTGGTGAATCCATACTACTGCAATAATTTCAAAGAAAGATAGGTGGCTTTCTCCTTTTAAAAAAATATTTTTTAGGTCTGTTTGTTTATTGTAACGGAGGATTTTTTTGCAGGAAAATAATTTTAAAATATTAAGATTACAAAAAATATTCTCCTTATTCATCATTAAACACGCGGAGTGTGATAAAAGTTAATATCATTTATTTTAAAGAAAAAGTTTTTGTACCTCTACTATTATATCACCAAATAACATAATTCCAAGATTTATAAGTGACATGCTACTCTTTTGTTTTATATAAGCAAATGACATTTTTCTCTTCCATCGAAACAAACAAAACGTAATTAGATGAAACATTTTTCATACAGGCACAATAAAAATTAAAAGGTTGAAATCTTGTAGGAGCTTCTAAATACATACCACGAGATAAATGTTGTTTCAAATTTCCATTAGCCATATATTCATAAACTAATGCCTTGTGATCATGTTCTTCACAGTATCCAATGAGAGAAACCAAGTCTCTATGGTGAACAGCCATCAAAACTTCAACCTGAGATACTTAGAAATTCAACTTTATTAAATATAGATAGTATCAATATTAAATAATTTCTAGAAGTTGGGAGCTTTAAAAAACTCATTTAGATTTTAGAACCATGACATATGAATCTTAATTGCATCTAACCTCGGATTGAAATTCCCTGTAGCCTTGCACTGATGATTGAGAAAGCAACTTCACAGCAACTTGAGTACCATTCTCAAGAGTGCCCAAATAAACTTTTCCAAATCCCCCTCCTCCGATCATGGTTTTTAAGTTATCAGTGATTTTGAGAATGTAATTGTAAGAAAAAGCTCGATTTATGGACTTCACTGGTGTTTCATTACTAAACGCTACATCAAATAAAAGAAAAGAAAAGCCCAAAGTATTATTATAATTTATGTAATAATTAATAAAGCCACAGAAGTAAACGAATAAAAATATAAATGCACTTAAATTTGTGCGTTTAGGTGGAATCAACTAATATTGAATATGTAGAAATTAGCCTTGGACAAGTCATAATTTGCTAAAAAAATGAGTAAACGTAATATTACTAAAGAAAAAGGCACAAAAAGGAAGCTTGCTGAAAGAGATAGCAATAAGACAATTACCTTAAAGGACAAGAATAAATAATATATTCATATATGTGTGTGCATGCGCATCAATATGCATGTTGCAAGGTGAATTGCTGTTGGAATTTTAATTAGAAGAAACTTTGATATCAGTGCACTAAATTTGATCACACATTAAATTTTTTTTGGGGTCAAATCTTACATGCTATACGATAATATATTAACAATAAAATTTAGTAATGCATTAGTACACCACTATATTAGTAGAACATAATCATATACAACAATTATCTCTTTTTAATTTATAAACTGCATTATTCATTTCATTTATAAAATCCAAATTTAATGTTGTTGTTTTAAGAAAAGCATAAGGAGATGTTGGAAAGAGTAATTTTGTAATTTTTATGTGTCTATGCTCATCTATCTATTAGATTTCTATTAATTAGGTTCATTGTGTTTAAGTATGTACTTTGAATATTAAAGTTCATGTATCTGAATATATGTGATGCACGTATGGTTAAGTTCATATATTTAGAATTATATGTAAGTGCCAAACTTAGATGATTATATGTACCCCATTGTACACAAAGTTTAGTATGCCAATTAAGACAAGAAAATATATAAGATATGAGCATATTTGAAGTATGCTATCCATATATTTATATGCCATTTTTCAACATGGTATCAAGAGCCTTAATGATCTTATGGATGTGAGTTGAGAGAAAATTGCAAAGACTCCATAAAAAACCTCAAACATGAGTTTTGATATGGCTTCTAGCACTTATTCTACACCATTACCTCTTGTATTTTTAGGAATGAATTATGCAATTTAGGTTGGCAAAATAAAGACATATGTTAGAGGTTATGACCTTTGGGAGGTGGTTGTAGAAATAGGAAAAGAGCCTACACCTCTACTTGCAAATCCTAGTTGGTTCAAATCAAGTATCAAAATGAGGAAAGTGCAAAGAAATGCAAAGCTTTGTTTGCCATCCAATCATGTGTTCAAGAAGCAATATATGAGACTTATGAACTATGACACCACTAAAGAAGCTTAGGATGCTTTAAAGGAGGAGCTTTAGGGAAGTAAGAGGACAAAGCAAGTACAAATGTGCAATTTAAAAAGAGAATATGAAGTTCTCAAGATGAAAGAGTCATAAACTATTAAGAATTGTATTGAAAGATTCATGAAAATGGTAAATCAAATCAAAATGCTTGAAAAAGAACTAACTAAAAGAAGGTTAGTAAAGAAGATGTTAGTTAGTATTCTTATTCTTGAGAGATTTGAACCAAAAATCTCTTCTTTGGAAGACTTTAAAGATCTTTCCTAATTGTCTCTAATAGATGTTGTGAATGCTCTTCAAGCATAAGACCATAGAAAATCAATGAGGAAGGAGGAATAAAAAATGTAAGAAGCTTGTATTGTTATAGGAAGAGCAAACTAACAGAAAAGGTACAAAAAAAAGAAAATACCTACCTTCTTTTCATTGCAAAAAAAGATCTCATTCTGCAAAATTTTGGTAGTAGAGACCAAATGTGAAGTGTAAACATGGAACCAGCTTGGACACATTAAAAAAGTTTGCAAAGAAAAAACATGAGAAGGAGAATTAACAAGTTCAAATAGCAAAAATTGATGCACATAAGAAACATTGTTTGCTAGCTACAACATGTTATGCTAGATATAAATCAAATATTTGGATGGTTAATAGTGGTTATAGTAACCATATGACCCATTATGTTAGTATGATCAAAACTATTGACAAGTCTTATGAATGTAGAGTAAGGCTTGACAATGGTGAATATATTGATGTTAAAGGAAAAAGAATCTTTTTAATTAAGACTTCGACAGGTACAAATTTCACGAATGATGTTTTATATATGCCTAAAATCAGTCATAATTTATTAAGTATAGCTTAAATGCTTGAAAGGGGTTATACCTTAATTTTCAAAAATATGCCACGCATTATATATGATCTTGCTAATTGTGAGTTGATGTTAGTTAAGATGAAAGATAGAAGTTTTCTAGTTGAATAGAAACTAATTCCAATGCAAAATCTTTTAGCCTTTGATTAAAGTCAAACTAGAAGAAAAGTTGTTCAGGAACAAAATCTACACAATGAAGATATAATTAATTTAATCAATAATATTGAAATCCAAGTTGAAGATTCAAAGCCCTTGGAAGAAGATTATGTCAAATGCAATGTTGCTACAATGGAAAATGCCAACTTGGATAATGTTGATAGTAAAGATAAATGGACTATTGTTATGAAGGAGAAGAAGAAAATGACCAAAAAAAATTAAGCAAAATGTCATGAATGACAAGATGACAGTCATGAAGAAGAATGATGCCAAAGGAGCAAGGCATAAGGAAGGAATTGTATTAAATGGCTTCAAGCAGAGACATGAAGATAAGAAAGTTTCAAAAATTTTTGAAAACCCTTCAAGTTTGAAGAATTTGGAAGTACTTGTGAATTGAAGAAATTCATAAATTAAGGAGAGGTGTTGGAAAGAGTAATTTTATAATTTTTTTGTGTTTTTGTTCATTTGTCTATTAGATTTATATCAATTAGGTTCATTGTGTTTAAGTATATACTTTGAATATTAAAGTTGATGCATCTAGATATATGTGATGCATGTATGGTTAAGTTTATGCCTTTAAAATCATGTATAAATGTCAAAGAGTCACTTAAATGACTATATATACTCTATTGTATACAAAGTTTAGTGTGCCAACTAAGCCAAGAAAATGTATAAGATGTAAAGATATTTAAAGTAGCTCTCCATATACTCATTTTATTTCATTCTTTTTTAAGTGTCATTTAGCATTAATGTATAAGGATTAAAGAATGTAATAAATAACTTTAATTTTAGGATAGATAGATAATTATTTGCTATTATATCATCTATTAAAAGTTAATTAAGATAAGTAGAGTTATTGAACATTTAATTAGATAGTAGGAATAATATTTAAAAGAAAATAATAAATATAATCTTAATTTTCTAATATGATAGATAAATATGAATAATTTTTTTCTCTTAAATAATGTTTAAAAAGAATAAAGGGAGTATTTTTTTCAACAAGAGAATCTTGAAACTATCGTTTACCTTTTTGTTTTCTCCTTCTCATTATCCAAATTCCAAGAAAACCCACGAGGATTACATTCACGATCAACGATGCAACAAGAGGAATGACAAATTTCTGCTTGCTGCTTGATTTCTCCTCTAAATCAAGACCAGGATTATCATCCAAACTGACCAACATGTCAAATAACCTTGACATTAGATTTATATAACTAATCAATAATCCTTATAAGCTTAATAAAATTCCAAGTCTCAATCATAGTTTGGAACTGTGGCTTACAATCACAATATTGCAATTGTAATCACTATTAGAAATTATTTAATTCTCTGCAGTTTTTGAAACTGTAGGAAAGGACATAAAAAAAAAAATTCTTCATATGCAAATTATTTTAGGTTTGTCATAGCTTATAAATTGTGGAAAGTCAAAATTAAGGTTTTGTTTCTCGTACTAACTTACTAAAAAAATAAGTTCTAATTTAATAAATTATTTAAAATAGCTCATACTTTATAAGATACTATCTCTTCAAATTCTTTTCAAATTTATCCTTATTCTTTTTATTAATTTATCACCCATGTCCTTTGTAATATAAATCTAAATATTTTTTTATAAAATATAATTAATTTAATTTTAATATAATTATATCCTAATTTTAAATTATAAATATATAAAAGTATATATGTAAATAAATAATATCATAAAATATAACTAATTATGTTTTAAGTAATTATAATTTTATAATAAATAATAAAATAGAAATTATGTAAGTAAATAAATATATAAATTTATAAAATATAACTAATTAGATATTAAATATTATATTCTTATTTTAAAATTTTTAATTACATTAATATAATTTAATATTTAGATAAATATAAATTATTTTAATTATATATCTATTTTTATTAATATGTCATTCTGCAGCTAGTTCAATAGTTAATTTTACGAAATATTTCAACTAACTTATTAGCGATCAGCTATCAATCACCTATTAATTAAATTATCAATTATCAGTTAACTTATCAACTACTTGTGTAAAATGGAGTCTAAATATGACATTCTATGTAGAATCGTGGAAAATAAGGAAATGCACTGTATCATTTGCTTTACAATGATTTTGGTTGCCGGAATCATTGTTGGAAAGCTGAAATATTAACAAATCTAGGCCCCACTATTGGAGTCGAGCTTGCTGCGGCCGTCTAGAGTTTATAGGACGCTAAACTCGCTCGGAGGTTTTTCTTCTCGCCAAAGGTAAATATTATTTTATCGATTATTTTTGATAATTTTATTAACGTAACCTTAAAGGTTATGTATAAAACTTAGTAAATATTCTTTATTTTTATGTTCAATTTTCAAGAAAATTATATGAGATAATATTAATTAAGAATAATTTTATATTTATAATACAATTTAAAAGTTAAATTATTAATTAATACTATTCATAACTTTTTTTAAAAAATTAAAAATAACAATAAATGAGGAGTTTATACTGATTCTTATACATAGCCCTTAGGATTATGATTAGCATTTGTCTATTTGTAATTATTCTCGCCTTAAAATATATAGATCTATTTGGACATTTTTTTATCTTGTTATTTTTAGAAATTATTGTAAAAAATATTTTTGGATTTAAAAGAAAAAATGATAGATTATGGTTGGTGATGTAAATAAAAAATATTTTATTCAACTACAAAAATGATATAAAAACAAAAAAATCAAGAAAACAACTAAAAGTTATTTATATCTTTTGTTTTTAAATTACAACTTTGGAGCTAAAAATAGACTATAAAAATAGTTACCAGGTAAAAATTTTTATTTTTAAAAATAACAAATAAATAGGCTTTATATTTCTAACTTAAGGATTTCCTTTTTTTGAAAATGCATAGGAATTTCCTTTTCTTTTGACAAAATGTGTGCAAATTTTGCATCAATTTTTTGTGAGAAAAATATTTTGATCTCCACTGAGTTTTAGTAAAATTATACAAACCATTTAATTAGTTTCAATACCTAGAAAGATCTCCTTTAAAATACAAAAAATATTATACTTAAATCTAAATTTGAATTTTTCATTATGAAGTAGTGAGAAAAGATTACTACAGAGTTCAAATCTAATGATATGAGATATTTTAAATATTGTACTAAAAAATGTGCATCAATTAAGTTCAAACAACTAACTACTTTTTACTCAAGTTCTCAATAAAGGCTAAACAACATTTTATTGATTCAATTTTTAGATTTTTTAATATTTTATTAAATTATTAATCATGATGTAAAATGAATGAAATATCAAATTTTTTAATAGTCTACTATCTTTCGAATGAGGAATCTCCTTAGTTCTTAATTTCTTAATTCATTAATTAAAATTAATAATTAAAGGAGTAACTTAGTATTCATAAAGGATTTACTTTTTTATTTCTCATAAAATTCAATATTTTAGGTCCTTACTGTACCTCTATAATTATATGATGATGTCCCTAAACTTATATGTGATGGATAGATTTCTTCAATCAAGATATATTTGTTTATTTGAACAGAATTTGATTGATAAAAAACTTAAATATTAATGTATGTGCAAAGAAATTTTATCCATTTGAACTTAATCAAAATATATATTTGACCACAAAATATATTGTTTATTGAAATTAAAGAGAAAATTCATGTAATTTTATTATAACATAAAAGTTCCATTTTTTTAGCGATCAGAGAAGATTTTACTCTTTCAAGAACAAATAAGTTTAAAATCCAATTATAATGTAAAATTTTCTATTTATTTTTGGATTGATGCATTGTTATATTTCTAATATATATTTATGATGATTTGGTCTTTCTTATTTGTATTGTATTTTTAAATTAAATTTATTTACATGTAAAAAAATTGAGTTGAAGTATGTAAAAGTAAAATTACGGGGAAAATAACATAACATAGGTCTGAGAAAAATTAGGAATTGGTTTGATTAAAAATCATTGATTCGATTATTTTCAAATATAGGAATTTGTTTGATTAAGGAATAATTGATTTGATATAAGAATTGGTTTGATTTAGGGCTATTTATTTTGATTAAACTTTCAGTCTAATTATTTTCTTGTTTGCAGATATTGTATTATAAGAAGTGTTGTATTATAGAGGATTTATTATGTTAGATAAAAAATAGAAACCTGTTTTAATTAGAAATGATTGGTTTGATAATTTTTTGATTTATGAAGAATTGATTTGATTATTTCAGACTTAAGAGTTTGATTTAGGATGATTTAAAAATATTTTTTCAATTCAAATTATACTTGCTAATTTAGTTGTTTTAATTTCTACTATATCTATCTTTTGTGTTCGTATATTCTCCATGTTTTAAAACTGTGGGAATTTTTTTAAAAAAATAATTATTTCTCATTGTTTATATTCATGAGAAATAATTTTTTGAATAGAAGGAATATATTTTTTATGGTTTTTAACAGTGGGAATTCAATCTTTTATAAGAAAGGGAAAAAAATTTTAAGAGGCTGAACAAGAAAATCCATGAAAAAAGATTCGCACGTCTCAAAAATCGGAGAAACTCTACAGGACACTTTATTTTTTGCAATAAAACTAGGGTCTATTTATTTAATGTATTTAAAAATAATTCTATTTTTTATATTCTTAAAAGTAGAGGAATTTGTTTTGTAACTATTTTTCAAATTTATTTTTAATAACTATTTCTCTAAATATGTAATTTAAAAATAAAAATAAATTATTTTTAAATATTTTCTTAATTTGATATTTAATTTTTTGTATTCATTTTATATTTGAATGATATATTTTCTAATTTACTTACCTCAACACCTTTTTCATTTTCTAAAATTCAAAAAATATTTTTAAAAATTATTTTTAAGAATAATTTTTGACAACAAAACAGTAAAAATCCATCAAAACAGATTCATAATTTCTCACCTTCCCCCCCTGTAGTGAACTTTTCTTTGCAGTGACTGGTATTTTCACATTTATATGCAATTTTGTCTAATCATAATGTAACTAAAATCATTATATAGAATCATGCTTTCGATTATTGAGTTCAATAATGAGAAACCTCAATTGCAAGGTTGTGTACGACTTTTCTCTGAGAGCCTGAGGAACTGGACCAGAAAGTTTGTTCCCCGCTAAATTACTGCAAAAACATTGTGAAATTGACTTGCTGAATTAGTATGTGGGAAGCAAACTTGGCATTGTAATTGTAATATATATATATAATAATGGTGAATTTTGTGGTGCCTTGGGTTTCAAAATTAGAGGAAATATGATGATCCCAGAAATCGTTAAATTGAAATTACTTAATAATATTCGTTGAAAAATGAACAATTATGATTGAATAATCTCAATTTAATGATTTCAAATTTTATTTTATTTTGAAAACCAGGGATTATAATAATACTTACAGGACTTTCAACTTTGGCAAATTTGCTAGAAATTCTGGCAGTGCTCCTGAGAGGTTGTTATATGACAGGTCCCTAAAACATTAGCAAATTGTGGATGAAATTTTGAGATGTGAAGTGAGTTTTGCTTGAGATTATGCACAAAATATCAATCTCTTTTTTTTTGGGGGGGGTCAAGAAAAAATATCAACCTATACATGATAGGCTTTAAAGGGCCAATAAAATAATACGGGTATTACAAGGTGTACAATTAAATGGAATGTTATGAAATAATTAAAAAGAAAATTACATTCTACACTAAGTTTCGCTGAGTCTCAAATTACTTCTTTAAATTTTGGAAGAAGTTATAAATTTCCCTCTTAGAGTTTGGAAAACAGTTGTGAAAACAGTTTATTTTTTATTAATAATAACTCTAAACTGGTAATTTAACTGTAGATATTTACTTGCCATATGATTAAATCATTACTTACAGGGACTCTAGTTCGGTAAGTTGTGAGAATGAAGCAGCTATTTCTCCAGTTAAGTTTCTCGAACTCAGCTTCCTGCTTGTGATTGATTATCAATATATACGCAATTTATTAAAAAAGGGGGGGGGGGAAGATGAGTATATAGATAGAGAGGGAGGAAATTAGTAATGCCTTGAGAGGGTTAGTTTTTAAGAAATCAGCAGCTTAATTTAATTAAGACAAGGGAAAGGAATCTAAAGGTTTATAGCAGAAAAGGAAATGAATAACATGATTACCTACTTTATTTTATCCAAATTAAATTCCTCTTATTCCAATGTCGGAGTTAACATTTGAGAGTCACTCGGTGGGATAAATGTATTTCAATATCCAAATGGAAATGAAATTTATAAACCAGTAAGAATATTTTGAATAGCATATATAATTTCAAATAGAATTTTAAAAATGTTGGTGGCCACACACGCTTTTGCTAGAATACATATAGTTCTCTTACTGCCTCACTCACTCTGTTAATCATTAGTATATTGAAAAAAGTTAACTTCTTTTTTCTTATTATCCAAATAATTATTATATTTGATATTATTATTTATTAATTATTATATTCATCATCATCGTAGTCATCAACATCATCATTAAATAAAATAAGCTTCAAACTAAAAGGAGTAAATTAGATTTATTGAGAAATTGAAAAGAATCATCATTATCTCATTTAGACTAATCTCATTAAGAAAAAATGAAAAAAAGGAGTGAATTTTTTCTAAATCAAATATATATGAAGGAAATAAAAAATTTTCATTCCTTTTTCCTTTCCTAATTATCCCAAATCATCAAGTGGTTCGTAAATATATATTGCCTCCTCCAAAAATTTAATATTGTCCCTTAATTTTTTTTTTTAAATAACATACTTAATTGTTCTCATATATGTTTGTGTGATGTTTTAATTGTGAATAAACTATTTTCTTAGCTATTCCATTTTCGGAAAAATACTACTATAACTTACTATCATCCATTTTTAAGTAAAATAATATAAAAAGATTAATGTGCTTTATCACATTATATAATTGAGTTTAAATATTATCTATTATCAATGTAAACCTTTTTACGCCATCAGTAGAGAAGAAAAATGATACGTCACATGAAAATTATTAATTTTTACCAATAATAAAAATATGTTAATACTTTTTTTGATATGATAATATATGAGTAAGTGATACTGTAAAATTAATTTAAAGTGATCAAATTTAAATCCCATATAATAATAACAAAAACATATTATGCTTGTAAAAATATGTTTAAAAAAGGGAATGTTTTTATCAAATGTGATTTTTGGTTGTAATCTTAGATGAAACACAAAAAAAAAAATTTTAAACTAAAGACACAAAATTTACCATAAAAGACCCAGTTGTTTGGAAGTTAGTTCTTGTTCTTATTTTACCTAATTTTGAATTAGATACTCATATTTAAACGCTTTAAATTGGATGGTAATAATTATTTATATACCTAATTTAAAATTTTATAATATAAATATCTAATTAGAATTTTATTAAAACTATTTATGATGTTAAAGTAAGTTAATTTTAAAATTTTTAATTATATATTTATAATTTTATTTCAAGTAAAAAGTTTTTGTTCATAATGCTTGTATGTGTGTATAAATTTGGCACAAATAAAATTTTTCTAGTTTAGTCCCTTCTTATATAATAAATTTTATATTTATTTTTTTTAATTTGAAATATTTGATAAGAGAAATAAACATAAGTTTAAAAGTAGAATATACTTGGATATCGCAAATGCATAATTTCTTGTATTCTTTAAGAATGACTCTCCCCCCTATTGATTCAAATTGTAATTCTATGGTGCTTAGGATAAAAAATAGAGCATACAACGCTAAAAAGAATGTGACAAATCTTATATGAGTAATTCCAACCGTCCCAATATTTTAGCTAATAACTTGTTTCATTAATTATTTTTATTTTTACATTAAATTCCATAATTTTATTAAATTTTAAAACTAGACTTCATCTTCACAAAATCAAATTCAATTTAGTCTCATGCTGTTGATGGCTGACTCAGGAAAGTGTTGTGAATGAGATCAAAGAACTATCAGGTTAACAGGGCTTTGCAATTTTTCAGTTTGGGATGAGTTACTTTTAATTTAGTTGTGGATCATTTGTGTGGATGCAAATTGATTGGAGGTTTTTTCCCCTATTGCGTTTAAATTAAGAATGAGGTTTTTGACTTTTCGAACATTGATAAAATGCATAAGATTTTCCATTTATAATCCTTCAAAATTCGGTGTAAAATAGAGATGGTGGTGCTTGGAGTTTTTCTCCAGGATTCTGAGATTAATTTAATTACGAGAAAAGAATCATTGAAAATTAATAAAATATTTAGAGTTTAAATGTAATGATGAAGCCGAAAAGACTATACATAACTTACATAAATTTTTTAAATCAAAATGGAAGCAATTTAAGTTATCGTGAGAAAAATAAATTACATGTGGGAAATACAGATAAAACCCTTTTCAATTATAGCTGCAACTCTTCATAGAGGACAAAGTAGATATATGAATTATGAGGGCGTCATTGGGTTGCAACTAGGGGTGTAAATGGGCTGAGCAAAGTTAGGCTTTGCCTTAAATAAGTCGGGCCTGTATTGCAAAATATTGACCCGAACTTGACCTATTAGCCTATATAACATTTTATTTCAAGCCCAAACCTAGTCTATTTTAAAAGCCTAACCTGGCCTGTTAACCTATTTAAAAGCCTGTTTTAAATACAAGTTTTTAAATAGGTTAATAACTTAAGACTTAAAAGGCTTATTATAAAAAGGCCTTAAATAAGCTAGTAACTTATATAAATTTATATCAATATATTCTTAAAATGCTCCTAATAATACTAAAATTAATACAAAATTTTATATAGGAACTAATTAACAAAGAAATAAATTCATATACTCATAACATAAAATTACTAATTTAAATATTCAATATTTAATTAAAAGTAAAATAACATTAAATTGTCATAACATCAAAGATTAACAATAAAGGCAAATTAGTTCACCATAAATTATATAACAAATATTCAAAATATTTAATATATATAATGGACTTGAAAAAAAAAGCCTATATGTCATTGCTTTTATATTAAATAAATTTAAATAAAAAATATTAAATAGGCCGGCCCGATAGACCTGTAGACTTAGCTTAAAATAAAAAAGCCTAACCTATTTAATTAAAAAGGCTTTTATACTAGTCTTAGCTTGTCTTATTTAGTTAAATAAGCCGAGCTAAGTTAGGCCTTAATTAGGCCGGGCCATAGGCCCCCGATAGGCCGCCCAACCCATTTGCACCCCTAGTTGCAACTGTGTTTTAATGTAACTAACACATTGTCAAAATAATATCTTTTATAATTTCATTACTTTTAAGTATTAAATTATAAGTTTATAATAATTTGGTGTGGAAAACTATTGAGGCACATGTCTTGATTTTGTTGTATTTAAACTTGCAAGTATTGAGTTTTTTGAGAATTACTATGAGTACTGTAGAAAATCTTCTTATTCGAAATATTATTTAAAAATATTAAAAGAGAGAAATAGTAACTAATTGTCTATAAAAACGAAACTATAGCTGAAATGTAGCATTCTCAAGAACTATGATGTAAACTGGACTCAATAAAATTATAAAAAAAAGTTATAATTACAGAGCTTCATCTATATTTTAAAACCCCAAAAAAAGAAACTAAAATGTCTTATATAATAAAATTTCAAAATATAACAAATGCATGGAAATTTTCCTTCTTAACGTAATGAGTTCAAATCCGACAAATTGTTTTAAGGTACTTCCGAATTCCCTGAACAAGATATAGATAAATTTCTTTGATCGGCATTTGGTTTAACTCAGGGTAATGGAATAGGATAAAGCAAAGTAAGAAATAAGATAGTTTGTTTAGTAATTTAATCAGATGGAATTACACAGTGTACAATTTTCTTTATTGTTTAATTTGTTTGTGCAAGTGAATGAAATATAATTAATTAGAAATTATAACAAAAATACATTAGTAATTAATAAATTATAATAAAATTGGTTAGTGCATGAGGTTAATGATTGTAGTGATTTTAATAGGTGGCATTGTGTTGAGTGATCAATGAAAAGTTGATAGTTGGTGGGGTGTGACAATCGGAAAATAATGTTCGATGATAGCAACGGTAGATGATGGTAAAAGTTGTGATAAATAAATAATAGAAATAAAGATGGATATAGATAACAGTGTATTTTGAAAAAAGGGATATGAATTTTTTTTTCGGTGGTAACATTTTTAAAATATTAGAGAGTAAAGAGTTTCAAACGGGGGATTAATGAAAGGTAGTAAATAATAAGGGATTCCATTTAAAAAAATAATTTTAACTGTTACCAACGTTTTCAAATTCAAATCTTCCAAGAAGATAACCGAAATTGATACAAAAGAAAGGACTATTAATACACCACATTTGACCTAGAATGTCATAAAAGCAATTAGATACATTAAATTAAATTAAAAAAATGCAAGATACAGATAATTATGAGAAGTTTAGTACTCACAATGAGACGATCCTAATAATGGTATCAGTGTCATTCACGTGAGAGCTGCAGCTGATTCCCTCCCATGCAAATTGAGTTGGAACACATGGCTCCCCTTGCCATTCTGCTCTGTATATCTTGTATGTACTTTTGATGTCTAGGATGGCATGAACTGGTGATTTTCAAATCATAATCAGAGTTGGCATTGCAATTATTTATGGATGTGAAATTATTAAAAAAATATACAATTTCATCTTTAAAATTATAAAGTGTTGGTAAAATTATTTTTAGATTATATAAAATTAAAATTTCATCATTAAATTGTACAGATAATTTCGTTCATTTGTACAGTATTATAGGGAAGAAATTGTTTTATAGATTTATAAAGAGGAACGAAATTGTTTGTACAAATTATTATTCAAAGGCAAAATTATAACTTTATAAATTTTAAGAAGCCATTTTAGCCATGTCTTATAATTTTAAGGAAAAAATTATTAATTTTGCCTCAATTATAACTTTAGACATTTCAAATATCCCTGTATAAGAAAACAGTACACTAGATAATACATAGTGAAGTTACATACCATCTCTGGAGTCTGTTGGAGAAGACAGTTTTGTGATCAATCTGTAAACTTCAAAGGCGTTGAGGATCGGAGGAGCATCAGATTGTGAAGTTGCAGAAATCGCAAAACGCACAGAGCCTTGACTTGTGGCACTAATAGTGACCGGCTTCAAGTAATCAAGAACCAGAGGCTCCGAGAGAATTCTCTCCTCGTTAAGAGTGATGTTGACAATTCTTTTACGGCCGGCAGGAAGATCCTGAATTTCTGCTAAGTGGAAGTAGACATAGTAGGTTGAAGCCTTGTCCAGAGTCATCCACCATGAGTCGAAGTCAAATTCTAAGGCGATGGAGAGATTCGCTGATCGAACTGCAGATTTCAATACTTGGGGTGGTAATTTATAATCATATCCTGAGTCATTTAATCTCGGGTTGAAATCCACTGTACCATTCAGTGGATATGAATTATAAAAATCATCAAAACTGTACCACACGCGATCATAGATGTCATCTTTGTACCTAAATTTCATTATTATAAACAAAACAAATATTGCTTAGATTATTGCTGGATATAATAAACAGTCAGTTGATGTTATGCCACAATTAAACGGATGGTTATTAAATTTTACCAAGTTCAACGGAAAAGCAATATTACAAAGCAAGAAGAGAAATCATAAAATTCAATTAATATGATGATCACCTGCTGTCTAGGGGACTAGAAGAGAAGCGCACATCATTTCTTGCCTCGAGCTTTAACAGTGGCTGCGATGAGGGCATGGCTTGATAAATGGAATCACCCAAAGGCCGCAATTCCAATGAAGAAATAAAAGGAATTGCTGGACCAGTCTTCACAAGACACACACTTATTGTGTCAGTTGAAGGTGTATGAATGATCTCAGTATATTGGTATGGATATTGAAAATATTTGTCCCAAGTGACCAATGTGTCCCAATAATTGACTCCCAGGTACAAATCAAAAGTTGGGGTTTGATTTTTGCCGTCATAATTTCCGTACAGGAACATGGCTCTGATGAGGTACGTGGTGTTTTTGCCTTGCATAGGTTTCAGGTTGTAGCAGTTCCTCATTCCATCCGGAAAGCTTCTTAATGTCTTCAGCTGCCTTTCAAAATATGGGTTGTCTAAGTGAATGTTCGGTGTGACATTGTGGTTTTCTCCCGTTTCTATGAAATCTGAATCTTTCTGGTACCAAATACCAGTTTCCTCGTTCAAGTAGTCCATGTTTGCTCCACAATCAATACTTAAGAAACCTTGCCCAAAAGGAAAAAAAAAACATTTTATGGACTATTAGTTATTAGATTAATACATATTACCTCTCTTTTGAAAATATTTACTATCTTATCGTAAAACTAAAATTTTAGTACTATTTTTGCTTATATTTTAATAAAATATTATGATATTATAATTAAGTGATCATTGAAATTTAAGAAGTAATTTCTTTACTTATCAAGACACAAGAAATATTAATATTAAAAATTTCAGTACCAGAGAAAAATTAGAAATATTTTATTGTCTCGTAGATTGAGTTTAATATTTTCTTATTAACATTAATCTAGATAGTATATATAAAGCATGAAAGTGACACATTGTAGGATATTATTGACATCAAAATTATATATAGCCGTGCACATAAAGTTAAGAAAATACAGTACCATATAAATACATATTTTTTATAAAAAATAGTTAAATTATTAAATATATACATATAACAATCAAGGATCGATGGAATCTTAAATATAATAGAAGATATAAAATTTTTAAAGATATTGAATAACACTTGAATCAAAAGATATCAGTTACATGTATTTTTTTGGTACTATGAGAATAAGAGAAACGTCACACACACAAATAGTAAAGTGATGTTCAAGTGTCCATGTTACTAGCTACTGGATCATTAGAGAAAAATGAAAATTGACAGGAAGCATATATTATTAATAGAAGTAAGTATAAAGATAAAATTTTAAATATTAATTATAAATTATAAAATCTAATTAAAATTTTTTGAAATCTCATCATGTAAATTAATAAAATGATTTCACCTATATATGAATATGGAAATATCAAAAACTCTTTTGAATATGTTCAAAGAATATAAATATATACATTTTTTTAATGATAGGAGGGGTAATCTATTGAACATGTGTGCAATTTCCTTACTATATGATTAAAGTGTTGGCAAAGTATAAACACATGTTTACATACGGAAGATAGGAAATATTAAAACTAGAATTTAACATAATATCAAGTCTCATACTCGAAAGTAAATTTGACACGTATTTAATATAACATGTTAGCAGTTCTAGAAGAGATTTGGGCACTCACCAGAATTGTTGTCTTCACCGGCCATTTTGCTTCCTACATGTTCATCCAATATAGGATTTCCAAGGCCAATAAAAAATCGAACCAAAACAAGCCATGCCTTTAACAAAAGAATCTTTTGACATGATCTTTCCATATGCTATATTCTGCTAACTATTATTGCTGGGTAGAGGAAAGAGATTCATTACAAAGAGGATAAAAGGTGACAAACAGCACAACTATCCGGAAGTTTGATACAGCGACGAAGAGATTAACAAATTTTTAAAAGATATGTGAGCTATATAATGTTAGACTGAGATCAATGAAAGAAGGTCGACATTATGATGTAGGCCCAGATGAAGGGCTAAACATTTGCCAGTAGATAAATAGATTCAACGTTGTGCTTTGACTTTTCTGCCCACGTCCCTTTCCTTCTTTACTACCACCCAACCACTTCAGTAAATGCCTTTAACAAAAGAATCTTTTGACATGATCTTTCCATTTGCTATCATCTGCTAACTATTAGTGCTGGGTAGAGGAAAGAGATTCATTACAAAAAGGATAAAAAGAGACAAACAGCACAACTATCCAGAAGTTTGATACGGAGACGAAGAGATTAACAAATTTTTAAAAGATATGTGAGCTATATAATGTTAGACTGAGATCAATGAAAGAAGGTCGACATTATGATGTAGGCCCAGATGAAGGGCTAAACATTTGCCAGTAGATAAATAGATTCAACGTTGTGCTTTGACTTTTCTGCCCACGTCCCTTTCCTTCTTTACTACCACCCAACCACTTCAGTAAATGCCTTTAACAAAAGAATCTTTTGACATGATCTTTCCATTTGCTATCATCTGCTAACTATTAGTGCTGGGTAGAGGAAAGAGATTCATTACAAAAAGGATAAAAAGAGACAAACAGCACAACTATCCAGAAGTTTGATACGGAGACGAAGAGATTAACAAATTTTTAAAAGATATGTGAGCTATATAATGTTAGACTGAGATCAATGAAAGAAGGTCAAAATTATGATGTAGGCCCAGATGAGGGGCTAAACATTTGCCAGTTGATACATAGATTCAACGTTTTGCTTTGACTTTTCTCCCCATGTCCCTTTCCTTCTTTCCCACCACCCAACTACTTCAGTAAATGACTGAAAATACAAGTTAAGGAATTTAGGAAGGCAGATAGCATATTAGAGAAAAAATCATATTGATCTCTTTTAGGATTTGGTATAATTTTACCTGGTACACTTTACATTTTATAATTGTATATTTTTATCTTCCTAATGAGTTAAATCATTATAAATGTAATGATCTTAACTTTTAGTTTCAATCTTTACTTGAATATCATTTACTATGATTGAAAAATTATGTCCCTATATTTTAAATTAAAAATATTGCATACCGGAGATTATTATTACTCTTTAAAGAAATGATATATTTTATGTAACAATATAAGAAAATAATTTTTCAATCAAAAGAAAAGATATAAAAAAGGATGCATTTTAAAATATAATAAAATTGTTTCAAAGCGTGAAAATATATAATGATTATAAGCACCAAATATAATTAGATTAAACTTCAGATTATATAAATTGATAGAGAGCCACAAAGTTGAAAAGGTCATCGTGTTTTTTCGCATGTGTATATCAAATATCTATATATTTTTTGTCAATACTGTTGACTGTGTAGATATGACACTTATTATTATATTGGAAACCATTTTTTCAATGTTTTAAATTTGAGGTTAGAACATTGGGTTGGTATTGCGCCACTCATTTTTCATTGAAAATTCTATGATAGAATACTGGGAATAGCGTCACACTTGAACTGAGTTTTTCAATTACTCAATATATTTGATTTCAGAATAGTTGTTTTTATCAAGATTGAGTAGAAAATTTAGTTCATAAAATTTATTTTTGCTCGACTCATTTAATTCATAAGTAATTTGTTTATATATATACATATATATATATATATATATGTGTACGTGCATACATATAGATATATATTCTTTTAAATATAAATTAAAAATATCAATAATTTATTCTCTTTTTCATTAAATATTAATGTTAATAAGATTATGACTTTATTTTCAATTAATTTGTTAATATTGATAGAATTTTAGTTTATTTTTAACTAATTTATGTTTTAAATTTGTATACTGATCGAAAAATTAAATTTTATACTAAAGGAGCTCATGACAATTTTTTTATTTAGCTAATAGAGTTACAGTATTTTAAGTTAAATTAAGTATGAGTCAATTTTATTTTATTATAATTCCAACTTGAGCTAAACTCGAGCTCTTACAAATTTTTACCAAATCACATTCAATTAAGTCAGAACATGACTCAACTCAACTCAATTTCTCTTTTTGGACTTGATGTCTTCCACATTTTTACTAAATCATATATTTGATTAGGTCAGAATATAAATCGACTAGACTCAGTTTCATTCTAATTGTGATAACGTAACAAAAGGGCTAGATAATGACTTAAGCTATTTCTGGAGCAAGTCAACCTGGTGTTTTGACTTAATATCTGCCATGTGAAGGAGAGAAAATTGCCTTGGACAGTGAGATCTGTTATCACATTCAAACTGGCCTCCTTGAGGAGCAGTGAAAGGGAGTTAGACATTTTACATATTTTCAAACCACAAAATATCATAATTCAAAAAATGATCCAACGCCATATTTTCCACTTTATTTTTTAATCCCCATCAAAAAGTGACCCCACAATGAAGTAATTCATTTGGAAATTTTGTTTTGACTTAATTTCAATATTAATAATGTATTATTATACAGAAAATAATATAAAATTATTATATGTGTAATTATTTTTTTGGTTTATAAATATGTGAAATTACTTGGGTCAAACAATATTGCAATCAAATAATTAAGTGATAATAAGTAATTGACTGAGTTATGAAATTAATGATTATTAATTGTAATTTTAAATTATTTAATATCATAAGATCCAATTATTATTTGACCAATACGGAATGGTTTCATATTACACACATAGAGAAATGATAGCCTAAATTGATGAAATTTACTTGTTTGACAAAATTCCAAATTTATATTTATATGAGGAAAAATAAAAAGATAAAATGATAATACCCAACACAATTTGTGTATTTACAAATGATTTCATTATATAGCCGCATTAAACTATTTTTTTTTCTTTTGTGACTATAAGGTGCTAAAAGCTTAAATTAACATCGAACCAGAAAATCCAATTCCAATTGAACTTTACTCCACTCATGAAACCATGCAATAATCAAAGTTTATCAGCAACATTAGAAGAATCCTACACCTAAAACCCAGAATTTAATATACACACACAAGAGAAAAATTCAACTAAGACAAACATAAAAGAAAAAGAGAAAGAAATTCTCATCTTTATCAAATCAAAATCTATACAACTAGAATGTGAATTTTAATGGCAGCACAGTACACATTCCGAACATTAATTTGAGAAAACACAACCATATGAATAGGAAAACAGTTAATTAAAGTATGAACAAAGACAACAACATAAAATGGTAAATCAAAATTTGGGAAAACAATTTCAAAAAAAAATTAGAAGACATCATCACAAATCTGAATCTTTTTAGAAGTTTAACTAAACCCTGTAAATGAGGTGAAAACCATATGTAAAGCTTCCTTTATCAATTAAAGGTCAATTTAGATGGAAAAAAAGCCATGAAAGCTTAAACATGATTTGTAGGAAAAAGACGATTCAAACAAAAGTAGAGAAATCAGAAATCCAAGGTACTAATGTTAACATCCAATAGAAAGATTTGTAAAAATACAAACAATAAACCAAAAAAAAATTAAACTATCATAAAGATAAGAAATGACTATTGCTACATCAAACCACAAAAATTTATAAGAAAATTTGCGCACAAAGTAATTGAAGTTATGAATTTAAGTGAATGAAACAATAGGAAACTCGAAGCATAACTACCTAGTAAAATCAAATTAGGAAATTACTAATTATTATTGACAAAACCCTAAAACAAATCTAAAAAAAATGCACAACCTAAGAATATGATAAAAAATCCCAAATCAAATTCACTTTCAAAATGCAACCGTTTGAAAAAAAAAAAAAAAGAAACTTACCAATTAAAGTATTCTACAACTGGCAGCAAACCTAATAGCAAAGATCGAGTTACTTAAAGGATGCAGGAAAGCAATGCCGCTGTAAGATAGCAAAAAGGAAATAGAGGAGGGAAGGGAAAGAGGAAGGTGGGAGTTTGGTTTTGCAAATTGATATAAGATCCAATCAGTGACAGAATTAGCAATAAAATATTCCATTGCTAACACTTTTTAGTGGAACGTTGTGTTTCAATTAATGATGGACATTAGTGACATTTGTCATTATTTCCGTTGCTAATTTTTTTTAAAAATATTACATCATTTAATAAAATTTCAAAATTTCATGCACGAGTTAGTCATTAAATGCACTGATAATTCACTAGCTTATTCCATCACTAATTTCACTAGTAATTTACTAATAGATTTAGAGATGAATATTGTTTAGGGTTGGAAAATTCAAAAGTTAAAAATTATTAGTGATGAAATTAGTGACAAATATCTCCATGTCTGTTGCTAATTCCATCGATAAAATCAAATCATATATTTGGCTCCTACAGACAAATTTATCAACAAAAGTTCCATAACTAAGTTCATTGCAAATATTCCATCTCTAAATTCCATCATAAGAGAAAAATGAAAATTGATAGGAAGCATATATTATTAAAAGAAATAAATATAAAGATAAAATTTTAAATAATAATTGTAACATCTAATTAAAAATTTATGAAATCTTATTATGTAAATTAATAAAATGATTCCACCTACTTGTAAATTCCACCTAATGATAGAAGTGATAATCCATTAAACATATATATATATATATATATATATATATATATATATATATATATATATATATGCAAATCTTCTCACTCCATGACTAAACTGTTGGCAAAGCATAAATACATGTTTACACATGGAAGATAGGAAATATTGAAACAATTTTTTTTTTTTTGCGAGCATTATATATCAAGTGTCATATTAGAAACTCAATTTGATATGTATTTAACATAACATGTTAGGAGTTCTAAAAGAGATTTGGGCACTCACCAGAATTGTTGTCTTCACCGGCGATCAATAAATTTTTAAAAGATATGTAAGGTATATAATGTTAGACTGAGATCAATGAAAGAAGGTCAACATAATTAAGATGTAGGCCCGGATGAAGGGCTAAACATTTGCTAGTAGATTCATAGATTCAACCCTGTGGTTTGACTTTTCTTCCCATGTCCCTTTCCTTCTTTACCACCACCCAACTACTTCAGAAAATGACTGAAAATACAAGTTGAGGAATTTGGGAAGACAGATAGCATAATAGAGGAAAAATCACATTGATCTCCTTTAGGACTTGGTATAATTATACTTGGCACTCTTTATATTTTATAATTATGTGTTTTTATCTTCCTCATGAGTTAAATCATTATAAAATACAATGATGTTAATATTTTAATTTCAATTCTTTCTTTAATATCATTTATCATGAATGAAAA
This sequence comes from Sindora glabra, assembly GCA_020226215.1. NCBI lineage: Eukaryota > Viridiplantae > Streptophyta > Magnoliopsida > Fabales > Fabaceae > Sindora > Sindora glabra. Next base: position 60,928,388 of record CM035235.1, on the reverse strand, counting down.
TTTATATCCCTATATTATAATGTAAAAATATTGCAATATGTGATATTATTATTATTTTAAGAAATGATATATTTATATGTAAAAGTATGCGAAAATAGTCTTTCAATCAAAAGGGAAAACATAAAAAAAAGGATATGCATTTTAAAGATTAATATCATCACATTTTAAAATATAATAAAACTGTTTCAAAGTGTGAAAATATATAATGATTATAGGTACCAAGGAGTCATTTGGCTTACACAGAATGTAATTTCCCATGAAAAATTAAATTTTCAAGAAAATAACTTCCTATATAAATTTCTTGGAAAGTGCTCAAAGTTATTTGGTTGATATATAGGAAGTAAAACTTTTTGAGAAATAACTTCCTATATTTTATTTCATTCAATTTTGAATATCTGAAGAAACATTAATAAAATAATTATTATATCCTCAATATTATTATAATACAAATTAATAAATTTTAGTTATCATTAATTAAATTTAATGGGGATAAGATAATTTTATTATTGTATCTATAAATAATACAAGAAATAGAACTTTTTCAGGGGGAGGTAGGTAAGTAACTTTCTATGTCTTATGGGTAGTAAGATTTCCCAGGAAATCTTATTTCCTCTCATTTACTGAATAATAACCAACCAAATGATCTACTTCTTTCCTATTTCCTAGAAAATAGAACTTTTCATGCCATTGAGATGAAGCAACAGACCTCCAATTATAATTAGGTTAAACTTTGAGAGCATTAAATAAAAATTGGCCTAGATTATATAAATTGATAGGGAGCTAGAAAGTTGAAAATGTCATTGTCTACCTATTTTTGTGCATGGGTATATCAAATATCCATATATTTTTGCCAATACTGTTGACTGTGTAAATATGACACTCACTATTATATTGGAAACCATTTTTCAAATGTTTTAAATTTGAAGTTAGAACATTCCGTTGGTGTAGGGCCACTCATTTATCATTGAAAAAATTATAATAGAAGACTGCCATTAGGGTGACGTTTGAACGGAGCTGCTCAACTAATGTTAACAAGATTATGACTTTGTTTTTAGCTAATTTGTTAGTACAGATAGAATTTTAGTTTGCTCTTTTAACTAATTTATATTATAAGTTTGTATATTTATTGAAAAATTAAAATTTATATTAACCAATCGAGCTTAAATTGAACGTGGAGCTCATTTACATTTTGATTAAAAAAAATTATTATTATTGAACAAATTGAGTTAAAGTGTTTTGAGTCAAATTAATCACCAGTTAATTTTATTTTTATTATAATTCAAATTGGAGTTCTTACGTGCTCGATTAAGTGAAAACATAAATTGACTCGACTCAATACCCTTATGCTCGAGCTCTTACAAATTTTTATTGAATCATGTTTAATTAAGTCAAAATATAACTCAATTCGACTCGATTCCTCTCCAATCTGCAGTAACGTAACAAAAGGGTTGGACTATAATGGCTTACAGCTATTTTGGGGGTAAGCCACTCTAGTGTTTTGGCTTAACATGTGCCACATGAAGGATAGAAAATTGCCTTAGACGGTGAGATGTGTTACCACCTTCAAACCGGCCCTCTTGAGGAGCAGTTAAAGGGAGTCAGACATTTTACATTTTCTGAACTTCAAAATATCATAGTTGAAGAAATGAGCGAACGCCCTATTTTCCACTTTATACTTTAATCCCATAAAAAAGTGACTCCACGATGAAGTAATCCATTTGGAATTTTTTTTGACTTAATTTCAATATTAATAACGTATTATTATACAGAAAATAATATAAAATTAAAATTATTATTATAATATGTGTAATTTTTTTTTTTGGTTTTCAAATATGTGAAATTACTTGGGTGCAAACAATTAAGTGATAATAAGTAATTGACTAAGCTATGAAATTAATGACTATTGATTGGAATTTTAAATTATTTAGTTTGAAATTATTAATTAGTGAATACTAGTAGCTTAGAAAAACAGAATTAATATCGTAAGATCCAATTACTATTTGACCAGTGCGGAATAGTTTCATGTTACATAAATAGAGAAATGATAACCAAAATTGAATTTTATCATTATGCCATGAAATTTTATTCATTAATTTTGTATAATATGCATTTTCAGATATTCAATAGAGTACAACAACAATTACAGTATTATTATGCACTAAAACTCAATTATCAAATTTTTAGAATAATAATATTTTTGTAGAATATTACTCAATTATGAAAACAAAACTACGATGAGAACAAATTATAAATTGTAGAAATTATGCACTAAAACTCAATTATGAAAACAAAAATTTTTTCATTGACTACAGAAAAATTACGATGAGAAGAAATTATAAATTGTAGAATAACTTTGTTGAAAGATACCATGATTTGTAAAAGAAAAAGAATTACATATGCAGATATTATATGAACCATTTAAATAAAATTGAAGGTAAAATTCCATAAAAAAATTTACAATACTCGATTGTCTCAAACTCTTATAAGGCGAAGACTAAAAGGGAAGTTTAAATTTGATTCCCTGCAAGTGTAAATTATTTTACGCTTTTAATAAATAAGAAAAAGGTACTATATGACATATAGGCTAAAATGACAATGCATACATCATCACTTTGTGGGCTAAAAAAATGCAAGGGGAAAATATAGGACTAAGTGTACTTTAACTGGCGTTACCCTACACATTATTAACTAATAAGTAATGGTTTTTATTTGTATTTTAATTAATATAGAGATCGTAACTGAATAAAGAATCTATGAAGCAAGAAAGCATATCCAAAAATATGCATTCTGGAAAGAGTGATATTTTCCTAATGAAACCATTTGTAAAAATCTCACAAAATTAACATATCAATTCTAAGTTGGCAATCAATCCACATTTTTTATTTAACGGGATTAAGGTTTTATATTATACTTAAACAAGATTATTATGTTTATCCAGCTTTCTTTACCTTTTAAATGAAACTGATGGATGTAAGAATTTCTCAACCACAAGCATATATATTCTATCTTATTTTTTGTGTAAAAAAAGAGAAAATAAGAGATTTTGTTGTTACAAAAAAAAATCATATAGTAGAGATAGATATACCTATTTCGTATGTATTGCCAAATGACGAATTTTACTTTTTTGACAAAGATTCCAAATTCATACTTACGTGAGGAAAAACAAAAAGATAAAACAATAATACCTAGCATGATTTGTGTATTTACAAATGATTTCATCATATAGCTGCATTAAACTAATTTTTTTTCTTTTGTGACTATAAAGTACTAAAACCTCAAATTAAGAAACATAAAAAAGCAACCAAAGAATTCAATTCAAATTGAACTTTATTCCACCCATGAAATCATGCGATAATCAAAGCTTTTCAGCTTAGCTTGAAAATTGGAGAACTCTAAACCTAAATCCCAAAATTTAACACACACACACACACACAAAGAAGAGAAAATTTCAACTAAGAAAAACATAAAAGAAAGGGGAAAAGAAATTACAAAAGAAATTTTTTATCTTCATCAAAACAAAATTTATACAACCAGAATGTGAATTTTAGTGGTAAGACAGTCCACAATCCAACCATTAATATGAGAAAACATAACTATATAAACAGGAAAATAGCTAACAAAGCCATGAAGAAAAACAACAACATAAAATAGGGAAACAAAATTTGGGGAAACAATTAGAACAAAGCATAACAAATTTGAATTTTTTCAAGAGTTTAACTAAACCCAGTAAATGAGGTGAAAACCTCATCTAAAGCTTCCTTTATCTATTGAAGGTCAGTTCAGATGAAAAAAAGCCATAAAAGCCCAAAAATGATTTGTAGGAAGAAAAACGATTCAAACAGAAGTTGAGAAATAAAAAATCCAAGCTAGTAATGTTAACATCCAATAGAAAGATTTGTAATAATACAAACAATAAACCAAATAAAAAAATTAGACTACCATATAGATAAGCTATGACTATTGAAACATCAAATCACGAAAATTTATAAGAAAATTTCTACAAAAGTAATTGAAATTATGAACTTAAGTGAATGAAACAATAGGAAATCCGAAGCATAACTACATAGTAAAATCAAATCAGGAAATTACTTATTATTATTGACAAAACCCAAAACATAGCTAGAAAATGAGAAACCTAAACTAAACGAAAAAAATCCCAAATCAAATTCATTTTCAAAATGCAACCAATTGAAAGAAAAAGAAAAAACCTTACTGGTTAAAGTGTTGTATGGCTAGCAACGAACCTATTGATGAAGACGAAGTTGTTCAGAGGATGTAGGAAGGCAACAGCGGCATAAGGCAGTAGGAGGGAAGCAAATGAGGAAAGGGAAAGGGGAAAATGGAAGCCTAGTGTAGCAAACTGAGATAAGATTCAATTAGAAATGCAATGAGCGAAAAAATATTTCATTGCTAATACTATTTAGTGGAATGATGTATATCAACTAATGATGAATATTAGTGATATTTGTCACTATTTCCATCCCTATTTTTTTTAAAAAAAATATTACATTGCAGAACAAAATTTCAAATTTTTGTGCATGAGTCTGTCACTAAATCTATTGGCAATCCATTTGCTTATTTCATCAGTAATTTATTAATGGATTCAAAGATGAATATTATTGAAGGTTGTAAAATTCAAGAGATAAAAATTATTAGGGACAAAATTAGTGACAAATGTCTCCATGTCCATTGCTAATTTCATCACTAAAATCAAATCATATTTTTGGCCCCCATAGACAAATTTTGTAACAAAAGTTCCATCACTAAGTCCATTGCAAATATTCCATCTCTAAATTCCATCACTAAACACAAACTTTATTATAGTTGCAATAAAAGTAGAGCCTATGGTGATAGTGCAATGGTGGTGGTGGTGGTGATGATGATGATGATGATAATGAATGAAGATATGTGCTATAGTGATCGGAGATTCAATCATGTGAAAGTTGAAGAGGATGATAAATTGATGTAGTGAAGGGGGTGTTTCAACTTGACCAAGTATGATAGAAATATGATGTGTGTGCTTATGGAGGTTATGTGAAAACCCTCATAATGGTTCATGAAAGGTGTAGGAATATTGTTAGGAAGTTGTGAGCTCATGGTTGAGAACCTTCATAACATGCATAAGTAGTAATCCTATTTTTGAGTTTAACCCAAATTCAAATTGTTATCAATTCATGATTTTTTCAACTAGTATCAAATGGGTTCAATTTCGCAAGAGTAGTAATTTGAGACAATAGAGCCTAGATGATATTGTATGATGATGAATAATGGTGTATTGTAGTGATTGGTCATTTGATCGTGTGTAGGTTAAAGAGGATGATGGGTTGATGCAATGAATATGGATGTTTTAACCTAGTCAAGTATGAGAGAATGTGGCATGAATGCTTAGAGGTTATATGAGAAATGAGAGATATAAGGATAGTGTTTAAAAAATTATGAGGTTATGATTAAAAATCTTATATAATGAATCTTTTCTCATGTACGATTTTTTCCACAGAGTTTGGAATTTTTTATGATAAATTATTGGTGTGCTTTATTATGCAACTCCAATTATTTTAATTTCCTAATACTTGTGTTTGGAGATGGAAATATTTTTTGTATCAAAAGTTAATTTTTGGGGGGCTAGAGCCTATATTTGTACCTTTTTTTTGATAAGCCAAAATTCAGTCCTTGGAATGGAGGCATTAAGGTTGCATTCCAAGGCTTACTAGAATAACACGCAGACCCAAATGTTTGATCTTTCTCGATGAAACTCCTTTAACATATCCAAGTGTTTGATCTTCCTCATTAAAAAATTTGGGCAACAAATCAAAGATACAAATATGGAGGGCCTATCCAGCAAAATCAATTGTAGCATAGAAGCAATTGATTGCTAAATTTGATAGGACAAGTGTCATTATTTCACTTACTAATAAAATTAGGGCAAGTTATCCTAAAAATAGTGGTAGGTATTGTGGACCTATCCTGACAAAAAAAAAATAGTACTATTAGAAATTTCAGATCTTTGCTTATTTAGTAGGTTTCATTATTTTTTACCAAAGTGTACCAAAATATAGAGTTAAAAAGATGAGAGGTAGTGTTCTATTGATGGCATTCAACTATCAAAATATGAGCATTTATTATATATCCGTTTACACTTCTGACAAATCTATTAAAATAGATGGTTATTTTAGTCAATATTTTAAAAACTGGATCAAACTAACCAATTTAATCAAAAAAAATTATAAATGGGTCACATGACCGGTTCAATTAACTCTTAAAATTGATCTTTGAAAAATTGGTTTAAAATTTGATAAATTAGTGACAAATCAATCAAACCAATCACGGCTTTCATAGTTCAACTTTTTTAAATTACTATTATTTATAAATATAATATTATTTTTCCTTGATATTATATACATATCAAAAGTTGAAATTCCCAAGTAGTTAAAAATCATCTTATCTCTATAAATAAAAGTCACATAGTAAGAAAATTGGATTCAATATTAATTTTTTTAGGATAATATGAATTATAAAATTATGAAATTATTTAATAGTGTTTGAAATATTTTTATATTTTATATACATAAATTTAACTTCTTAATAATTTAATTATTTTTAATTATTATATATTATACTTTAGGTTCAACCCGAGTTGACCTTAATTGAACTATTCAATATTATACGTTACTTGGAATACATTTCATGTGTCACACCCTTGCATAGGAGTTAGTCCCACCCTTGTCAGGGAGCGTGAGTCAAGAGACATGTCTCTATCTTTCCTTCCCAACTGTAAGGACAATCGAGCGGTACAAAAAGAGTTTTTTGTATCGCATGCAACACACTTACATGCCACGATCTCAGCAAATATTTATATAATGACTGAGTTACAACCATAGAATTGTTGAAGAGGGCAACTGGTTGAGGGAAACATCAAAATAAGGGTATAATGAGAACTTCATAATTTATTATCCCTGCCAACCATCTTCCTCCTCCTTCTTTGACATTTGCTCTTTCTTCCTTTAAAAATCCCCCTACCAGAATAAAAAAGGAAAAAAAAATTGAATAACCCTCAGAAAGAATTGGATGTGATTCGATTTTTTTTTTTTGTAAACAAACCCTAAGATATAAGTTGATGATAATGTGAAAATTTATTGCCCAAAAAAAAATTGTTTGAAAATTAAAGGAGGCTATGTTGTAATCAAATCTGATCCTTCTGACAAATCTAAAAATATCACTATTTATAAATGGCCTTGATTAGAATTAAAAATAATAATAATAATTTGCCAAAAACCTACACCTTCCAAGAAGAGACCCACCACTTTACATGCTCATTATTCCACTAGAGCCTTATATTTCTGAAGAATCCTAACTAGAAATTGGTTTGCTAGCTTTCTCTGTTTCATTGTTTCTAAAAGCCTGGAGAAATATGAAAGTTCTTACGATAGATTTCATTAGCATGCCTTTGCGAAAGAGTTTGGTGAGTGTTTTACTGTTCTTTCTTCTATAGAAGGGAAAAGGTAGACGGGATCTATTTTTACCGCTGCACGACATCGTTGACGAGTATTTTGCAAGAATATCCTAAAAAAATAAAAAAATTTACCTGTTTTTTCAACTATTTCAATTAGCTAGTTTCTCTCCTACTTGCCACTATTTTTATCGTTTAGATTTAGTGTACGCCATACAACAAAATTTATTTGTACCATAGAAACTTTCCCGCGATAAATATAATTTTGATGCAGATGTTATGAGAAACTTCAATCCTTTCAAGGAAAAAAAGTTAAAATTACTATATAATATAAACTTATTCTAAGAAAAATGTATTAACTTGGATACTATAGCAGCATAAAACCTATCATTCAACACCAACAACAACAACAATAACAATAACAACAAAGCATTATCCCACTAAGTGAGAAAAACTTTTATCCTACGGTAATATTAAAATTTTTAGTATTATTTCCTATTTTTTTAATAATTTGAAAATTCATTTCCTTGATTTCAAAAATTATTTAATTATGATGTTAAAATTACAAATTTATTAGAATATAATAACAAGTAGTATTAAAATTTTAGTACTAGAGTAGGAGTGAAAAACTTTCCCTACAATTGAAAAAATAAACAAATTAATGCTTCATTCAAATAACTTACCAAACAATATATCTTAATTTTTCTTATTAAAAAATTGTCAACTATTCATGACATGACAGAATATATACATATTTGTCTTAGAAATATTCGGAGGTTTCATTAACAAAGCGGCAGGAAGTTTAAAAGATACTAAAAATAATTATTAACATATATCAAGAACTACCACTATTTACTATGATCTTGCTCCTTCGAAGAGATCACCTATGCACAATTATAAGATCCAACCTTTTTTATAGGATAACTCAGTAACACCACTCAATTGGACACAAAGCACAACTTATATGTCAAAATCAAAACAAGAAGGTGACCTTGCAGATCCAAACAAAATTTACAGTGCAGATAGCTTAACTTGAGTTGGCACTTGGCAATGACTCTATCTAGAACAAACATAGAAGTTTGAACCAATCTGGACAGAATTCATTTTTAGTAAGTTGCTTCAGCTTGTCTTTATGCTTCCTTCCCTATTTTGATAGTTGATTTCCATTGCTAAACACTCCTTTAGTTCCGTGACTATTTCACTTGTATCAGGCCTTTGGTTTGCAGTTGACGAAGCATAGGACATTGCTATCTCTACAAATTTCCAAGTAGTAGTATCAAACTTTCCCTATAACATTGGATCAACAGTGGCTTGAATATCCCCACTTTCTAGTTTTGGAGTAACCCATTGAAGTATGTGAGTGAAGTCATCAAGAACTCTTTTTATTGCTGGTTGGCTAGTGATTAGCTCCAACAAAATTATTCCAAAACTATGGCACCCTAAAGAAGCTTAGAATGCTTTGAAGGAGGAATTTTAGGGAAATGAGGAGATAAAGCAAATGTAAGTGTTAAATTTAAGAAAAGAATATGAGGTTCTCAAGATAAAGGTGTTAGAAAGTATCAAGGAGTTAGTATATTGAAAGATTCATTAAAGTGGTAAATCAATTAGAATGCTTGAAGAAGAACTAAGTAAAAGAAGGTTAGTAAAGAGGATGTTAGTATTCTTAAGAGATTTGAAGCAAAAATTTGTTATTTGGAAGACTCTAAAGATCTTTCTTAATTGACTCTAATAGATGTTTTAAATGCTCTTCTAGCACACGAGCATAGAAGATCATGAGGAAAGAGGAATTAGAAATGGAAGAAGCTTTTTCTTGTATTGTTATAAGAAGAGCAAACTAACAGAAAAGGTGTCAGAAAAAGAAAATACCCACCTTGTTCTCATTGCAAAAAAAGGATCTTACTTTCCAAACTTTTGCTAATGGATACCAAATGTGAAGTGTAAAGCATGCAATTAGCTTGGACACATTAAAAAAGTTTGCACAGAAAAACATGGGAAAGAGAATCAACAAGTTCAAATAGTAGAAATTGATGCATAACAAGAGGAAACATTATTTATTAGCTGCAACATGTTATACTGGATACAAATCAAATATTTGGATGGTTGATAATGGTTGTAGTAACCACATGACCCATGATGTTAGTATTTTCAAAACTATTGACAAGTCTTACCAATGCAAGTAAAGCTCGGCAATGGTGAATATATTGATGTTAAAAGAAAATGAATCATGTCAATTAAGACTTATACCCAAATTTAAAATTTTTTTATTACAAAATAGTGAGAAAAGATGACTATATAATTCAAATATGACAATATGAAATATTCTAAATATTTTGTGCTAAAAATGTGCACCAATTAAGTTTAAACAACTAACTACTCTTTATTCAAATTCTCAATAAAGATTAAGCAATATTTCACTGATTCCTTTTTTTATATTTTTTTAATATTTTATTAAATTCTTAATTATGATATAAAATAAATGAAATGTGAAATTTTTGAGTAGTCTACTTGAAATGAGGAATCTCCTTAATTGTTAATTTCTTAATTAATTAATTAAAATCAATAATTAAAAGGGTGCCTTACGGTCATAAGGGATTTTGCTTATTTCTCATAAAATTCAATATTCTAGGTCCTTGCTTTGTCTCGAGAGTTATACCATGATGTTCATAAACCTGTATGCAATGGATAGACTTCCACATTCATGATAAATTTGATTGATGAAAAAGACAAATATTAATATATATGTAATGATTTTTTAGCCATTTGAACTTAATCAAAAAATATATTTGATCACAAAATATATTGTTTAATTTTAATCAATAATCATCTCTTCTCATCCTTTTATTGATGAAAGATTCAAATTTAAATTTTAGTATAATTTTTTTTTATGTTTTAAGTGATGTCTATGTAAATTTTGAAACTAGAAGAAAAGTTGATATAATTTTATTAAAACTTAATGGAGATTAAAGTTTTTTCTCATTTTTTCTAAAGATTACACAGGATTTTACTTTTTTACAAGAACAAGTTTAAAATCTAGTTATAATGTAAATTTCTTTATTTTTTTGGATTAATACATTATTATATTTCTAATATATATTTATGATGATTTGGGCTTTGTTTTATACAAATAACTGATAAGTTAGCTGATAATTAATAAATTAGTCATTAGTTGATAAGTTAGTTAATAGCTAATAGTTTATAACTAATAGCTGATAAACTACATGATTGTTTAAGAAATATTTTACAAAATTAGTTATTAAGTTTGTTGAAATTCCAAAATGATATAAAAGGATATATTAATAGAAATAGATATATAATTAAAATAATTTATATTTATCTAAAAATTAAATTATATTAAAGTAATTAAGAAGTTTAAAATACAATATAATATTTAATATTTAATTAATTATATTTTAAAAATTAATGTATTTATTTACTTACATATTTTTATATATTTATAATTTACAATTAGAATATAATTATATTAAAATTAAGTTAATTATATTTTATGAAAAAAATATTTAGATTTATATTATAAAGGGCATGAGTTGTAAATTAATGAAAAAAATAGATAGATTTGAAAAAATTTGAAGAGGCTGTGGTTTAAAAGTTATAAGTTACTTTAGATAACTTATTAAATTAGAACTTATTTTTTTTTAATAAGTTAGTGTGAGAAACACCTCTTGAGGCTAGGTTATAACTTATTAAGTAACTCCATAAGTTACTAGCTAGATTATTTGTTGGATGAAATGGAATCTTGGTCTTTGTGTATTTCTAATGTTTTTTTAAATTAAATTCACGTACATATAAACAAATTGAATTGAAGTATGTAAAAGTAATATTATGGGGAAAATAGCATATCATAGGTTTGAGAAAAATTAGGAATTGGTTTGATTAAAATAATTGATTTGATATAAGAATTGGTTTGATTTTAGACTATTTATTTTGATTAAACTTTCAGTCTAATTATTTTCTAGTTTGTAGATATTGTATTATAAGATGTGTTGTATTATATAGGATTTATTATGTTAGATAAAAAATAGAAACCGATTTTAATTAGAAATGTTTGGTTTGATAATTTTCGATTTATCAATAATTGAGTTAATTATTTCTGACTTAAGAGTTTGATTTAGGACTCACATTGATTTAAAAATATTTTTTATTCATATTATACTTGCTAATTTAGTTGTTTTTATTACTATATCTTTTGTGTTTGCATATTCTCCATGATTTAAAACTGCAGAATTTTTTTAAAAAAATAAAAAATTATTTCTCATTGTTTATATCCATGAGAAATTATTTTTCATGGTTTTTAACAGTGGGGAATGAATCTTTCATAAGAAATGGAAAAAAATTTAAGAACCTGCATAGGAAAATCCATGAAAACAAAATTTGCACGTCTCAAAAATTGGAGAAATTCTACAGCAAACCCTATTTCTTGCAATAAAACTAGGGTCCGTCTGTTTACTATATTTTCTATTTTTATGTTTTTAAAAGTGGAAAAACCTGTTTTATAACTATTTTTAGGATCCATTTTTTAAAATTGTAACTCAAAATATGTAATTTTAAAACATAGAAATAATTTTTAGATATTTTTAAATTGATATTTTATTTTTATGTTAATGTTATATTTAAATGAAATATTTTCTACTTTACTTATCCCAACACCCTTTTTATTTTCTAAAATTAAAAAATAATTCTAAAAAAATTATTTTTTAAGAACAATATTTGAAAACAAAACAATAAAAATATAAAATTCTCTCCTTTTTTCTCCCTTTTTAGTGAATTTTTTTTGGGCAGTGACAGATATTTTCACATTTATATGCAATTTTGTCCAATCATAACGTAACAAAAATCATTATATAGAATCATGCTTTCGATTATTGAGTTCAATATGAATCATGTGATGTGGGAATGGAATTATATAATGAGAAACCTCTACTGCAAAATTGTATACGACTTTTCTCTGAGAGCCCGAGGAACTGGACCAGAAAGTTTGATCCCTGCTAAATTACTGCAAAAACATTATGAAATTGATTTGCTGAATTAGTATGTGGGCAAGAAACTTGGCATTGTAATTGCAATATATATATATATATATATATATATATATATATATATATATATATATATATATATATATAATGGTGAATTTTGTGGTGCTTGGGTTTTGAAATTAAAGATAATATGATGATCTCAGAAATCATTAAATTGAAATTATTTAATAATATTCCTTAAAAAATGAATAACTATGATTGAATAATTTGAATTAATGATTTCAAAATTTATTATATTACCTTGGTTTTGAAACCCAGGGATTATGATAATACTTACAGGACTTTCAAGTTTGGCAAATTTTCTAGAAATTCTGGCAACGCTCCTGAGAGGTTGTTATCTGACAGGTCCCTAAAACATTAACAACTTGTGGATGAGATTTTGAGATGTAAAGTGAGTTTTGCTTGAGATTATGCACAAAATATCATACTTTTCTTTTTTTTTCTTTGGATGAAGAGAAAATATCAATGTATATATGATAGATTTTAGTGGGTCAATAAAATATACAATTAAATGAAAGGTTATGAAATAAATTAAAAAGAAAAATTCATTTTACACTAAGAAAAAATTTTATAAATTACCCTTTTAGAGTTTTAAAAAAATTATGAAAACATATATTTTTTTATTAATAATAACTGCGAACTAATAATTATAACTGTAGATATTTACTGGCCATATGATTAAATCATTACTTACAGCGATTCGAGTTCCGTAAGTTATACAAAATTTAACGCCAAAGCAATATTACAAAGCAAGAGAAATCATAAAATTCAATCAATATGATGATCACCTGCTGTCTAGGTAAATAGGTTTTTTTTATGAAATCATCTTTTTTTCCCCAATCAATAGAAGAGGAGCTCAAGTCATTTCTTGCTTCGAGCTTTAACAGTGACTGCGATAAGGGCATGACTTGATAAATGGAATCGCCCAAAGGCCGTAATTCCAATGAAGAAATGAAAGGAATTGCTAGGCCAGTCTTCACAAGACACACACTTATTGTGTCAGTTGAGGGCGTATGAATGATCTCAGTGTATTGATAATATTTGTCCCAACTGACCAATACGGCCCAGTAATTGACTCCCAAATACAAATCAGAAGTTGGGGATTCATTTTTGCCGTCATAATTTCCGTACAGGAACATGGCTCTGATAAGGTACCTAGTGTTTTTGTCTTGCTTAGGTTTCATGTTGTAGCAGTTCCTCATTCCTTCCGGAAAGCTTCTTATTGTCTCTTACGGACTATTAATTATTAGATTAATTCATCTTGTCTCTCTTTTGGAAATATTTTCTGTTTTATCGTAAGATTAAAAATTTGGTATTATTTTTATTTATATTTTAATAAGATATTTTGATATCTGGTTGAGTGGTCATTAAAATTAAAAAAATATTTTTTTACTTATTAAAATATTAGAGATATTAATATTAAAAATTTCAGTACCAGAGTAAAATTAGAAATATTTTATTGTCCCATAAATTGAGTTTAATATTTTCTTATTAACATTAACCTAGATATAGTATATATAAAGCATAAAGAGTGACACATTGCCAGCTAATATTGATACCAAAATTATACATAGCGGTGCACATAAAGTTAAAAAAAAAATAGATGCATACACATAAGGATATTGAACTGTAATGGAAGGTATTTAAAGAATATTGAATGTTGAATCAAAAACTCCCTATTATATATATATATATATACACACACACACTAAGGGAATAAGGAAAATGTTACATACACAAATAGCAGTTCTAAAGGAGATTTGGGCACTCAACAGAATTGCTGTCTTCAGCGGCAATTTTGCTTCCTACATGTTCATCCAATATAGGATTTCCGAGGCCAATAAAAAGTCGAACCAAAACAAGCCATGCCTCTAACAAGAGAATCTTTTGACATGATCTTTCCATGCTATCTTCTGCTAACTATTATTGCCGGGTAGATGAAAGAGATTCATTACAAAACGTACTTATGTCTGTCCTATACATACATACATACATATATATATAAACATACCGAATCAGTATGGCAATGGAAATAATCTTAATGTTATCCGTACACAGAGCACACGAACTATCCAGAAATTTGATATTACAGAGACGAAGAGATAAACAAATTTATAAAAGATATGGAGAGTATATAACGTTAGACTGAGCTGAATATTATAAGATCAACATTAAGATGTAGGCCCAGATGAAGGGCTAAACATTTGCTTGTAGATACATAGATTCAACCTTGTGCATTGACTGTTCTCCCCATATTCCTTTCCCTTTTTCCCACCACTCAAAAACTTCCGTATATGACTGAAAATACAAGTTGAGGAATTTGGGAAGGGAGATAGCAAAAATCATATGGATCTCCTTTACGAATTGGTATAATTATACTTGGCACTCTATATATATTTTGATCTTCTTGAAAGGTTAAATTATTATAAAATGCAACCATGTTAGTTTTAAAATTTCAATTCCTTCTTTAATATCAGAAAAATTATATCCTTACATTTTAATGTAAAAAATATTGTAACACAGGAGATTATTGTTATTTTTTAAAGAAAGGACATATTTATCTATAAAAATATAGAAAAATAGTGTTCCGATCAAAAGGGAGGACATAAGAAAAAGAAATGAATTTTAAAGGTTCATATCATTGTATTTATAATTAATAAAATTGTTTCAAAGTGTGAAAATATATAATGATTATAAATTAGAGATATCAAGTATAATTAAATTAAATTTTAAGAGTAATCCATGTAATTTGGCCTAGATTATATAAATTGATATAGAGCTAGAAAACTGAAAAGGTCATCGTCTACCTGTTTTTGCGCTTGGGTATATCAAATATCCATATATTTTTGTCAATACTTTTGATTGTGTAAATATGACACTCATTGTTATATCGGAAATCATTTTTTCAGTGCTTAAAATTTGAAGTTAGAACATTGCATTGGTGTGGCGCCACTCATTTTTCATTGAAAAAATTATAATAGAAGACTGCAATTAGGGGGATGCTTGAATTGAATTGCTCGATTACCTAACGTACTTGATTTGAGAATGACTCAATTTGTAACTCGTTTTTATCAAGATTGAGTAGAAAATCTAATTTGTTTAGTAATTCGAACGGAGTATAATTTATTTTTGCTAAACTCGTTTAATTAATTCATAAGCAGTTTATATATATATGTATATATATTCTTTTAAATATAAATTAAAAAATACCAATAATTTACTCTCTTTTCTATTAACTATTAATGTTAACAAGATTATGACTTTGTTTTCAACTAATTTATTAGTATTGATTGTATTTTAGTTTTGTTTTTAAGTAATTTATGTTTTACATTTGTATATTTATTGAAAAATTAAATTCTATACTAATCAATCGAGCTCAAATCGAATGTGGAGCTCGTTTATAGTTTGACAAATTTTTTTACTATCATGAAAGTAATTGAGTTATAATATTTTAAGTTAAGTTCAAGTCAATTTTATTTTATTATAATTTAAGCTCGACTGAAGCTGAGCTCTTATAAGTTTTTATTAATCCAGAACATAACACGACTTGACTTGATTCCACCCCTTAAACTCAAGCTCTTACAAATTTTTGTTGAATTATATTCAATCAAGTTGGAAAATGACTCGATTTCACTTGATTTCATCCCTATGGTAACGTAACAAAAGGCCTAGACTATAATGGCTTACAACTATTTCTGGCCCTTGGTGTTTTCTGGCTTAATATCTGCCGTGTGAAGGAAAGAAAATTGCCTTGGGCGGTGAGATGTGTTATCACCTTCAAACTGGCCTAGAGGAGCAGTAAAAGGGAGTTAGACATTTTGCATTTTTCAAACGTCAAAATATCATAATTGAAAAAACGACCCAACGCCCTAAAAAAAGTGACTCCGCACGGAAGTAATTCTTTTAGAAATTTTTTTTGACTTAATTTCAATATTAATAATGCATTATTATTCAGAAAATAATATAAAATTAATAAATTATTATTATTATATGTGTAATAATTTTTTGTTTTAGAAATATGTAAAATTACTTGGGTGCAAACAACATTGCAATCAAATAATTAAGTGATAATAAGTAATTGACTAAGTTATGAAATTAATGATTATTAATTGGAATTTTCAATTATTAATTAGTGAATAGTGATTATTAATCGGGAGGTTTATTATTTTCCGGTTTCATTTTACACGAATAGAGAAATGATAGCCTAAATTGAATTTTATCATTATGCTATGAGATTTTATTCATTAATTTTGTACAGTATGCATTTTCAGATATTTAATAGAGTACAACAACAATTCCAATATTATTATATGTTGAAACTCAATTATTGAATTCTAAAATAATAATATTTTTATTTTCATTGAATATAAAAAAATTACGATGAGAATAAACTATAAATTGTAGAATAACTTTGTTGAAAAATGCCATGATTTGTTAAAAAAAAGAACTACATATGCAAATATTATATGAACCATTTAAATAAAATTAAAAGTAAAATTCAATCTAAAAATTTGTAACACTCAATTGTCCCAAACTTTTATAAGGTGAAGACAAAAAGAGGAGTTTGAATTTAATTCATAATCGTTGTAAAATATTTTATATTATTAATAAATGAGAAAAAGATATTATAGGAGATATAGGCTAAAGCAACGACACATACATCATCACTTTAGGGGCCAAAAAATGCAAGGGAGAAGTATTGGACTAACTATACTCTAGCTGGCTTTACCCTACACATTATTGACTAACAAATAATGATTTTTGTCTGCATTTTAATTAATATAGATATTGTAACTCAAATAAAGAATCTACAAAGCAAGAAAGCATGTCCAAAAATTTGCATTCCGGGAAGAGTGGTATTTTTCTAATGAAATCATTTGTAAAAATCTCAAAATTAACATATCAATACTAAGTTGGCAATCAATCCATAATTTTTATTAAATGGGATTGGAGATTTTATATTGTACTTGAACAAAATTATTATGTTTGTCCAGCTTTCTTCATCTAAGAATTTCTCAACCACCAGCATACATATCTTGTTTTATTTTTTGTACATAAAAAAGAGAAAGTAAGATAATTTTCTTGTTATGGAGAAAAAACTTATACGGTGTAAACAAGATATATCTATTTCATATGTATTGCCAAATGATGAAGTTTACTAGTTTGACAAGGATTCCAAATTCATATTTTTGTGAGGAAAAAGAAAAGATAAAACAATAATAGCCGGTATAATTTGTGTATTTAAAAATGATTTCATCTTGTTGCTGGATTAAACTATTTTTTTTTCTTTTGTGACCATAAGGTGCTACAAACTCAAATTAAGAGACAGCAAATAGCAACCAAAGAATCCAACTCAAATTGAACTTTATTCACCCATGAAATCATGCAATAATAAAAGCTCATCAACAACATCAACTTGAAAATTAAAGAACCCAAAACCTAACACCCAGAATTTAATACACACACTAGAAAAATTCAACTAAGAAAAACATAAAAGAAAAAGAAAAAGAAAAAGAAATTGCAAAAGAAAATTCATATCTTCACCAAATCAAAATTTATACAATCAGAATGTCAATTTTAATGGCAACAGAGTACACAATCTAGCCATTAATCTACGAAAACACCATAGAATAGAATTAGGTTAGGAAAACTCAAAAAAAAATCAAGAGATTCTATTTTGTTTGTTCTTTAAATACTTTTAGAAATAACATATTCTTCTTGGAAATTCAAAAATCTGATCAAGTTAGAAATATATATATATATTTAAAATATTTCTTTGTAAATCATTCGACAAGTCCTTTAAAAAATAAGTGACTGCATATCATTAATTAGTTGCTTTCCAAACTTAAGGTGTAAAATCACTTTTATAAATCAAATACCTTGGATTCTGAAAAAGACTTTCCTTTTTTTTTTCCTTTGTAAAACCGCATGCCTTTTTCCATGTATCACCAAAACATCCTTTTAACAAACTTGCAAGCTGGTTAGAGGAATAAATAGGTGATATGTAACCAGCATAGAAATATGCATCATTTATTTGTACATACTTATACAGATGATAATTATATAGAAATATTTGGGTTAAATAGTAACCAATTTTTATGTTGTGTCCTAAGTAATATTTAAATTTTATTGTAACAAAGTGCCTTGAGATATTTATTTTAAAATTTGATGAGAATAGTCAAATCATATTTATCCATGCTAAAATAAAATAGGAATTTTTAAATTTTTGATTAAATAAATATTATTGTGATTTTATTCAATGGAAGCATTATTTAAATTCTTGGGACTTTTAGAAATTAAAGATAAGAAATATGTGACTCATTTTCATAAAAAGTTCTTTTAATAAATATGTGAATTTGAGAGAATATTTTTTGAAACTCCAAGCATATTGAAGATGATATATATGTGTATATATATATTCAATAAAAGTGTGTTCATGATTTAATAAAAGGATCTCATGATACTTGTTTAAAATGTGAGGTTGGAATTTTAAATAAGATTCGGAAAGGATTTTTATGATAAGAATATATAAATGGCTAGGATTAATTTTGGTTTGAAATGGAAGATTGAGATCTGTTGATGGAGGTGAGCTTAGATAGCATGAAAAGTGCTAAATCAAAACCCAAAACTCCTTTATATTTTTCCCTCTTTCTCTTTCCTCCTGGCCACTCCTAGTTCTTTCTCTCTCTTCCCTTCCCTTTTCTCTCTCTTTCTTCTACTTCTCCTCTCTCTTGACTCCAGCTAGTTGTTAACTTATGCCACCGCCACAGGTTACTCTTCATCATGAACCTCCTTGCTAGAAAGCATTTCACTAACGTTGCAACGGGAGCCTAAATCGAGATGAACTAGTAGTGTTTTGGGCATAGGTTCTTTAGCTATCCCACTTTTGACTTCATTTAGTTGAGCTGCTATTGGATGTTGAAACTCCTCTCCTGGCTGATTGTGCATCTATCTGTTACTAGGAAGCTACATATCATAAATGGACAATAGCAAGAAGGGAGTTCCTTTTCCTCCTTGATCTCTAGTACTTCACCATGGATTTGAGCATTAGTAAGTCGCCAGCAACCATATGTTAGTGTATATACCTTAAAACCAATCATATTGATGATTGTAAATTTGAATCGTGTTATTTTAATGATAATTTCAATTATCATATTTATACATATATTGTTTGCATAATATATTTATATTTAACTATGATAATAACCTTAGAATAATTGTATTCTTAAATGTCCTTAGTCATATGTTATTGTGAATTAGGTTGCTTTGATATATTAAGATTAGCATGTGTGGTGACTTATATGAGATATTAAGTCTACACATGAATACAAGTTAAGGGACTTATATACTGTATCAACCTACCCTAAGAACACTATATGGATCATTATATGAGTGTCATGAGTGATTCTTAGTGATAATCATTAACATGGTCCTTTGACTTGAGATCACCAAGGTTCCCTACATGTGAGTTTCATATTTTAATACTACTCTATGTCACTCATGGTTGAGTGAATGCAAGGGTAGTTATTGGATATGTCACATATCATGTAGAGAGATTTATGTGATTAAGATGGAATCTGTCCCTCCTATATAACAAGAGTAACATCTGTGGACCCCTTGATTAAGTAAAGTTGAAAAAATGCATGGCCATGTTCAAATGAATTAACATGAGATGTCAATTACATTTGCTTCAGTCAGCTTACTTAGGAATCAAGAAACCTTTAGATTGGGCTATACAGGAATGATACAATCCATGTCTCGTGCTCAATCTAGATGTCTAGGCCAAAAGGTCATAGATGATGATCACATATAGGTTTAGTCAAATCATTAACTTTTTCATTACTTGGGTAACAATGATGTGTTGCTAGACATTGCTCATTGTTTATGATCATTACCAATGTAATGAGAGCCTGTAGGGTTGCACATTTAGAATCTAGTGGATTTGGAATTGATAGACCAAATTGTTTGGGCCTAATATTCAGGAATTCCATGTTATAATTATAAGGCCAAAAAATAAGCCTATAATTATATATGGAATAAAGCTCGATTAGTTACAATTTTCTATGCACCTATTTAAATAGGTTTGTTAGGTAATAACAAAATTATTCACGCATCCCAAAGCATAGAAAAACCCTAGCACCCTTCCTTAACCATAACCCTTGAAGAGGCGTAGCTAGCATTACAAGGCAAAATAGGAGAATTCCAATCAGTAGTTGTGGATGTTTACTGGTGATTTGTTGGTTCATGTGGATACTTGGGAGTTTTTAGCCAAAAAGGAATCGAAAAGGTGATTAATGAACGAGTCCCTGAATCATCGGAAAGGTAATGACCGAATCCTTATTCTAATATAATATTTTGCATGGATTCTTTGGCTGAGATTGGTTAATTTTTGCAGCATTTGTTTTACTCTCGATCCCAACACCTTATAGGGTAGAGGTGAGTTAGTTTAACATAAATGCCCTTCTACCTTAATTAGAATAAACTTGAAAAAGTAAAGCCCCTTTATGTGCATTTAGAAATATATAATAATGGCTCAAAAAAATAAAAGTTTTATGATATAGATTGCTAGAATAATATGGTTAGAGTAAATATAAAGCATTACATTTTAATATTTTGAAAGATTCCAACTTGATCCAAGAACAACCCATTTTATGCATATTATGGATTCTTAGTAATGCTTTTGAAAAATAATATTTTTATGCTATAGAGTGAGAAGACAATATGATTGAAGCCTTTTTGGAGTGTTATATTTTGATATTATGGAAAAAATTGAGCTTGATTCAGAAAACCTTGCTTTATTATCTTATTTTGGATACTTGGTATAACATTAATAAAATAAGAATTTTATGCTTAAGAGTATTAGACTAGTATGCTTAAAGTATAATCATATCATTAAGATCTAATATTTTTTATGTTTGGAGTTTGATTGAGGAAGTCCCCAATAAATGTGATTTTTCTTGTTCTTAATGGAAAGTTAAAAAATATAAGGAAATAAATATATAACTTTATACAGTGATGTGAGTAGAACCTCTCTAAAGCTTACAATATCAATATTTTAAGTATTTTATTCATTGATTTGGAAAATCTATTATTTATGAAAATCTCCAACTTGGTATGATAATTTTAAAAATATAAGAAAGTGGTAATGTAAAATGATAAGAGTGGGTTGAATAGAATATTTTATAACCTCAATTTTTAATATTTTACTTGTATGATCTTGATTTTAAAATCTTTATATTATGGTGTATCTCGATTTAAAGAGTAATATTAGAAAATATAAGTAGCTAATGATCCAGAGTGTTAGTGTGTCATAATGTGAATTAGGAATCACGATGTTTAGGAAGAAGAAAAGGAATATTCATGTATTTATAAATTATCCTTGTAAATTATGGGTAGCGAAATAGGATTGATAAAAGTAAGTTATTTGGAAATCCTCAAAGTGAGCAGGCATTCCCAGTTAAGTGTATATCTCACCCTAAATTAATATCTTAATAAAATGTCATTTAAATGTTATAATTTATATTTTTCTTAATGATGATATAGATTATATATGTATACATATCTTTTTGTGAGTTCCTAAGAGTACAATTGTGTAGCATAAATTATGATTAAATTGCTCTTGTGATCATGCATAAGTGATATGGAATTGACATATGTGGTATGGGTGTGATTATCTATTAGAGTGA
This sequence comes from Sindora glabra, assembly GCA_020226215.1. Lineage (NCBI taxonomy): Eukaryota > Viridiplantae > Streptophyta > Magnoliopsida > Fabales > Fabaceae > Sindora > Sindora glabra. Next base: position 60,906,201 of record CM035235.1, on the reverse strand, counting down.
ATATTGACTGACTATGCTTAGAAAGTATGGTGGTGTTATTTTAGATTATTAATTATGATTAAGTTTACATCAAATCTGAATGTGTAAGCCATGGAAGAGAGCATGGTGGTATTATTATATACAAACTATTATGTGTTTTGATATTATCCCATGATGATGAACTAGTTATTTTGCATTGAAATTTAATTAAGATTGTGATATGTAAAGTTAAGCTCTAATGTGTATTCTATATTATAAATCATGCCATGAGTGGTATTGGAAATTATAAAATGTGATGGGGCTGATAATGTGAAAATCAGATAGGAAATTCTAGGTAAAAAGCTTGTAGATGGTATAAGACAAACTCTGAAGGGATAAGGATAGACAACTTGTGAAAGGTATAAAGTTGACTCAAGAATCAAAAGGTGGATGCATGTATATTTATTTTAAAATGCTATATATTGTGTTATGATATTGATATTTGGTTGTTCTTGAATATTTCTATTTGATGTAGATGTGATTGAGCCTAATTGACCATTTGAATATTTGATGATTACTTGAAATAGGTTGTGTGTGAAATTGTCATTATGGTGTGTAAATTTAATGGTTGAAACTATTATGGATTATGATAAAGAGAAATAATTTAAGCTACGTGCAAGTGAATAAATTATCCAGAGATTTGAGACTTGAAGCTAAAATCCAAAGGCTAATTTTGAAACTATTTTGCTGCTTAATCGTTACTTATTCTATTCATTGGAAATTAATGATATATTGGTAGATATATATTCAGTGAGTTTACAAAACTCATTTCATTCTTTTAACATTTCCAAGATAAATTAATGCTAAGAAGTCATTAGCTCATGTGGAAGTCAAAGGCAATCCAAGTAGAGTTTAGTTAGGATTTTAGTGATGTCAAATCTCAGGGTTTGAGTTAAAGATTGTATTGATTTGACACTTGATGTGAGAAATCATTTATGTATGTATGTGTTTTGAGGTTGTAGTATTGAATGTAATCTATGTTGCTATCGTATCTATGATAATTATTGGTTTCATAATTTAGGGCATGTAGCTCTTGGAAAGTGTCCAAAAATGAGGAAAACTCTATCCATTTTTTTTGTAAAATTTAAAAATGAATTTTTAAGTCATCACAAAAATAAAAAATTATTGGATAGAAATAGAGTGAATAGTATCAAGGCTGGTGGAAATTGAATGTTGGGATCCATGCTATCATGATTAAGTTTAGGTTATGACATTTTAGAAGTCAAAGTCTCAAAATAATTATCCAGATAATGAAAAGAGTCAACATAATTATATAGATAGTTTTTGAATAAGTTAAAAAACAAAGATGGAGCTAACAATTATTAACCAAACTAATTGTCAAGTGTTTCCTCAAAAGACATAATTGTGAGTAGTCAAGTCCTCTAGTACTAGTGAATAAGGTGGTGGCTCTTCTAAAGCTATTGTTAATGATATGAATGGTTGCAGTAGCATTAAACCTAAGGGATCGTAGGGTACATAATCATATGCTAGCACATTAAACTTATACTTGGCAATCATAAGATTATAAGTATAGGATCCTCGAAGGCCACCTTATGACACAATTCTTCGAGCTCAGAATAAAGGTAAAAATACTATTGGTCCAAGTTTATCATTAAGGTATTAAGTCTAAACACTCATATCCTAGCCCATTACTAAATGCTGATGTCATCAATCATAATATTCAAATGTAATTCTACTTTATACCAACCATATATAGCTTTGCATAGTTGCCACCATACATTGTGAATCTCAATAGACATCATTTGGAGGAAAAGTATCTAAAAAACATAACTATAAGTATAATGAGTAATGAATTACTCGGTAAGATGATTATCCCACTAATTTTCTAATGGATTTTAGCTAAGAAAATCAAATGTATACAAGACATATATCAAAACCTTTTTTAAATAGAAAAGCTTTTCCTTATATTTCATATTTATCATTTTTATTTGTTGCACTTATAAGAATTTCACATTGAGCACATAATTCAATCACATGCATATCATAATATTATTGCACATTTAAAATGCTAAACAAGCATAAAAGGTTACCACATTGTTACTTTGGATCAACCTTATCCCACTTGTATCCTAACCTTATTCCTCTAGGCCAACCTTATCTCATGCATCATTTTGTGTGACTCAAAATATAGGGCAGGGACCAACCTCCCATTATCTCCATAACAAGGTTTCATATTTACATATTTCAATATCAACGTGACATATCACATACAACATTTAAACCAAAATACTTATATGACATTTCAAGCCTTATTTTCACATTTCATATTTATGAATCATTTCAGCATAGTGGGGATTATTCCTTGCAATTATCAACTTATTAGTCATCAAAGACAATGCATGTGAACTGATTATAGGTCTTGTGATCATCAACTCAATCAATCAATTAGAGACCATTTATGAGGAAATTTGCAACACTATTATTTGATTCATGTATAGTGAAGGCAACATTTTAGACTTCCAAGACTTCTTTTTCCATTTTAGCAAATACAAACTCGTGATCTTCTAATACTTTTATTAGTGAAGATAGATTCACAGTCTTTAAGAGCTTTTTTTTTTTAACAAATTATGTTCATGTATTTTCACATAGGACATTTAGCCACATCATTTCACAATTTCATAATATTCAACATGGTAAGGTCAAAATACCATCCTTTGTCAAAAACATCATAGAACAATATAATCATAATAACATTTCACAATCTAGCAAGAAAGTATTTAAATTTACCTTGTCACATTTCAAGTAACCTTGTTAAGCATTAATGCTTCCATATCCATATGCTATATTATCATATCATCGTATTACATTTCTCATGCAAGAGTTCATCTTATCTCACTTTCATAAGCATTATTCACAATTACTCTTGCACAAAAATTCATTATAAGATAACTCTAATATAATTCATACATTAAATAGAACAAACATGCTCATGGCTGTAGCATGTAAACCATGAAGCATATTTCAAGCATTCATGCTTTCACAATCAATGCTAAATTTATAAAAAATTTAACAATTCCAATCACGCTCTAATATATCATTCATTCCTTAAGGGTTTAATAATTCTAACATATTAAATCATATTTCACATATAATAGTTCCCTAACTCTTTCTTAAATTTCCATGAAATTAGTTGCTTCACATCATCATCCTGAAAAATTTCCACATACGCATTCCCTTTCACAACTTAAATTAGTTGCCTCACATCATCATCCGATCATCCAAATGCCTTCTATACATCTAATGGTTGTCCTATCACTTTCCACCATAAGGATTAGTATGACCTGTAATTCAGATGGTTCACAAGTTTCCCAACAATAAATGGGTAGAATTTATCCGTATCTATTTTACTCACATTTTTCACCTTTTCACCAACATAACTCATTGTAGGGAGGTTAACAAATCTGTCTCTATGATGCATCATGAGGTCAAAAAGCTCAGCCTCAATTACTCTGTAGTATGAAGATAAAAATAATAAATTACAATCTTTTTGTATAATATCTCAATTAAATTATTCATGAAGCTGAAATGACACTATCTCAATAAAAAAAGGGATCAAAATATCACACATTGTATCATTTCAACATACATCATGATAATAGTAAATAGGGGGACCATGGGTACTATGCATGGAAGTTCACAAAACCCTAAATATTACTAGATTTTTAAATCAAAATAAATAAGCCTACACAACATATGAAAGCATAATAAAGAAATCCAACAAACGATCAAATTAACAGTGAAAAATTAAGAAATATTAATATAATTTTTCAGAAAGTCAGGGAAAGCAATATCAGAGAATCAATTTTATACAATAAAAAAGGAACCTAATATTTTCAGATGTACCTGAAGTAATATCTAGGCGGGTCTTCAAACAAGTCTAGCATGCTTTGTCGCCTCACTTCACTAAGTTTCGAAGATGAAATTCCTGTACGTTTCTATGCAATTCAACTCCAGTAAAACAATGCCTTCGAATTGGGCAAAAACGAGTTCAAATTGCAGACAATTTTGGGTTGGAAATATATGGGTCATGTAAAATACACAAGATGGTGAGGTGGCCATCAGGGCCAGGGTGTTCTCCTCATTTAGCGCTAAGTGGGATGCCAACGTGGATTAATGTCTATCAACTAAGCATCTCCTTGAAGGACTTAGTTGGAGCTAACAAAGTGGATCGGATTTGATTTAATTTCCATTTTAGGAGGACTAAAATAAAATTTTCCTTTTAAAGGGGTCAAATATGTACAATTTCAAAATTAGTAGGATAAAAAATGAAATCAAACCAAATATTAATTACTAATGTTGGAACGGAGATTTCATGAACAGAATGGAAGGAAGTTTAGAACATACTTAAAAAAAATTGTTAACATATATCAAGAAGTATTACTATTTACTACGATCTTACTCCTTCGAAGTGATCACCTATGTACAATTAAAAGATCCAGCCTTTTTTATAGGATAACTCAGTAATACCACTCAATTGTACACAAAGCACAATTTATATATCAAAATCAAAAGAGGCAGGTAACCTTGCAGATCCAAACAAAATTTACAGGGTAGATAGCTTAATTTGAGTTGGCACTTGGCAATGACTCTACCTAGCACAAACATAGAAATTTGAATCAATCTGCACATAATTCATTCTTAGTAAGTTGCTTGAGCTTCTCTCTATGCTGCTTTCCTTATTTTCATAGTTTATTTCCATTGGTAAACACTCCTTCAGTTCTGTTACTATTTGGCTTGTATCGGGCCTTTGGTTTGCTTTTGGTGAAACACAGGACATTGCTATCTCTGCAAATTTCCAAGCAGAAGTAGTATCAAACTTTCCATGTAACATTGGATCAACAATGGCTTGAATATCCCCACTTTCTAGTTTTGGAGTAACCCATTGGAGTATGTGAGTGAAGTCATCAAGAACTCCTTGTACTGCTGGTTGGCCAGTGATCAGCTCCAACAAAATTATTCCAAAACTATAAACATCACTTTTCCTGTTTAGATTTCCTGATTTATGGAATCTGTGAACATAATTAAACAATGTAATTAACCATGTAAGACATATATATTGGAGCTCAATTAACACAGATTTCTTTTCTCTCCATGTATTTCTAGTAAGGGTCATTTTGTAAATTTTTAGTTGCGTTTAGATAAAATAATTTGAGGAGGGAATTTAATTATATAAAGTGTTTGAATTATCTTAAATAACTTGTTTAGCTAATTTAGATGCAGAAGTTTAAAAGTTCTATGAATAATTTAGAGGAGGAATTTTAATACTTTATATTAAGGAGTTTGAAATGCCTCCTAATACGTGGAATTTAGAAAATTCTCAACACTCCTATGAAAACATAAGCAGACGAAATTATCCTATTATGCATTTTGAAAATTTATTATTAATAAATTATATTTTGCAAGTTTATGCTCCTAGAAGTAAAAACAAATAATTTTTCATTTCATTCACAACATAATTCTGTATAATTCTATAGGTTATATCATTTTAACATGTTCAGTTCATGGTATACTCAAAGAGTTCATGCATGCACATGTAATTCGTTACATTTATGAGGCCTAATCATGTTTCTATTGCACAATCAATTTACAATTAGTAGACTCCGATAAGCACACGGCAATAGAACATAAATCTTACATTATATGCAAATTAGTAGGTCAATTATATATCGAATTTAAACATGCTGAATTTTCATAAGATGATTCTAATTAGTAACACATTTTTTTTTTAATTTTAAGCAATATACAGGTACAAAAATTCTTCAACACAAGCAAGTTATCCAAACAAATGATTTTCAAATGAAATGAATAGAAATAAAGTCAAATAAAATTTATGTATTTTAAATCCTTTGAAAATTTCAAATTCCCAGTCATCTATTTGTCGTAGAAAAGGTTAAATTATTCTGTTACTCCTATAATTTTGCATAATTTCTAATTTGATCTTTATAGTTTTAAAGTTCATAATTGAATTCTTATGCTTTTGATTCATTTCTAATTGGTACTTCTTGTCATTTTATTGTTAAATTTTATTAATAATTCACCGACGTAGACAATGATCCATTAATGATTTATGGAATAAAAGATAAATGATCTATTTTTTTCTCTAAAAAATGAGTTTATTTCATAATATTTCCTAATATTTTGAAGTTATTTGTTATTTAAATGTAAATAAAAATGATAGTGAAGTTTTACATCAATGATCATTAAATCATATGTCACACTTGTTGATTACTGGCAAAATCTAACAGGAAAGTAATAGAACAATAAAAAAATAAATATAAAAATTTAATTCAAAACTTTTAAAGGGTTTAATTCTAAATTAAGTGAAATTACAAATTACTGAGAACAATGGCGTAATTTAGCAATTTTAAAACTAAACATAACACTATTTAAAATACTTGTTTGATGGGAAAGCAAGAAATATAAATTGTGTTAATTATACTTACTCAGGATCCAAGTAACCTAGTGTACCAGCTGGTCGAGTTGACACATGAGTATCAATATCATTTGCAAAAACTCTGGACAGTCCAAAGTCTGCAATTTTTGCTTGCCTACCTTCGTTCAACAAGATATTTGCAGTTTTTAAATCTCTGTGGATTATGGGTGGCTTGCACCCATTATGCAAATAATCCAATCCTACAATCCCAACAAATATATAAAGCTAATTTTGTTGGTGATGGAACAAAATAAGAAGCGAACTAAAAGAAATGGATATACAGCCATAATAAAATATAATGAGAAAGGGACTAACAAAATCAAGTCTCATCTCTATGCATTGTTCCCATTGTTCCCATTATAGTTTATATATAGTGTTATATTTGTAAGGCTATGTTAGTGAGTGATGGGAACAAAAACTGATAAGCAATTATAAGCATACAGCATATCAACTTCAATTTTTTTTTTCTCTCTAGAAAATGATGAGATACAATGTGTCAAATGATTTTATGTATTGATCATTTTTAAGAGATATTGGAATATCTCAAAAACTTTAGGTTAAATCGTTATAATTATTATGATATGTCAACAAGATAGGAGCTGATGGTCCGTTTATAGATTTTAAAGGCAGCCTTTAGCGTTTCCGGCAATGGATGAACCCTTCAGATGACAGTGCAACGAAGCTATTGCTTAAAATTGTATTGTTAGTCTCCCTAGACAAAACGACATGAGAGTCAAGGACAATATGAGTGGAAGCTTATGGTTTATGGAAACAATAACATGTATATAGGAAAGCTTGTTAATTAGTAATTTTTTTATTTATGAATTTTTGTACTTTAAGTTTCAGATAATCAATACAATAGTTTTCATTTGCAGATCAAATGATTTTTATACTTTCAAAGAATTAAAATCTTTTCATTTGGCCAATTGAAATTAGAAGCTGATCAAAATGCAAATCTGGTCATCTGACGTTTATACAAATTTTATTCTTGTCCCTTAGGATTTTTTTAAATAAACTTATCCCCTAGCCTTTTAAAATAACATATTTTAGACAAATAATCTAATGCAATTTGAACCCTCTCATTCCACGTCAAAACATGCAAATTATGACCTAATGGTAAAAAAGAAAAATGTGTCTTAGGTCATCTAGGGAAAAAAGATTTTCTTTTTTTTTTTAATTTGCATTTATTATTTCTGGTGAGTCCATACTGTTGAAATGATTTCAAAGACAGATAGGTGGCCTTCTCCTTTTAAGAAAGTATTTTTTAGGTCTCTTTGTTTATTGTAATGGAGGATGCTTTTTAAATATAATTATAAAATATTAAGATTGTTAAAAATATTTTACTTATTCATTATTAAATATGAAAAGTGTGATAAAGAATAATATCATTTATTTAAAAAAAAGTTTTTTTTTATCTTTATTATTATATCACTAAATATCATAATTTCAAAGTATATAAGTGACATGCTACTCTTTTATTTTATATAAGCAAATGATATTTTTCAACAAAATATTATCTTTCATCAAAACAAACAAAACCTGATTAGATGAAACATTTTTCACACAGGCACAATAAAAATAAAAAAGTCGAAATCTTGTAGAAGCTTCTATATACATATATACCACGAGATAAATGTTGTTTCAAATTTCCATTAGCCATATATTCATAAACTAATGCCTTGTGATCATGTTCTTCACAGTATCCAATGAGAGAAACCAAGTGTCTATGGTGAACAACCATCAAAACTTCAACCTGAAATACTTAGTAATTCAACTTCATTACGATATCAATATTAAATAATTTCTAGAAGTTGGGAACTTTCAAAAACTCATTTAGATTTTAGAACCATGACATATGAATCTTAATTGCATCTAACCTCGGATTGAAATTCCCTGTAGCCTTGCACTGATGATTGAGAAAACAACTTCACAGCAACTTGATTACCATTCTCTAGAGTGCCCAAATAAACTTTTCCAAATCCACCCCCTCTGATCATGGTTTTTAAGTTATCAGTGATTTTGAGAATGTAATTGCAAGAAAATTTTCGATTTATAGACTTCACTGATGTTTCATTACAAAACGCTGCGTCAAAGAAAAGAAAAAAAAGCCTAAAGTATTATTATAATTTATGCAATAATTAATAAAGCCACAGAAGTAAACGAATAAAAATATAAATGTACTTAAATTTGTGCCTTTAGGTGGAATCAATTAATTCTGAATATGTAGAAATTAGCCTTGGAGAAGTTGTAATTTGTTTAAAAAAAATGAGTAAACGTAATATTACTAATAAAAAAGGCACAAAAATAAAGCCTGCTGAAAGAGATAGCAATAATACAATTACTTTAAAGGAAAAGAATAAACGATATATATATATATATATATATATATATATATATATATATATATATATTATGCATGTAGCAAGGTGAATTGCTGTTGGAATTTTAGTCGGGAGAGATTTTGATATTGGTGCACTAAATCTGATCACACATTAAATTTTTTTTAGGGTCGAATCTTACATGTTGCAAGATAATATATTAACAATAAAATCTAGTGATGTATTAGTACACCACTATATTAGTAATACATAATGATATACCATAATTTTCTCTTTTTAATTTATAAACTGCATTATTTATTTCATTCATAGAATCCAAATTTGACGTCATTGTTTTAAGAAAAGTATAAGGAGATGTTGGAAAGAGTAATTTTGTAATTTTTATGTGTCTATGCTCATTTGTCTATTAGATTTCTATTAATTAGGTTCATTATGTTTAAGTATGTACTTTGTGTTGTATATTGAGTAGTATTTCAAAAGATTTAGTCCCGCATCAAGTAAATTTGGCCTTCAAAGAAAGTTTATATAGGATTTTTTTTATAAAATGACAAGAAAAACATGTAAGGTTAGGCCAAAGCTTGTTTTTGTAAAACCAGATTTTAACTTTAATAAAATTTGAAATATCAATGTATTTATTAGAATATTGAATTCTTAATAGTTATTTAAACATTTATTACTAACGATCATTTTAACATTTATTTCTCAATGGTTATATTTTCAACGGCTAGATTTCAGAGCTTATAAAAAGCATACTATTCCTTTCATTTTGAAGAACACTTATCTACAATCATTTTTCTACAAACACTTTTCTCCTACTTGTTGGGTTTCATTTTCCTATTGCATGCTTCCTATTCTAGTCGTGCATTTTTAGGATAGAAGAGTCTGTTAAATCATGGGGAAATGCAAGTTCAAGCTCCGCATGAGAAACTTGGATTATTCCTTAAGGACAATGACCTATGTCATGCCTAAGACTGCACATTCATCCAATTTTTTCCAATAATCTCAAGGAATTAGCTCTCAAGTGCAGTCTTAAGGATAATGTTTCTATAGATAAGTTTTCAAAAATATTTTTTGATTTATTATGTTTGCAATTTATATGATGTAATTTCTCTAACCATTTTCATTTATGTTTGTTATTTGAGATGTAGAACATTATGACCCATTGTGGAACAATCATAATTCAATTTCTTTAACTATTTATAAATGAGGCTACATAGATAAATTAAAAGTTTTCAATTGTCTTGGGCACTTCCAGCGTGAAACTTATGAACTCAGGTAAGTAGGTACTTAGCTTAATTTTTACTCCAACATTAAGATTTTTATTGTTATTGCTAATTGGTATATTGATGTTATAAATCTGTTATGCTAATAAATTGTTAACCACAATTTAAAAGAAATGATGATCTATTTATTTATTTATTTATTTATTTATATTTTAATTTTTGGGAGTTGCATTATTTAAGAATTTGTTCTTATTAGGAAATATATATTTTTGCTATAAATGTGAACTTCACTATCTAGTGATTTGTTTCCCATTTTTTGTGTGACTTAATGTGTTTGGTTTTAATTAATAATACACTATACAAGTGTGGAAAAAATATAAAAGTAACATTTTAGTAGTTTTTGATTTCATATTTAACTTAAATCCTTTGTAAGAATTTACATTAATCCTCTTAAGAGTTCACATTATACGTTTAAAGTTTGAAATAAATTTAAATTCCTTTTATTTAGTATTTGTGGATTGCTTGATTTTATTGAGATTCTATATGGCATATTTTTGGGGTTATAAACATTAACTAATTAGTGTTTTTATATTTAATGCATCTTATTTTTCTAATTTTTATGGTAATGATATTTATGTGTAACAAACAAGCTTATGTAAGTCCTTACAAACATATTCATTTAGAAATTTGTTCACTTAATGTGTTTGAATGAGCTTTATCTTAATTTGATGTGTATTGTTAATAAATATATTAGTCAATATTATTGATGTTTATAAATTCATTCTGCATGTCACTTACAAATAGGATACCACATAAGAAAACAAGGAAAACATCATATGAATTGTGAAAAAGTTATGCATCTAATTTATAATATTTGAAAGAGTGGGGGTGTTTGTTGTACACCTAATTTACAATATTTGAAAATATGGGGGTGTTTAGTTAAAGTTTTATAGCCTGAACCTAAGAAAAGAAAAAGAAATATGATCAAAAACCTCTAATTGTATGTTTGTGGGAAATGCGAGTAATAGTTCTATACATAGAAACGTTGTGCTTGACTGCAATACAATAATAGAGACAAAGAATGCTGAGTTCTTTAAACATATATATCCACTATGTGAAAAAAATTTCATGCCAATTAAACTTGGGAACTAGTGGACTTACCTCCCCAAGCAAAGCCAGTAGGTTGCAAATGAATTTTAAAAAATTACAAATTAAAAGTCTTTGTATGGTCTAAAATAGGCCCCCTAAATAGTGGCATGAGAAATTTGATTAAATCTTGATAGTTTTTCATGTGTTCAAGTGGATAAATGTGTGTATGCAAAATGTGAAAATAATGAATACGTGATCATTAGCTTATATGTGGATAATATTCTTATTTTGGAACTAATATGTAGTATGTAAGACTATATCTCAAAAATTTTTATCTGGGTGAAGCTAATGTTATCTTGAGGATTAGAATCATGAGGAAAAATGGTGGCATTTTATTGGCTCAACAACATTATGTTATAAAAATATATGTCAAAAAACTTCTTAAGAAATCTATGTATCTAGAGGAAAAGCCTATTAGTACTACTTATGATTCTAACATTCATCTAAAAAAAATTTAGGAAATTGTTATGTTTGTGATAAGCTTAAACATTGTGCACCCCAATATGGGAAAAGGCTGAGAAATGATAATCCTCCAAAACCTAAAGCAAATTTGGGTGGGGATGTTAAAAATGACATAATTGTGATGGTTATTTCTCAAGCAAATATTGTGGCCAATATGAATGTTTAAGTTGTAGACTAAGGTGCTACAAGGCACATTTGTGCTAATAGAGAAGCTTTCACCTCTTACTCATTAGTAGGAGATGAAGAAGATCTAATTTACCTTAGATATTCAAGAATTGCAAAGGTTCTTGGATAAAGTAAAATACTTCTAAAACTCATATTTGGCAAGACCCTAGCTTTGGGTGATGTTCGACATGTGTCTACTATTAAAGCAAATTTAATTTGTACATCTTTACTAAAAAAATTAAGATTAAAATATCTTTTGAATATGACTAATGAAATGCTTAATGAATTATGATATTTTGTATAAGTGGATTTCTGACTATATTAGAAGGATATAGTGATGCTAATTGGATCTTTGATTCAAATGAGACAAAATCCACTAGTGTTTATGTATTCACCCTTGGTGGTGATGCGTCACTTGGAAATTATCCAAGTAAATAATTATGGTAGATCCACCATGAAGTTAGAGTTTGTGACTCTTGAGATGGCTAGAAATAAAATTGAGTGGATAAGAAATTTCTTATCTGATATACTGTTAGGTATGAAACCAAAATCTTTAGTATTTACATCGAGATTGCCAATCGGCGATAGCTATTGCAAAAATAAAGCTTTCAATGGTAAAAATTAACATATTAAATTGAGACACGGTATTATGAAGTAATTGCTTAAAGATAAAATAATTTTCATAAATTATGTGTAGTTAGAAAGGAATTTGACCAATCCTTTAGTGATACCCTTGGGTAGAAAATAAATAATTGAAACATCAAGGGGAATGAGATTAATGCCATTTTAAGAAATTAACATTGATGGTAACCTATCCTATGTGATTGGAGATCCCATAAAGTAGGTTCATATGGGTAATAACAAGTCAATGTTGGTTCTAAAAGCACTAGAATTAATTTTATATGTCTCTCCTATGGTGTGTGTGATTAGTGCTTTAAAACTGCAAATTATATGTAAGGATGAGCTTGACTCTTAATAAATTCCATAGCCTTTATGGGTGGTGTATTTAATTGTAGTATATACTTGATGGGTTTACCTTTATAAGTGTGGAGTGGGGCCACTCCTATGAGATACTAGCAAAATTTCTAAAGCACTCATGAACTACCAAGCATGCACATGGCCTATTAGCACAAAACCATATTGCATAGGAAAATGATTTACAAATATAAATTGATTAGTGAGACCTCTATTTTACAACAGGAGATTATCAATTCATAGAAACTAAATGTTTCACTAGTAACTTTATAAATTAAGTCTCTCTCTTTCTAGATTTGGTTCATAATGTGTAAAAACATCAAATCGATGATTTACATTTATTTGAGAACCCAACAAAGATTCTTTACCTATTTCTTTGTTTTCTTTTATAAGTCTTTTGAAATATGTAGGGGATTGTTGTATATTGAGTAGTATTTCAAAAGACTTAGTCCCATGTCGGGTAAGTTTGGCCTTAAGAGAAAATTTATATAGGAAACTTTTTTTTATAAAATGATAAGAAAAACATGTAAGGCCAAGCCAAAGCCTATTTTTACAAAACCAGATTTTAACTTTAATAAAATTTAAAATATCAATGTATTTATTAGAACATTTAATTCTCAATGGCTATATAAACATTTATTACTAACTGTTATTTTGACATTTATTTCTCAATAGTTATATTTTCAATGGCCATTTTTAAACGGCTAGATTTCAAAGCTTATAAAAGTCATATTATTCCTCTCATTTTGAAGAACACTTATCTACAATCATTTTTCTACAAACACTCTTCTCTTACTTGTTAGGTTTCATTTTCCTACTGCATGCTTCCTATTTTGGTCATGCATTTTCAGGATAGAAAAGTTTATTGAATCCTAGGGAAATTTCGATTCAAGCTTTGCATGAGAAGCTCAGATAATTCCTTGAGGACAGTGACTTGTGTCATGCCTCATACCACATATCCATCTAATTTTTTTCCAACACTTTGAATATTAAAGTTCATGTTCTAGATAAATGTGATGCATGTATGATTAAGTTCTTATATTTAGAATTATATGTAAGTGTCAAAAAGTCACTTAGATGATTATATATACTCCATTGTACACAAAGTTTAGTATGCCAAGTAACATAACAAAATATATAAGATATAAGGATATTTGAAGTATGCTATCCATATATTTATATGCCAATTTTCAACATGGTATCAAGAGTCTAAATGATTTTAATGATGTGAATTAAGAGAAAATTAGAAAGACTTCCATTCCATAAAAAACCTTAAACATGAGTTTTGATTATGGCTTCTAGCACTTATTCTACTCCATTACCTCTTGTATTTTTAAGAATGAATTATGCAATTTAGGTTGCTAAATAAAGACATGTGTTAGAGGTTATGAGCTTTAGGAGGTGGTTGTAGAAACAAGAAAAGAGCCTACACCTCTACTTGTAAATCCCACTTGCTCGAATCAAGTACCACAATAGGAAAGCATAAAAAAAATGCAAAGTTTTGTTTGCCATCCAATCATGTGTTCAAGAAGAAATATATATGAGACTTTTGAACTATGACAGCCTTAAAGAAGCTTAAAATTCTTTGAAAGAGGAGTTTTAGGTAAGTGAGAGGACAAAGCAAGTGCAAGTGTTGAATTTAAGAAGATAATATGAAGTTTTCAGGATGAAAGAGTCAAAAATCATCAAAGAGTATATTGAAAGATTCATGAAAGTGGTAAATCAAATCAGAATGCTTAGAGAAGAACTGGTTAAAAGAAGGTTAGTAAAGAATATGTTAGTTAAAGCAAAAATCTCTTTTTTGGAAGACTTTAGAGATCTTTCTTAATTGACTTTAACAAATGTTGTAAATGCTTTTTAAGGGTCAATGAGGAAGAAGGAATTAGAATCAAAAGAAGCTTTTCTTGTATTGTTAGAAGAAGAGCAAATTAATAGGAAAGGTGCAGGAGAAGCAAAATACCCACCTTCTTTTCATTGTAAAAAAAGATCTCACTCTAAAAATTTTTGCTAGTAGAGACCAAATGTGAAGTGTAAAACATGGAACTAGCTTGGAGACATTAAAAAAGTTTACAAATAAAAATATAAGAAGGAGATTCAACAAGTTCAAATAGCAAAAATTGATGCACAACAAGAAAAAACATTGTTTGTTAGCTGCAACATGTTATGTTAGATATAAATTAACTATTTCAATTGTTGATAGTGGTTATAGTAACCACATGACCCATGATGTCAGTATGTTCAAAATTGTTGACAAGTCTTACCAATGCAAAGTAAAGCGTAACACATGTTAAAGGAATAAAAATCTTTTCAATTAAGACTTTGATAGGTATAAATTTCATTCATTATATTTTATATACACCTAGAATCATCCATAATCTATTAAGTATAACTCAAATGCTTGAAAAGTGTTGTACTTAATTTTCAAAAATATGCCATGCATCATATATGATCCTAGTAATTATGAGTTGTTGTTAGTTAAGATGAAGATAGAAGTTTTCTAGTTGAATGGAAACTAATTCTAATGCAAAATCTTATGGCCTTTGATTAGAGTCAAACTAGAAGAAAAATTATTTAAGAACAAAAACTACACAATGAAGATGCAATTAATTTCAATCAATAATATTGAAATCCAAGTTGAAGATTCAAAACCCTTAGAAGAAGATTATGTCAAATATAATGTTGCTACAATGGAACATGCCGACTTGGATAATGTTGATAGTAAAGAAAAATGGTGTGTTATTATAAAGGAGAAGAATAAAATGACCAAAAAAGTTTTTAGGCAAAATGTCATGAATGACAAGATGATAGTCATGAAATAGAATGATGCTAGAGGAGATGTCACAAGGCATAAGGAAGGAATTGTTTTAAATGGTTTCAAGTGAGGACATGAAAATAAGAAAGTTTCAAAATTTTTTGAAAAACCCCTCAAGTTTGAAGAATTTGCAAGAACTTGCTAATCGAAGAAATTCGAAAATTAAAGAAAGGCGGTAGAAAGTGTAATTTTGTAATTTTTAAATGTTTGTGTTCATTTGTTTGTTAAATTTATGTCAACGAGGTTCATTGTGTTTAAGTATATACTTTGAATATTAAAGTTCATGTATCTAGATATATGTGACACATTTATGGTTAAGTTTGTGCATTTAAAATAAATGTAGAGAGTCACTTAGATGACTATATATACTTTATTGTATACAAAGTTTAGCATGCCAAGTAAGTCAAGAAAATGTATAAGATGTAAAGATATTTGAAGTATGCTTTCCATGTACCCATTTCATTTCATTCTTTTTTAAGCGTCATTTAGTGTTAATGTATAAAGATTAAGGAATGTAATAAATAACTTTAATTTTAGGATAGATGAATTATTATTTATTATTATGTCATCCATTAAAAGTTAATTAAGTAGAGTTATTGAACATTTAATTAGATAGTAGGAGTAATATTTAAAAGAAAATAATAAATATAATCTTAATTTCCTAGTATGATAGATAAATAAGAATAAAATTTTTTCTCTTAAATAATGTTTAAAAAGAATAAAGGGAGCATTTATATGCCATTTTTTCAACAGGAGAATCTTGAAACTATCGTTTACCTTTATGTTTTCTCCTTCTGAGTATCCAAAATCCAAGAAAACCCACAAGGATTACATTCGCGATCAACGATGCAACAAGAGGAATGACAAATTTCTGCTTGCTGCTTGATTTCTCTTCTAAATCAAGACCAGGATTATCATCCAAATTGACCAATATGTCAAATAACCTTGACATTAGATTTATATAACTAATCCATAATCCTTATAAGCTTAATAATATTCCAAGTCTTAACAAAATTTGATTGATGAAAAAGTTAAATATTAATGTATGTATAATAAAATTTTAGCCATTTGATCTTAATCAAAATATATATTTGACCACAAAATATATTGTTTAATTATAATCAATAATCATCTTTTCTTAACATTTTATTAATGAAAGATTCAAATTTAAGTTTAAGCATTTTTTTTTGGTGTTTTAAGAGATGATTGTGTAAGTTTTGAAATTAAAGAGAAAATTCATGTAATTTTATTAAAACATAAGGGTTCCATTTTTTCTAATGATCAGAGAGCGTTTTAGTCTTTTACAAGAACAAGTAAGTTTAAAATCCAATTATAATGTAAATTTCTCTATTTATTTTTGGATTGATGCATTGTTATATTTCTAATATATATACTTATGATGATTTGGTCTTTCTTATTTGCAATGTATTTTTAAATTAAATTTATGTACGTAAAAAAAATTGAGTTGAAGTATGTAAAAGTAAAGTTATGGGGAAAACATAACATAGGTTTGAGAAAAATTAGGAATTGGTTTGATTTAAAATCATTGATTTGATTATTTTCAAATATAGAAATTTGTTTGATTAAGGAATAATTGATTTGATATAGGAATTGGTTTGATTTAGGACTATTTATTTTGATTAAACTTTCAGTCTAATTATTTTCTTGTTTGCAGATATTGTATTATAAGAAGTGTTGTATTATATAGGATTTATTATGTTAGATAAAAAATAGGTACCAATTTTAATTAGAAATGATTGGTTTGATAATTTTTTGATTTATGAAGAATTGATTTGATTATTTCTGACTTAAGAGTTTGATTTAGGACGATTTAAAAATATTTTTTCAATTCAAATTATAATTGATAATTTAGTTGTTTTTATTTCTACTATATCTTTTGTGTTTGTAAATTCTCCATGATTTAAAACTATAGGAATTTAAAAAAATAAAGAATTATTTCTCATTGTTTATATCCATGAGAAATAATTTTTTGAATAGAAGAAATATATTTTTCATAGTTTTTAACAGTGGGAAATCAGAAAAAAATCTAAGAAGCCGAATAGGAAAGTCCATGAAAAAAAATTCGCACGTCTCAAAAGTCGGAGAACTTCTACAGGAGACGTTATTTCTTGCAATAAAATTAGGGTCCGTTTGCTCACTGTATTTAAAAATAGTTTTCTGTTTTCATGTTTTTAAAAGTAGAAGAATCTATTTTGCAACTGTTTTTAAAATTCATTTTTAATAATTGTTACTTTAAATATGTAATTTAAAAATAAAAATATAAAAATAACTTTTAAATATTTTCTTAGTTTGAAATTTTATTTTTATTTTTATTTTATATTTAAATGATATATTTTCTAATTTACTTATCCCAACAATTTTTTATTTTCTAAAATTAAAAAATATTTTTTTAAAAAATTATTCTTAAGAACAATTTTTGAAAACAAAACAACAAAAATATATCCAAATAGATTCATAATTTCTCACTTTTTTGTTCCACTTTGTAGTGAAAATTTCTTTGTAGTGACAGGTATTTTCACATTTGTATGCAATTTTGTAGTGAAATTTTCTTTGTAGTGACAGGAACTGGACCGGAAAGTTTGTTCCCCGCTAAATTACTGCAAAAACATTGTGAAATTGATTTGCTGAATTAGTATGTGGGCAGGAATTGCTTAATAATATTCATTAAAAAATGAACAATTATAATCAAATAATTTCAATCTAACAATTTCAAAATTTATTATAATACTCGGATATTGAAACCCACGGATTATAATAATACTTACAGGAATTTCAACTTTGGCAAATTTGCTAGAAATTCTGGCAGTGCTCCTGAGAGGTTGTTATCTGATAGGTCCCTAAAACATTAACAACTTGTGGATGAGATTTTGAGAGGTGAAGTGAGTTTTGCTTGAGATTGTACACAAAATATTGTTCTTTTTTTTTTGGGGGGGGGGTTTCAAGACAAAATATCAACCTATACATGATAGATTTTAGCGGGCCAATAAAATAATACGGGTATTACAAGGTGTACAATTGAATGGAATGTTATGAAATAATTAGAAAGAAAATTATATTCTACACTAAGTTTTGCTGAGTCTCAAATTACTTCTTTAAATTTTGAAAGAAGTTATAAATTTCCCTCTTAGAGTTTGAAAAACAATTATGAAAACAGTTGAATTTTTTTTATTAATAATAACTCTAAACTAGTAATTATAACATGATTAAATCATTACTTACAGGGATTCTAGTTCGGTAAATTGTGAGAATGAAGCAGCTATTTCTCTAGTTAAGTTTCTCGAACGCAGCTTCCTGCTTGTGATTGATTATCAATATATATACAATTTATCAAAAAAAGGGGGGGGGAGATGTGTATATAGATAGGGAGGAATTAGTAATGGCTTGAGAGGGTTAGCTTTTAAGAAATTAGCAGCTCAATTTAATCAAGACAAGGGAAAGGAATTAACAAAGGTTTATGGCAAGAAAGGGAATGAATAGCATGATTACCTACTTTCCAAATCAAATTCCTCTTACTCCAATGTGGGAGTTAACGTTTGAGAGACAGTCAGTGGGATAAATGTATTTCAATATCCAAGTGGAAATAAAATTTATAAACCAGTAAGAATATATTGAATAGCATATATAACTTCAAATAGAATTTTAAAAAGGTTAGTGCCACACATGCCTCTGCTAGAATACGTAAAGTTCTATTACTGCCTTGTTCACTCTGTTAATCATTAGTGTATTGAAAAAAGTTAATTTCTTTTTTCTTATTATCAAAATAATTATTATATTTGATATTATTATTGATTAATTATTATATTTACCATCATCATCATCATTATTATTAGAGAAAATAAGCTTCAAACTAAAAAAAGTAAATTGGATTTATTGAGAAATTGAAAGGAATCAACATTATCTCATTTAGAGTAATTTCACTAAGGAAAAATGAGAAAAGGGAGTGAGTTTTTTCCAAATCAAATATATACAAAGAGAATAAAAATTTTTCATTTCCTAATTATCCCAAATCATCAAGTGGTTCCTAAATACATATTGCCTCCTCGAAAAATTTAATATTATCCCTTCAAATATTATATTTTTTTCTAAATAACATACTTAATTGTTCTCATATATGTTTGTGTGATGTTTCAATTGTGAATAAATTATTTTCTTAGCTATTCCATTTTCGGAAAAATACTACTATAACTTACTATCATCCATTTTTAAGTAACATAATATAAAAAGATTAATGCACTTTATCAAATTATATAATTGAATTTAAATATAATCTATTATCAATGTAAACCTTTTTACACCATCAGTAGGGAAGAAAAATGATATGTCACATAAAAATTATTAATTTTTACCAATAATAAAAATACTTTAAAATTTTTTATTGATAGGCTAATATATGAGTAAGTGATAGTGTAAAATTAATTTAAAGTGATCAAATTTAAATCCCATATAATAATGACAAAAACATATTATGCTTGCAAAAATATATTAAAAAAAGGGAATGTTCTTGTCAAATGTATTTTCGGTTGTAATCTTAGATGAAACACAACACTTTTTTTTTAAATTAAAGACACCAAATTTACCATAAAGAACCCAGTTGTTTGAAAGATGGTTCTTTAATTAAACTTAAATTATATTATTGTGTTTTTTTATCTTGTCTAATTTTGAATTTGGTACTTATATTTAAAGGCTTCAAATTGAATGGTTATAATTATATATATATATATATATATATATATATATATATATATCCAATTTTAAAATTTTATAGAATAGATATCTGATTAAAATTTTAATAAAACTATTTATGATGTTAAAGTAAGTTCATTTTAAAATTTTTAATTATATATTTATGATTTTATTTTGAGTAAAAAGTTTTTGTTCATAATGCTTGTATGTGTGTATAAATTTAGTCCCATCTTATATAATCAATTTTATATTTTTTTTTCAATTTGAAATGTTTTATAAGAGAAACAAACATAAGTTTAAAAGTACAATATACGTGGATATCACAAATGCATAATTTCTTGTATTCTTTAAGAATGCCTCTCCCTCCTATTTATTCAAATTGTAATTCTATGGTGCTTAGGATAAAAAAGAGCACACAACACTATAAAGTATGTGACAAAATCTTGTATGAGTAATTTCAACCGTCCCAATATTTTAGCTAACAACTTGTTCCATTAATTATTTTTATTTTTACATTAAATTCCATAATTTTATTAAATTTAAAAGCTGGACTTTATCTTCACAAAATCAAATTCAATTTAGTCTCATGCTGTTGATGGCTGACTCAGGAAAGTGTGCTTTGTGAATGAGATCAATGAATTATCAGGTTGACAGGGCTTTGCAATTTTTCAGTTTGGAATGAGTTACGTTTAATTTAGTTGTGGATCATTTGTGTGGATGCAAATTGATTGGAGGGTTTTTTTTTCCCCTGTTGTGTTTAAATTAAGGGTGAGGTTTTTGACTTTTCGAACATTGATAAAATGCATAAGATTTTCCATTTACAATCCTTAAAAATTCGGTGTAAAATAGAGATGGTGGTGCTTGGAGTTTTTCTCCGGGATTCTGAGATTAATTTAATTGTGAGAAAGTGAAGAATCATTTAAAATTAATAAGATATTTAGAGTTTAAATGTGATGATGAAGCCGAAAAGACTATACATAACTTACATAAATTTATCAAATCAAAATGCAAGCAATTTAAGTTATCGTGAGAAAAATAAATTGGATCTGGGAAATACTGATAAAAGCATTTTCAATTATAACTGCAACTCTATAAAGAGGATAAAGTAGATATATGAATTATGATGGCGTCATTGGGTTGCAACAGTGTTTTAATGTGACTAACAAATTGTCGAAATAATATCTTTCATAATTTCATTACTTTTAAGTATTAAATTATAAGTTTATAATAATTTGGTGTGGAAAACAATTGAGACACGTGTCTTGATTTTGTTGTATTTAAACTTGTAAGTATTGAATTTTTTGAGAATTGCTATGAGTGCGGTAGAAAATCTCCTTATTCAAAATATTTTTTAAATTTAAAATATTATTTAAAAATATTGAAAGAGAGAAATAGTAACTAATTGTCTATAAAAATGAAACTATAGCTGAAATGTAGCATTCTCAAGAACAATGACGTAAAATGGACTCAATAAAATTATTAAGAAAACTATAATTATAGAGCTTCATCTACATTTTAAAACCCCAAAAAAAGAAACTAAACTGTCTTATATAGTAAAATTTCAAAATATAACAACTGCATGGAAATTTTCTTTTTAACGCAATGAGTTCAGATCCGACAAATTGTTTAAGATTAAGGTACTCCCGAATTCCCTGAACAAGATATAGATAAATTTCTTTGATGGGCATTTGGTTTAACTCAGGGTAATGGAATCGGATAAAGCAAAGTAAAAGATAAGATAGTTTGTTTATTAATTTAATCAGAGATGGAATTACACAGTGTATAATTTTCTTTATTGTTTAATTTTTTTGTGCAAGTGAATAAAATATAATTAGTTATAAATTATAACAAAAATACATTAATAATTAATAAATTATAATAAAACTTTCAAGATTTCAATAAAATTGGTTAGTGTATGATGTTAATGGTTGTAGTGGTTTTAATGGGTGGCATTGTGCTGAGTGATCAATGAAGAGTTGATAGTTAGTGGTATGTGATAATTGGTAAATAATGGTTGATGATAGTAATGGTAGATGATTGTGAAAGTTGTGATGAATAAATAATAGAAATAAAGATGGATATAGAGAACGGTGTATTTTGAAAAAAAAAAAAAGGGATATGAATGTTTTTTTGGTGGTAACATTTTTAAAATCTTAGAGAGTAAAGAGTTTCAAACGGGGGATTAATGAAAGGTAGCAAATAATAAGGGATTCCATTTAAAAAAATTTTGACTGTTACCAACGTTTTCAAATTCAAATCTCCTAAGAAGACAACCCAAATTGATACAAAAGAAAAGACTATTAATACACCACATTTGACCTAGAATGTCATAAAAGCAATTAGATAAATTAAAGTAAATTAAAAAAATGCAAGATACAGAGAATTATAAGAAGTTTAGTACTCACAGTGAGACAATCCTAATAATGGTATCAGTATCATTTATGTGAGAGCAGCAGCTGATTCCCTCCCATGCAAATTGAGTTGGAACACATGGGTCTCCTTGCCATTCTATTCTGTGTATCTTGTATGTACTTTTGATATCTAGGATGGCATCAACTGGTGATTTTCAAATTATAATCAGAGTTGGCATTGCAATAATTTGTGGATTTGAAATTATTAAAAAAATATACAATTTTGTCTTTGAAATTATAAAGCATTGGCAAAATTATCTTTAAATTATATAAAATTACAATTTCATCATTAAATTGTATAAATGATTTCATTCATTCATATAGTATTATAGGAATGAAATTGTTTAATAGATCTATAAGGAGAAACCAAATTCTTTGTACAAATTATTATTCAAAAGCAAAATTACAACTTTATATATTTTCAGTTACCCGTGTCTTATAATTTTAAGGATAAAATTATTAATTTTGTCTCAATTATAACTTTAGACATTTCAAATATCCCTGTATAAGAAAACAGTACACTAGATAATACATAGTGAAGTTACATACCATCTCTGGAGTCAGTTGGAGAAGACAGTTTTGTGATCAATCTGTAAACTTCAAAGGCGTTGAGGATCGGAGGAGCATCACATTGTGAAGTTGCAGAAATCACAAAATGCACTGAGCCTTGACTTGTGGCACTAATGGTGACCGGCTTCATGTAATCAAGAACCAGAGGCTCCGAGAGAATTCTTTCCTCGTTGACAATTCTTTTACGGCCGGCAGGTAGATCCTGAATTTCTGCTAAGTGGAAGTAGACGTAGTAGGTTGAAGCCTTGTCCAGAGTCATCCACCATGAGTCGAAGTCAAATTCTAAGGTGATGGAGAGATTCGCTGATCGAACTGCAGATTTCAATACTTGGGGTGGTAATTTATAATCTTATTCTGAGTCATTTAATCTCGGGTTGAAATCCACTGTTCCATTCAGTGGATACGAATCATAAAAATCATCAAAACTGTACCACACGCGATCATAGATGTTATCTTTGTACCTAAATTCCATTATTATAAACAAAAAAAATATTGCTTAGATTATTGCTGGATATAATAAACAATCAGTTGATGTTATGCCACAATTAAACCGACGGTGATTAAATTTTACAAAGTTTAACAGAAAAGCAATATTACAAAGCAAGAACAGAATTAATACGATGATCACCTGCTGTCTAGGGGACTAGAAGAGGAGCGCACATCATTTCTTGCTTCGAGCGTTAACAGTGGCTGCGATAAGGGCACGACGTGATAAATGGAATGGCCCGAAGGCCGTAATTCCAATGAAGAAATGAAAGGAATTGCCGGGCCAGTCTTCACAAGACACACATTTATTGTGTCAGTTGAAGGTGCATGAATGATCTCAGTATATTGGTATGGATATTGAAAATATTTGTCCCAAGTGACCAATGTGTCCCAATAATTGACTCCCAGGTACAAATCAAAAGTTGGAGTTTGATTTTTGCCGTCATAATTTCCGTACAGGAACATGGCTCTGATGAGGTACGTGGTGTTTTTGCCTTGCTTAGGTTTCAGGTTGTAGCAGTTCCTCATTCCTTCCGGAAAGCTTCTTAGTGTCTTCAGCTGCCTTTCAAAATATGGGCTGTCTAAGTGAATGTTCGGTGAGACATTGTGGTTTTCTCCGGTTTCTATGAAATCTGAATCCTTTTGGTACCAAATACCAGTTTCCTCGTTGAAGTAGTCCGCGTTTGCTCCACAATCAATACTTAGGAAACCTTGCCCAAAAGCAATTTTTTTTTATGGACTATCAATTATTAGATTAATACATATTGCCTCTCTTTTGAAAATATTTATTGTCTGATCATAACAATAAAATTTTAGTATTATTTTTTCTTATATTTTAATAAAATATTTTAATATCATAATTGAGTAATCATTAAAATTTTAGATGTAATTTCTTTAGTTATCAAAACACAAGAAATATTAATATAAAAATTTCATTACCAGAGCAAAATTAAAAATATTTTATTGTCTCGTAGATTGAGTTTAATATTTTCTTGTAAACATTAACCTAGGTAGCAGGGTTTTAAATTGCGGTCCGCAACCGCAATATCGCCCGCAATATTGCGGTTGCGGACCACACCGCGTCCACATTTCTCTGCAATTGCACTCCGCGACGGCCACCTTTTCCTGCATTTTTCCGCATCACGCGATATCGCAACCGTGATTGCAACCGCAATTTAAAACCATGCTAGGTAGTATATATAAGGCACGAAGAGTGACACATTGTGCGATAATATTGACACCCACTTTATATATAGTAGTGCACATAAAGTTAAGAAAATACAGTACGATATAAATATATATTTTTTCATGAAGAGTGGTTAAATTATTAAATATATATATATAATAATCAGGGATTGATCAAACCATAAATGTAATGAAAAATTTAAAACTTTTAAAGATATTGAATGTTACTTAAATTAAAACATCTTGCCTACATATATATATTTTTTTGGTAATAAAGGAATAAGAGAAACGTTACATACCCAACCAGCAAAGTGACATTCATGTGTCGAAGTCACTAGCCAGTGGATCATCAGAGAAAAACAAAAATTGACGAGAAGCATATATTATTAAAAGAAATAAGTATAAATACAAAATTCTAAATATTAATTATAAAATCTAATTAAAATTTTATGAAATCTCATCATGTAAATTAATAAAATGATTTCACCTAAATATAAATATGGAAATATCAAAAACTCTTTTGAATATGTCCAAGAATATAGATACATTATTTTAATGATAGAAGTGATAATTTATTAAACATATGCAATTTCCTTTGTTGCATCATTAAAGTGTTGATAAAGTACAAGTACATGTTTACACATGGAAGACAGGAAATATTAAAACAAAATTTTATTTTTTGTGAGCATTATAAATCAAGTGTCATACTCGAAACTAAGTTTAACACGTATTTAACATAACATAACATGTTATCAGTTCTAAAAGAGATTTGGGCACTCACGAGAATTGTTGTCTTCACGGGCCATTTTGCTCCCTACATGTTCATCCAATATAGGAGTTCCAAGGCCAATAAAAAATCGAACCAAAACAAGCCATGCCTTTAACAAAAGAATCTTTTGACATGATCTTTCCATGCTATCTTCTGCTAACTATTATTGCTGGGTAGAGGGAAGAGATTCATTACAAAAAGGATAAAAAGAGACATATAATGTTAATGTTAGGGAAGAGATCCAGAAGTTTGATACAGAGACGAAGAGATAAACAAATTTTTCGAAGATATGTGAGGTATATAATGTTAGACTGAGATCAATGAAAGAAGGTCAACATTATGATGTAGGCCCAGATGAAGGGCTAAACATTTGCCAGTTGATGCATAGATTCAACGTTGTGCTTTGACTTTTCTCCCCATGTCCCTTTCCTTCTTTCCTACCACCCAAGTACTTCAGTAAATGACTGGAAATACAAGTTAAGGAATTTAGGAAGGCAGATAGCATATTAGAGGGAAAATCATATTGATCTCTTTTAGGATTTGGTATAATTTTACCTGGTACTCTTTACAATTTATAATCATATATTTTTATCTTCCTAAGGAGTTAAATCATTATAAATGTAATGATGTTAACTTTTAGTTTCAATCTTTACTTGAATATCATTTACCATGATTGGAAAACTATGTCCCTATATTTTAAAGAAATGATATGTTTTATGTAACAACATAAGGAAATAATTTTTTGATCAAAAGAAAAGATATAAAAAAGGATGCATCTTAAAATATAATAAAATTGTTTCAAAGTGTAAAAATATATAATGATTATAAGTACTAAATATAATTAGATTAAACTTCAAGAATAACCAATATAATTTGGCTTAGATTATATAAATTGATAGAGAAGCACAAAGTTGAAAAGGTCATCGTCTACCTGTTTTTGCGCATGTGTATATTAAATATCCATTTATTTTTGTCAATACTGTTGACTGTGTAGATATGACACTTATTATTATTATATTGGAAACCATTTTTTCAATGTTTTAAATTTGAGGTTAGAACATTGCGTTGGTGTTGCGCCACTCATTTTTCATTGAAAAATTTATGTTAGAATACTGCGAAAAGCGTCACGCTTGAACTAAGTTTTTCAATTACTCAATGTATTTGACTTGAGAATAGTTGTTTTTATCAAGATTGAGTAGAAAATTTAGTTCATATAATTTATTTTTGCTCAACTAATTTAATTCATAAGTAATTTATTTATATATATACATATATATATGTGTGTGTGTGTGTGATAAATTAAAAATATCAATAATTTATTCTCTTTTCTATTAAATATTAATGTTAATAAGATTATGATTTTATTGTCAATTAATTTGTTAATATTGATAGAATTTTAGTTTGATTTTTAACTAATCTATGTTTTAAATTTTTATACTTATAAAAAAATTAAATTTTATACTAACCAATCGAGCGTGGAGCTCATTTATAATTTGACAATTTTTTTTACTATCGAGCTAATAGAGTTACAGTATTTTAAGTTAAATTAAGTATGAGTCAATTTTATTTTATTATAAAGCTAAACTCGAGCTCTTACAAATTTTTATCAAATCATATTCAAGTCAAAGCATGATTCAACTCAACTCAATTTCTCTTTTTGGACTTGAACTCTTCCAAATTTTTACTAAATCATATATTTGATTAGGTCAGAATATAAATCGACTCGACTCAGTTTCACTCTAATCGTGATAACGTAACAAAAAGGGCTAGATAATGACTTAAGCTATTTCTGGAGTAAGTCACCCTGGTGTTTTGACTTAATATCTACCATGCGAAGGAGAGAAAATTGCCTTGGACAGTCAGATGTGTTATCACATTCAAACTGGCCTCCTTGAGGAGCAGTGAAAGGGAGTTAGACATTTTACATCTTTTCAAACCACAAAATATCATAATTCAAAAAATGATCCAACGCCATATTTTCCACTTTATTCTTTAACCCCATCAAAAAGTGACTCCACAATGAAGTAATTCATTTGGAAAATTTGTTTTGACTTAATTTCAATATTAATAATCTATTATTATACAGAAAATAATATAAAATTATTATTATATGCGTAATTATTTTTTTGGTTTACAAATATGTGAAATTACTTGGGTCAAACAATATTGCAATCAAATGAGAAAGTATTAGAAAGTTGTGAGTTCATGATTAAGAACTTTGATAACATGCATTATTCTATAATCTTTAATGATATAGTAAATCTTTTCTCATTCATTATTTTTTCCCTAGAATTTAGGACTTTTCATGTTAAATTATTTGTGTGCTTTATTATGCTACTCTAATTAATTTAATTGATTAATGTTTGTATTTAGAGATAGGAATATTTTTTCCAACAACTAATATCAAAGTGAGTTTGATCCTATAAGGGAGTAGTATTTTTTTTCTTTGGAGTTTAACTCAAATTCAAATTGATATCAATTCATGATTTTTTTCAACTAGCATCAAAATAGGTTCAATTTCTCAATAGTAGTAATTTGAGATAGCAGAGCCTGGATGGTGTTGCATGATGATTATAATGATGATGATGATGATGATGATGATGATGGTGATGAATAATGATGTGTATTGTGGTGATCAATGATTTGATCATGTGCAAGTTAGAGAAGATGATGAGTTGATGCAATGAATATGGATGTTTCAACTTGGGCAAGTATGAGTGAATGTGACATGAATGCTTATAAAGGTTATGTGAGAAATGAGATATGTTGGGATAGTGATTGAGAATTTGTGGGGTTATAGTTAAGAATCTTATATAATGAATTTTTTCTCATTTATGATTTTTTTCCTAACAGTTTGAGATTTTTTATATAAGACTAAGTATACTCGAACTAGCTTTACTCTACACATTATTAACTAACAAGTAATGATTTTTATTTATTTTATAATTAATATAGGGATTGTAACTCAATAAAGAATCTACAAAGCAAGAAATCATGTCCAAAAATATGCAGTGCGGAAAGAGTGGTATTTTTCTAATGGAATCATTTGTAAAAATCTCAAAAAATTAACATATTGATACTAAATTGGCAATCAATCCATATTTTTTATTAAATGGGATCAAGGTCTTATATTATACTTAAACAAAATTATTACATTTATCTAGGTTTCTTTATCTTTTATGTGAAATTGGTGGATGTCAAAATTTCTCAATCATAGTCATATATATTTTATCTTATTTCTTTTTGTAAAAGAAAAAAGAAAAAATAAGAGAATTTTCTTGTTATAAAAAAACTCATAGTAGAAATAAGATATATTTATTTCATATGTATTGCCAAATGATGAAATTTACTTGTTAGAAAGATTCCAAATTTATAATTATGTGAGGAAAAACAAAAGATAAAACAATAATACCCTACATAATTTGTGTATGTCCAAATGATTTGATCATGTAGTTGCATCAAACAATTTTTTTTCCTTTTATGACTCTAAGGTGCTAAAAGTTCAAATTAAGAAATAGCAAAAAGCAACTAAAGAATCCAATTCAAAATGAACTTATTCCATCTATGAAATCATACAATAATCAAAGCTTATTAGCAACCCCAACTTGAAAATTGAAGAACCTTAAACCTAAACCCTAGAAGTTAATACATGCACATGAAAAAAAATTCAACCAAGAAAAACATAAAAAGAAGAAAGAGAAATCCCAGAATGTGAATTTTAATGGCAACATAGTCTACAATTAAGCCATTAATATGAGAAAACACAACTATATAAATGGGGAAATATCTAATAAAGGCATGAACAAAAACAACAAAATAAAATGGGAAAGCAAAATTTGGGAAAACAATTAAAAGAAACCATCATAAATCTAAATTATTTTTGAAGTTTAACTAAACCTAGTAAATAAGGTGAAAACCTTATCTGAAACTTCCTTTATCAATTGAAGGTTGATTCGGATGGAAAAAAAGCCATTAAAGCTCTAACATGATTTGTAGGAAGAAAAATGATTCAAATAGAAATAAAGAAATAAAAAATCCAAGCTATTAATGTTAACATCCAATACAGAGATTTGTATAAATACAAACAATAAACCAAATAAAAAATTTAGACTACCATACGGATAAGTAATGACTATTGCTACATCAAACCATGAAAATTTATAAGAAAATTTTCACACAAAGTAGTCAAAATTATGAACTTAAGCAAATGAAACAATGAGAAATTCAAAGCATAACTACATAATAAAATCAAATCAAGAATTACTAATTATTATTGATAGAACCCTAAAACAAATTTAAAAAATAAAATATTCCATTTCTAACATTTTTTAGTGGAATAATGTGTTTCAATTAACAACAGACATTAGTGACATTTTTTATAGTAAGTTTTTTTTATCATTTGTTATTTTTTTCTTAGAGTTAGGACTTTTCATGTTAAATTGTTTGTATGTTTTATTATACTACTCTAATTATTTTAATCGGTTAATGCTTGTGTTTAGTGATGGGAATATTTTTCCCAACAACTAGTATCAAAGTGAATTTGGCCTTGAGGGAGAGTAGTAATCCTATTTTTGAGTTTAACCTAAATTCAAATTATTTTCAATTCATAATTTTTTTCAAATAGTATCAAAATAGGTTCAATTCTGCAAGAGTAGTAATTTGAAATAGTAGAGGCTAAATGATGTTGCATGATAATGATGATAGTGATGAATAATGATGTGTGTTGTGATAACCAGTGATTTGATCATGTGCAAGTTAAAGAGGATGATAAGTTAATGCAATGAATATGGATGTTTCAACCTAGTCAAGAAAGAGTATGACATAAATGCTTATAGAGCTTATATGAGGGATGAGAGATATAAGGATAATGATCAAGAAATTATGAAGTTATGGTTGAAAATCTTATATAATAAAACTTTTTCTCATTTATGATTTTTTCCTTAGTGTTTAAGATTTTCTATAATAAATTATTTATGTGCTTTATTATACAACTTTTATTATTTTAATTTCTTGATACTTGTGTTTAGAGGTGGAAATATTTTTCGTAACAAAAGTTAATTGTTGGGGGATTAGAGCCTATATTTATACCTTTTTTTTATAAGAGAAAATTCAATCCTTCCAATGGAGGCATTATGGTTGTATTCAAAGGCTTACTGGAATAACAAGCAGACCCAAATGTTTGATCTTTCTTGATGAAACTCTTTCAACATATCCGAGTGTTTGATCTTCCTCACTGAAAAATTTGGGCAACAAATCAAAAATACAAATATGAAGGGACTGTTCAGCAAAATCAATTATAGCATAGAAGCAATTGATTGCTAAATTTGATAGGACAAGTGTCATTATTTCACTTGCTAATAAAATTAAGGCAAGTTATCCTAAAAATAGTGCTAGGTGTTGTAAACCTACCCTTATAAAAAAAGTAGTACTACTAATAATTCCAAATCTTTTCTTACTTAGTAGGTTTCATTAATTTTTTTTAAACAAAATACCAAAATAAAGAGTTAAAAAGATGAGAGGTAGTGTTCGATTAATAGCATTCAAGTATAAAAAAATGCACATTTATCATATATCCATTTACACTTCTCACAAAACTATTTTTAATCATAAATAGATAGTTGTTTTAGTTAATGTTTTAAAAACTAGACCAAACTAACCAATTCAATTAAAAAAATCATAAATCAACTATGTGACTAATTTGGTTAACCTTTAAAATTAGTTTAAAAATTAATAAATTAGTAATGAACCAGTCAAACAAATCATGACTTTTATAGTTTAATTAGTTTTTTTAAAAAAATTACTATTATTTTGGATTATAGGATATACGATGCTTCTAGGAAAGTGCTCAACTTACATAACTGAATGTTAGGGGTGCTATATATGGTTTATGGACGGCTTGGAACCTTGGTTACAGGAGAGTGGAATTTGAATGTGATTCTAGAAACCTATTTTGCAACCTCACAACTGCTTCCTCCAAAGGAAATTATCTAATATCAATCCTTCTTAATATTCTAAATCAAAGTTGGGAGGTGAAAATCAACCACACTTTCAAAGAAGGAAATTCCTATCATGATAGCTAATCTTAATCTTGCTTTAACTCCTGAAATCCATTACTATCAGTCTTGCCTAACTCAACTTCCTAACTTGCTTCTTGCTGATACTTTAAGAGTCCCTCAAACTCATAACATTTATATTCTTACATTCTTCCTTTTACTTTTGGGCTACACCCCCTTGTATTACCAAAAAGAGAAGAATCACTGTTTTTTATAAATAGAACATTATTTTTTTCTAGTGTTATATATATATATCAAAAGTTGAAAGTTCCAAATAGTTAAAAATTATTTTATCTCTATAAATGAAAGTTATGAAGTAAGAAAATTGGATTCAATATTAATTTTTTAGGATAATATGAATTATAAACTTATAAAATTATATAATTATTTGATAATATTTTCATATTTTTATATTTTATATACATAAATTTAACTTTATAATAATTTAATTATTTTAATTATTATATATTAAAATTTTTAATTTATATTATACTTTTGATTCAACCCAATTTACCTAACTGCTCTCATCTTTGGGTCAAATCTGGGTTTTAAAATAGTGATTTTAATACAAATTTACAATGAAAGTGAAACATTTCTCGAAGCACATTTCATGAGTCACACCTTTTAATAGGAGTTGGTCCCACCCTTGTTAGGAATGCGAGTCAGGAGACACGTCTCTATCTTTTGTTCCCAACGATAAGGACAATTCCATGGTACAAATGAAGTTTTTTGTCGTATCGCATGTAACACACTTACGTGTCATGATCTCAACAAATCTTTATATAATGAGTAAGTTACAACCAGAGAATTATCAAAGAGCGCAACTGGTTGAGAAAAATGATCAAAATAAGGGCATAATAGGAACTTTAAAATTTATTATCCCTATCAACCATCTTCTCCCCTTTTTTTCTTGGTACATAAGAGAAAACCAAAAAACTAAACTATAATAACTCTAGAGTGGAGCAAACCCCTCATATCGTTTAGAACTTGTTGCACACAGCGTGTGGGTGGTCTGGTAAACTCTATATGCTGAGGACCCAAATGATGCATGTCATGAGCTAAACCTGCTAAGCAATTGGGCACCTGATTTGCCTCTCAAAAGTAATGGAGAAAACTTACAGCCCACTCTCTTCTGCTCATCTTCAATATAGAACATACGAAAGGGTAGTTGGGATTCGACTTCTGACAGGCGAACCGAACAAGACTCCATGCTATTTTTGAATCCAATTCAAACAAGACTTGGCTCCATCCGCTGTCCCATGCAATTCGGAGTCCAATGAGCAGACCCCAGAGCTTGGAAGTGACCACTTCTGTTGTCCTTAGGAACTTGCTAAATCTTGTAATCCATGAGCTAGTTTCATCACAGAATACGCTGCCACAGCCAGCACTTTTGCTACCTCGAACTGACCATTAGAATTACAATTTATCCACCCTATTGGTAGGTATTGCCATTTGATCAGAGTTTCCACTAGCCTGTTATCATGTAGCTGGTTTTCTTCCAAGCTTATGAATTCTCGAGTTTCTGTAAACTGGTTAGCTGCTGTGAATAGCAAGCTGTGAAGTGGAGATGCATTACCTTGAAAAATTAGTTCATTTCTATTAAGCCAAAGACACCAGCATAGGAAACTAAAAAAAGAGCTCCAATCCATTGACTGATCCTTCCAAGGTTTTTAGACAAGTTCCAAACAAGCCATTCCTATAGACTTAACTGTAAAAAATGTTGCCAATGCCCAGGGTATAATATCGTTAGCCACAAATTAGACATGTCGAGACAATCCCTCAATAGATGAGGTATTGATTCATAAACCAACCTACATCTTGGGCATTTAGCTGAATCAAATAGTGATCATGACAAATATTGACTATTAGTAAAGAGTCTCTATTTTGCAATTAACCATAAAAAAGTACGTATTCTCTCGGATCCCTACCATCTCCAAATTCTCTTCCATATTTCTGAGGTTGAGTCAGTCCCTGATACAATAAGGTTTTAATATGTAGTTTTGACTAAAAACTTCCCATCTCTAGATGGAGCCCAACGGATAGAATCCGATCCCAGGGAATTATGGGGAGGTAGCATACTTAGTAATTTATTCCTTACATGTACTGGCAGCAAATTATTCAGTTTATCAAGATCCCATTCTCTGTTCAGTTTCACATACTCTGCAACAGTTGCATTTTCTTCATTGCATGGAATTACTATACCAGGTTGTAGATAGAGGGGACTTTTGTTTAAGAGCTAAAAATCCTACTAAAATTTCACCGTTTTCCTGTTTCTAATATTCCAGTGCAGGTTTGTTAGGGTGGTGTCCTAGACATCACATATGCCTTTCCATAAGTTTGATGTGTCAGTCTTCTTTCTTACTTTTGGGAAGAGTTTGTTGCCACAAAGATACTTTGAACGAAGCACCTGCACATACAAAGCCTTTGGTTTATTAATTAGTTTCCAAGCTAGCTTCATGAGAAAAGCTCCATTACATTCCTTTAACCGCCGGAGGCTGACTCCTCCTTCATATTTTGGTTTACATAAGTCTTCCCAAGCCACAAGGTGGATTTTCTTTTTATCACAAGGTGGATTTTCTTTTTATCCCTGTCTGAAGTCCAAATAAAGTTTCTAATAATTCTTTCCATGTATTGGCAAAGAGATGGAGGCAATCGTGCAGTTTGCATGCAATACTAAGGAATGGCTGATAGAACTAATTTTGCCAAAAGTTATCCTACCAGCAAGAGATAGATATTTTGACTTCCATGCACTAAGTCTCCTAAATTTTTTTTCTAATATGAAACTGAAAGAGTGTTTAGTTAGTCATCCATGATGCAAAGGCATCCCTAAGTATTTCCCCAAATCAGATGTAAGCAGAATTCCAATAAATTCTTTGATTTCCATGGTTCTAGGAAAGATTTTGGATTTGTTTTTGTTTATTTTTCCCTGGAGCTATCACAAAATAGCTACAAGCAAGTGCTAATAATTGAAGGTTGATCCATTGACGCTTCTGCAAATAGAATTAGGTTATCAACAAAGAATAGGTGAGATATCAGGATTCCATTCTTATTAAGATGAATAGGCTTCCAGGTGTTAGCCCGAATGGCTAGATTAATCTCGTGTGCAAGTCTCTTGATACATAAGATAAAAAGGTATGGAGACAAAGGATCACCTTGCCTAATCCCTCTTGTAGGCTGAAATTCTTGTGTGACTACCCATTCCATAGGACTCTTCTGCTACACATAATCACGCAAGCCATAATAAATTCGATGAAATGACTATCCAAGCCAATATCTAGTAGGGTATCTTTAAGAAATTCCCAACTCAATCTATCATATGCTTTCTCAAGGTCAACTTTGATGGCCATAAGTCCCCTTTTGCCTTTCTTTGATCTCATTGTATGGATTGCCTCTTGTGCAATGACAATATTATCTTGGCTATGTCTTCCTGGAATGAAGCTACATTAGTTTAGACTAATAAGATGGTATAGGATTCCTTTCAAACAAGAAGAAATCATCTTGGTTATTATTTTATATATAAAATTTCACAAATTGATCGATCTAAAATCTTTAAGATTCTCTAGATGATCAATTTTGGGAATAAGAACTAACAAAGTTTCATTTAGTTCTGCCATTTTATTAGGGTTAGCAAAAATTCCTTTAATACATGTACATACTGAATCACCCACTGTAACCCATTGACTTTGGAAGAAAAGAGCATGTAGTCCATTTGATCTTAAGGCCTTGAGTGGGTCCATAGAAAAGACTGCCATTTTAATCTCTTCATCGGAGGAAGGCTGTTGGATTTTAAGTAACTCTTCTCGATCTATAGTAGGAAACCAACCCAATAATGGGTATTGTTGCCTCTCATTCAATTCTCTAGAAAAATATTTTTGTAAAACTCAACAGTTATGTTTTGCAAAATATTGAGATTACTGCACTAGTGACGGTTGCTATCTTGAAGATATTCGATTTTATTTCTCCTTCGATGGATTATGGTTGTATTATGGAAAAATCGTGTATTCCTATCTCCATATTTTACCCACTTGCGCCTAGATTTTTGGTACCAAGTAATTTCTTCTTGGATCAGAATTTTTTCATATTCCTGCCATAATTTTTCTTTCAAGGAGAATAAATCTGGTCTATAGAAATGCTCAAGTTTTCGTTCAATTCCCTCCAATCGAGCTAAGATCTTCCTTTTTCTTTTCCAAATACAACCAAAGACTTCTTTATTCCATGTCTGTACTGAGTTGCAAAATGCAAAAGAAGCATCTTTCCAATTGTTGTTATTTTGCCAGGATTTCATAACTACCTCCAGGAATGAGTTATTCGTTAACCACGTAGCGAGGAATCTAAATGGCTTTTGTCCATTCTGTGATTCCCTAGAAGAGTCCAGCTTGAGGAGAATGGGTTTATGATCAGATTTCCTCGAAAATAAGTGGAGCACTGCTGAGTTTGGAAGTTGGAGCCTCCAATCCATATTAGCCACAAAGTGATCTATTCTTTCTCTTAATATGTTTCGTTCCCATGTAAAGCTAGGCCCATGGTAACCCAAGTCCATTAGATTACATGCAGCTAGACATTCCGAAAAATGTTTCATGCTTCGCCAGTTTGGGACTGCGCCTCCCACTTTCTCTGCTTTAGTTTGTAAACAAACTCTAAGATATAAGTTGATGATAATGTGAAAATTTATTGCCAAAGGAAAAAAAAGAAATGTTTGACAATTAAAGGAACTATGTTGTAATAAAATATAATCCTTCTGAGAAATCTAAAAATTATCACTGTTCGTAAATGGCCTTGATTTGAAAAAAATTGGCAAAAATTTACACTCCAAGAAGAAACCCATCATTTTACATAGTCATTGTTCCACTAAAGCCTTATATTTTTTAAGAATCCTGAGTAGAAATTGGTTCGCTAGCTTTTTCTATTTCATTGTTTCCAAAAGCCTGAAGAGATATGAAAGTTCTTACAATAGCTTTTGTTAGCATGCTTTTGCGAAATAGTTTGGTGAATATTTTACTGTTCTTTCTTCGGTAGTTTCGGGTAAAAAGTAAAGGGGACCTATATTTACTGCTGCACGATATCATTGATGAGTATTCTACAAGAATGTCCTAAAAAAATATAAAATTTTACCATTTTTGTTTAAGTATTTTCAACTAGTTTCTCTACTATGTGCCACTATTTTTACCGTTTAGATTTAGTGTTTGTCATACAACAAAATTTATTTGTACCATAGAAACCTTCCCGCGATAAACATAAATTTGATACAGATGTTATGAGAAACTTCAATCCTTTCAAGGAAAAAATTAAAATTACTATATAATATAAACTTATTCTAAGAAAAATGTATTAAATTGGATACTATAGCAGCATAAAACTTATCACTCTACAAATGACAAAAAAATTTATCCTACGGTGATATTAAAATTTTTAGTACTACTTCCCTTTTTTAATAATTTAAAAAATTATTTTCTTGATTTTGAAAATTATTTAATTATGTTAAAATTACAAATTTATTAGAATATAATAAGAAGAAGTAATGAAATTTCAGTACTAGAGTAGGAGTGAAAAACTTTCCCTACAATTGAAAAAAATAAACAAATTAATGCTCCGCACAAATAACTTACCAAACAATATATCTTAATTTTTCTTATTAAAAATTGTCAAATATTCATGACATGACAGAATATATACAAATTTGTCTCATCGAGTGCATGTGTAGCTTCCCAAACATATTGGGAGTTTTCAAGCATGCTTTAATTATTAAAAGAAATATAAATCCGTCCCTATTTTTAAAGTGAAATTTGCACATATTTTTATAATAAATGTTGCTAGATTTTTAGGTCAAAATAAATAAGCCTACCCAACATATGAAAGCACAATAAATCAATCCAACAAACGATCAAAATAACAGTGAAAAATTAAGAAATATGAATATAATTTTTCAAAAAGTCGGGATAGCAATATCAGAGGATAAATTCCATACAGTAAAAAAGGAACTTCATATTTTCAGATGTACCTGAAGCAATATCTAGGTGGGTCTTCAAACAAGTCCAGCATGCTTCGTCGCCCTACGTCACCAAGTTTCGAAGATGAAATTTCTGGACGTTTGTATGCAATTCAACTCCAGGGAAATACCCAAGATCACCAGGTGGCCATCAAGATCAGGGTGTTCTCTCCTTTAGCGCTAACTGGGATGCCAACTAGGATTAATGTCTACAACTAAGCATCTCTCTAAAGGACTTAACGGGGGTTAATAAAGTGGATCAGATTTGGTCTAATATCTGTTTTAGAACTAAAATAAAAATTTCTTTTCAAAAGGGTCAAATACGCCCAATTCCAAAATTAAGAGGGTAAAAGGTGAAATCAAACCAAATGTTAATTGCTGATGTTGGAACGGAGGTTTCATTAACAAAGTAGAAGGAAGTTTAAAAGATACTAAAGATAATTATTTAACATATATCAAGAACTACCACTATATAGTATGATCTTGCTCCTTCCAAGAGATCACCTGTGCACAATTACAAAATCCAACATTTTCTATAGGATAACTCAGTAACACCACTCAAATGTACACAAAGCACAACTTATATGTCAAAATCAAAACAAGTAGGTGACCTTGCAGATCCAAACAAAATCTACAGGGTAGATAGCTTAGCTTGAGTCGGCACTTGGCAATGTTTCTATCTAGTACAGACATAGAAATTTGAATCAATCCGGACAGAATTCATTTTTAGTAAGTTGCTTGAGCTTGTCTTTATGCTGCTTTCCATATTTTCATAGTTTATTTCCATTGCTAAACACTCCTTCAGTTCTGTTATTATTTGGTTTGTATCAGGCCTTTGGTTTGCAGTTGGTGAAACACAGGACATTGCTATCTCAACAAATTTCCAAGCAGAAGTAGTATCAAGCTTTCCTTGCAACATTGGATCAATAATGGCTTGAATATCCCCACTTTCGAGTTTTGGAGTAACCCATTGAAGTATGTGAGTGAAGTTATCAGGAACTCCTTTTATTGCTGGTTGGCCAGTGATTAGCTCCAACAAAATTATTCCAAAACTATAAACATCACTTTTCTTGTTTAGATTTCCTGATGTATGGAATCTGTGAAAATAATTAAACAATGCAATTAACCATGTGAGAAATATTGGAGCTCAATTAACACATAGATTTCCTTTTTCTTCATAGTTAGGGTCATTTTGTAAATTAATTTCATTTGATTGCGTTTAGATAAAGTAATTTCAGGAGGGAATGTAATCATATGAAGTATTTGCATTACCTTAAAATAACTTGGTCGGATAATTAAAATGGAGAAATTAAAAAGTTCTATGAATAATTTGAATGAAGAATTTTAATACTTTATATTAAGGAATTTGAAATACATGATAATATGGGGAATTTTGAAAATTCTTAACACTCCAATGAAAACATAAGAAGACAAAATTATCGTATCATGCATTTTGAAGACTTATTATTAATAAATCCGTTTTGCAAGCTTAAGTTTTTAGAAATATTCGGCAGAAAAATTAATAAAAGTAAAAACATACAATTTTTCATTTCATTCACAATATAATTCTGCAGAGTTCTAGAGGTTATATCATTTTAACATGTTAAGTTCATGGTATACTCAAAGAGTTCATACATGCACATGCAATTCGTTAAGTTTATGAGGCCCAATCATGTTTCTATTGCACAATCAATTTACGTGCAGACTCTGGTAAGCACACGGCAATAAAACGTAAATCTTGCATTATATACAAATTAATAGGTCATTTATATATCGAATTTAAATATGCCGAATTTTCATAAGATGATTCTAATTAGTGACGCATTTGTTGTTGTTGTTTTTTTTTCTTTAATTTAGAGAAGTATACAAGTACAAAAATTCTTCAACACAAGCAAGTTACGCAAACAAGTGATATTCAAATTCCCAAACACAAGCTAATTATCTATTTGTTTTAGAAAAGGTTAAATTTTTTTATTACTCCCTATAATTTTGGTAAATTTCTAATTTGATCTCTATAGTTTCAAAGTTCTTAATTGGGTTCTTATACTTTTTGTTCATTTCTAATTCATACTTTTTATTATTTCATTGTTAAATTTTATTAAAAATTCACACACAGAGACAAAAAATTCATTAATGATTTATGGAATAAAAGATAAATGATCTATTTTTCTCTAAAAAATGAAATCATTTCTTGATATTTCCTAATATTTTGAAGT
Source organism: Sindora glabra (assembly GCA_020226215.1). NCBI lineage: Eukaryota > Viridiplantae > Streptophyta > Magnoliopsida > Fabales > Fabaceae > Sindora > Sindora glabra. Next base: position 60,866,224 of record CM035235.1, on the reverse strand, counting down.
TATTTTCTATTTAAATATAAATAAAAATGATAGTGAAGTTTCACATTAATAATCATTGAGGCTCTATTTCACGTAAATAATTGATAAATTAATTGATAACTAGTAAGTTAACTGATAGTTAATAACTTATAATTAATAATTAGTAACTGATAAGTTAGTTAATTATGTAAGAAGTATTTTACAAAATTAGTTATTGAAGTAATTAAAATTATAAAATGACGTAAAAAGATATATTAATAAAAATAGAATATAATTAACATAATTCATATTTGTCTAAAAATTAAATTATATTAACATAATTAATAGGTTCAAAATAAAAATATAATATTTAATATTTAATTAATTATATTTTATAAATTTATATATTTATTTACTTACATAATTTTTATTTTATTATTATTTATAATAATATTATAATTATTTAAAATATAATTAATTATATTTTATGATATTATTTGTTTATATACATATTTTTATATATTTACAATGTAAAATTAGGATATAATTATGTTAAAATTAAGTTAATTATATTTTATGAAAAACTAATATTTAGATTTATGTTATGAAGGGCATGAGTTGTAAATTAATAAAAAGAATAAGGATAGATTTGGAAAGAATTCGAAGAAGTAGTAGCTTATAAGTTATAAATTATTTCAAGTAGTTTATTAAGTCAAAACTTATTTTTTTAATAAATTAGTGTGTAAAATATGTCTAGAAACTAATTTATAACTTATTAATCAGATTAATAAGTTATAAGTTAATTTATTTATTACGGAAAATGGAGCCTAAATCATATCCAAAGAGCACATTTCACATTTGTTGATTACCGGCAAAATCTAATAGGAAAAATTATAGAACTATATAAAAGATAGGTATAAAAATTTAATTCAAAATTTTTAGAATATAAGGATTTAATTACAAATTAAATGAAATTATAAAGAACAATGAAATCATTTAATAATTTTAGAACTAAACATAATGCTATTTAAAGTACTTTTTCCATGCGAAAGCAAGAAATATAAATTGTGATAGTTATACTTACTCAGGATCCAAATAACCAAGTGTACCAGCTGGTCGAGTTGATATATGAGTATCGATATCATTTGCAAAAGTTCTGGCCAGTCCAAAGTCTGCAATTTTTGCTTGCATACCTTCGTTCAACAAGATGTTTGCACTTTTTAAATCTCTGTGGATTATGGGTGGCGTGCACCCATTATGCAAATAATCCAATCCTACAATTCCAACAAAGATATAAACCTAATTTAGTTGGTAATGGAATAAAATAAGAAGCGAACTAATAGAAATGGATATGTGGTCATAATAAAAATATAACGAGAAAGGGACTGATATACATACCAGATGCTGCATCTAATGCAATTTGAAGCCTCTAATTCCACTTCAAAACATCCAAATTATGACCTATTGGTAAAAAAATATACGTGTCTTTGGTCATCTAGGGAAGAAAGATTTTTTTTTAAGTGCATTTATTATGCTAAGTGAATCACCCCATTGCAATAATTTCAAAAAAAGATAGGTGGCTTTCTTCGTATAATTTTTTTTAGGTCTGTTTGTTTGTTTTAGTGGAGGATTTTTTTTTGTAAGAATATAATTATAAAGTATTAAGATTGCAGAAAATGTTTTACTTATAAATCATTAAATGTATAGAGTGCAGTAGAAAATAATATCCTTTATTTTAAAAAAAGATTATTCACCTATGCTACTATATTAGTAGATGTAATAATTTTTTTAAATTAAAATATATGAATGACATATTACTCTTTTACTTTATATGAGCAATTGACATTTTTTAACTAATAATATTTTCCGACAAAATAAACAAAATCTTAAATCAAACATTTTTTATACAAGGACAATAAAAACGTTGAAATCTTGCAGAAGCTTCTAAATACATACCACGAGATAAATGTCGCTGCAAATTTCCATTAGTCATATATTCATATACTAATGCCTTGTGATCATGTTCTTCACAATATCCAATGAGAGAAACCAAGTGTCTATGGTGAACAACCATCAAAACTTCAACCTGAAATACTTAGAAATTCAACTTTCTTAAATATAGATAGATGATATCAATATTAAATAATTTCTAGAAGTTGGGAGCTTTCAAAAACTCATTTAGACTTTAGAACCATGACATAAGAATCTTAATTGCATCTAACCTCGGATTGAAATTCCCTGTAGCCTTGCACTGATGATTGAGAAAGCAATTTCACAGCAACTTGAGTACCATTCTCAAGAGTGCCCAAATAAACTTTTCCAAATCCACCTCCTCCGATCATGGTTTTTAAGTTATCAGTGATTTTGAGAATGTAATTGTAAGAAAATGCTCGATTTATGGACTTGACAGAAGTTTCATTACTAAACGCTGCATCAAAGAGGGGAAAAAAACCCGAAGTAGTATTATAATTTATACAATAATTAATAAAGCCACGGAGGTTAGCGAATACAAATATAAATGCACTTAAATTTGTGCGTTTAAGTGGACTCAATTAATTCTGAGCATGTAGAAATTAGCCTTCGACAAGTCAAAATTTGTTAAAAAAATGAATAAACATAATATTACTAAGAAAATAAGGCACAAAAAGAAAGCCAGCAGAAAGAGATAGCAAAAATACAATTACTTTAAAGGACAAGAATAAATGATATATATCAATATTCTTTGTATGTTGCAAGGCAAATTGCTGTTGGAATTTTAATCGGGAGAGACTTTGGTACCGTATATCACTAAATCTGACTACACATGAAGTTTATTTTTTTTAGGGTCGAATCTCTCATGCTACATGATGACAAGCTAATAGTTAGATTTGGTGGTACACTATACACCACTCATCTCCTTTTCATTTATAAACTACATTATCCATTTCATCCATAGAATCTAAAATTGATGTTGTTGTTTTAAGAAAAGCATAAAGAGATGTTGGTAAGAGTAATTTTATAATTTCTATGTGTCTTTGTTCATTTGTCTATTAGGTTTCTATTAATTAGGTTCATTGTGTTTTAGTATATATTTTGAATATTAAAGTTTATGCATTTATATATATGTGATGCATGTATGGTTAAGTCCATGTATTTAAAATTGTGTGCACAAAGTTTAGTAAGCCAAGAAAATGTATAAGATATAAAGATATTTGAAATATGCTCCCAATATATTTATATGCCATTTTTCAACATGGTATCAAGAGCCTAAATGATGCTAAGGTTGTGAATTGAGAGAAAAGCAAAAAAATTTCTACTCTAAAAAAACTTTAGACACAAGTGACTTTTGATTATGGCTTTTAGTAGCTATTTTGCTCCAGTACCTCTTGTATATTTAGGAACAAATTATGCAATCTAGGCTAGCAAAATGAAGACATACCTTTTATGGCCTTTAGGAGGTTATAGAAACAAGAAAAGAGCCTAAAACTCTGCAAATCCTACTTAACTTAAATTAGATACCACAATGAGAAAAGTGAAAAGAAATACGAAGCTATGTTTGTCATCCAATCATTTGCTCAATAAGAAATATATGAGACATATGAATTATGAAACCCTTAAAAAAGCTTGAGATGTTTAAAGAAGGTGTTTCATGGAAGTGAGAGGACAAAACAAATGCAAGTGTTGAATTTAAGAAGAGAATTTAAGCTTCTTAAGATGAAAGAATTAGAAACTATCAAGAAGCATGCGAACAGGTTCATGAAAGTGGCAAATCAAATTAGAATGCTTGGAGAAGAACTAATAAAAAGAAGGTTAGTAGAGAAGATGTTCATGTTCCTAAGAGATTTGAAGTGAAAATGTATTCTTTCGAAGACTTTAAAGATCTTTCCTAATTAACTCTAACAAATGTTATAAGTGCCCTTGAAGCACAAGAGCATAGGAGATCAATAAGGAAGGAGGAATTAGAAATGGAAAAAGCTTTTCCTATATTATTACAAGAATAAATAAATAAATAAAAGTGCAAGAAAAAGAAAATACCTAGCATGTCTTTATTGCAAAAAAATGATCACACTTAGCAAAATTTTGTTGGTAGAGACCAAATATGAAGTGTAAAGCATGCAGCTAGCTTGGACACATTGAAAAAGTTTGCAAAGAAAACCATGAGAAGGATAATCAATAAGTTCAAATAGCAAAAATTGATGCACAACAAAAAGAAACATTGTTTATTGCAACATGTTATATTGAATATAAATAAAATATTTGAATGCTTGATAGTGGTTGTAGTAATCACATGATCCATGATGTTGGTATTTTCAAAACTTTTTACAAGTCTTATCAATGTAGAGTAAAGCTTGGCAATGGTGATATATTGATGTTAAAGGAAAAGGAATCATTTTAACTAAGAGTTTCACAAGTACAAATTTCATTCATGATGTTTTATATGTGTTTGAAATCAGCCATAATTTATTGAGTGTAGCTCAAATACTTGAAAATGGTTATGCCTTATTTTTTTAAAAATATGCCATGTTTCATATATGATCTTGCTAGTTATGAATTGATGCTAGTTAAGATGAAAGATAAGAGTTCTCTAGTTGAATGGAAACTAACTCCAATGTAAATTTTTGTGGCTTCTAATGAAGAAAAGTTGTCAAAGAACAAAATATGCATGATGAAGATATAATTAATTTAGTCAATAATATTGAAATTCAAGTTAAAGACTCAAAGACCTCTAAAAAAATTATGTCAAATGCAATATTGCTATAGTGGAACATGTCAACTTGGATAATGTTGGTAGTCAAGAAAAATAGACAGTTGTTATGAAGGAGGAGAAGAAAATGATAAAATAAAATGTTAGGCAAAATGTCATGAATGACAAGATGATAGTCATGAAGAAGAATGATGCCAAAGGAGATGCCACAACACATAAAGAAGGAATTGTTTCAAATGGTTTCAAGCAAAGGCATGAAGATAAGAAAGTTTTGAAAATTTTTGAAAAATCCCTCAAGTTTGAAGATGCAAGAATTTGTGAATTGAAGAAATTTCAAAATTAAGGAGGAGTATTAGAAAGAGTAATCTTGTAATTTTTTTGTGTCTTTGTTCATTTGTCTTATGTTTCTATTAATTTGGTTCATTTTGTTTAAGCATGTATTCTGAATATTGAAGTCCATATATCTAAATATATGTGATTTATGTATAGTTAAGTTCATGTATTTAGAATTGTGTGTACATGTTGGTCACTTAGATGGTTATGTATGCTCCATTGTACTCAAAGTTTAATATACTAAGTAGGCTAATGTTATGGAAAGTTCTATTTCTAAGAAGTCAAGTGTTTTACCATTGGATTACCATTTTTTCAAATATCAAAATAAGTGAATTAAAATTAAAAATAAAAATATTAATGCATTAAATGCAATTCAATGGTGGAAACATTTAACCTCTTAAGAGGTGGAACTTCCCATAATATTATCTATACCAAGTTAGCCAAGTAAATGTATAAGATATAAAGATATATGAAGTATGCTCTCCATATATTTGTATCCTATTTTCCAACAGAAGAATCCTGAAATTATCATTTACCTCCATGTTTTCTCCTTTTGAATATCCAAATTCCAAGACAACCCACAAGGATTACATTCGCGATCAAAGATGCAACAAGAGGAGTGACGAATTTCTGCTTGCCGCTTGATTTCTCCTCTAAATCAAGACCAGGATTACCATCCAAACTGACCAATATGTCAAATAACCTTTGACATTAGATTTACATAACTAATCAATAATCCTTTTAAGTTTAATAAAATTCCAAGTCTCAATCATAGTTTTAAACTGTGGTTTACAATCACAATATTGAAATTGTAATCACTATTAGGAATTATTTAATTTTCCACGGTTTTAGAAATTGTTGGGAAAGAGCATGGGGAAAAAAAGACTCTTCATAAGCAAATTATTTTAGGTTTGTCACGGTCTATAAATCGTGGGAAGCCGAAATTAAATGTGGCATTCTACGCAGAATTGTGGAAAAGAATAAAATGCATTATATCATTTGCTTTACAACGATTTTGGTTGCCGGAATCATTGATGGAAAGCTAAAAATATTAGCAAATCTAGGCGCCAACAATTGAAGTCAAGCTTGCTGCGGCCGTTTAGAGTTTATATGGCATTAAAGTTTGAAGTTTTTCTTTTCGCTAAAGGTAAATATCATTTTATCGATTAGTTTTAAGGATTTTATTTACTGTGGTCCTAAAAGTTATGCATAAGGATTAGTAAATTTTCTTTATTTTTATCTTCAGTTTCCAAGAGAATTGTATGGGATAATATTAATTAAGAATAATTTTATATTTAGAATATATTTAAAAGTTAAATTATTAATTAATATTATTTATAAAATTCTCTTGACAATTGAAAATAATAATAAATGAAAGATACTTATTAATTCTTATTATAACCCTTTGGGTTACGGTTAGCATTTGTCTAGTTTTAATTATTCTTGCCTTAAAATATATATAGATCTATTTGGATATCTTTTTTTTTGTTATTTTCAGAAGTTGTTCAAAAAATTATTTTCAAAAATATTTTTGGATTTAAGGAAAGTAAATGATAGATGATGGTTGGTGGTGCAAATAAAAAATATTTTATTTAATTATAAAATTGATATTAAAAATTAGAAAAAGTTAAGAAAATAATTAAAAGTTGTTTATATTTTTTATTTTTAAATTATGTCTTTAGAGTTATAAATTTTAAAAATAGATTATAAAATCAGTTACCATGCAGAAATTTTTATTTTTAAAAATAGCAAACAAATAGATTTTTATATTTCTAACTAAGGAATTTCCATTTTTTGAAAATACGTAGGAATTTCCTTTTCACTTGAAAAAATGTGTGCAGATTTCGCATCAAATTTTTCAGTGAATAATATTTTGATCTCCATTGAATTTTAATAAAATCACATAGATTTTTTTATTAGTTTCAAAATCTACAAAGACCTCTTTAAAACATAGAAGAATATTATACTTAAACCCAAGTTTGAATTTTTCATTGCGAAATAATGAAAAAAAAAAAGATAAGTATAGAGTTCAAATCTAATAATATGAGATATTTTAAATATTTTGTATTAAAACATGTGCACCAATTAAGTTCAAACGACTAACTGCTCTTTACTCAAGTTTTCAATAAAGATCAAACAACACTTCATTAAGTCATTTTTTTAAATTTTTTAATATTTTATTAAATTTTTAATTATGATATAAAATAAATGAAATATGAAATTTTTTAGTAGTCTCCTTCCCTTCAAATGAGAAATTTCCTTAATTCTTAATTTCTAAATTAATTAATTATAATTAATAATTAAAGGAGTACCTTAGTGATCATAAGGGATTTTGCTTATTTCTCATAAAATTTAATATTTTAGGTCCTTACTTTGCCTTGATGGTTATATCACGATGTCTTTAAGCTTATATGCGTTGGACAGATTTCTACAATCATGATATATTTATTTATTTGAACAAAATTTGATTGATGAAAAAGTTAAATATTAATGTACGTGTAATGATTTTTAGCCATGTGAACATAATAAAAAATATATATTTTTAATTTTAATCAATAATTATTTTTTCTCATCTTTTTGTTGATGAAAGATTCAAATTTAAGTTCAAGCATAATTTTTTTTTTGGTGTTTTAAGGAATGTTTATGTAAGTTTTGAAATTAGAGAAAAAAATTCATATAATTTTATTAAAATTTAAAGGGGATCAAAGTATTTTCTCATTTTTTTAATGATCAGAAAGGATTTTACTCTTTTACAAGAACAAGTTTAAAAATCTAGCAATAATGTAAACTTCCGTTTTTTTTTTTGGATTGATGCATTGTTATATTTCTAATATATATATTTATGATGATTTGGTCTTTCTTATTTCTAATGTATTTTTAAATTAAATTTACATACATATAAAAAAATTGAGTTCAATATGTAAAAGTAAAATTATGGGGAAAATAACATAAAATAGGTTTGAAAAAATTTTGGAACTGGTTTGATTTAAAATAATTGATTTGATGATTTTCAAACATAGGAATTTGTTTGATTTAGGAATAATTGATTTGACATAAGAATTGGTTTGATTTGGGACTATTTATTTTGGTTAAACTTTCAGTCTAGTTATTTTCTTGTTTGTAGATATTGTATTATAAGATGTGTTATATTATATAGGATTTATTATGTTAGATGAAAAATAGAAACCAATTTTAATTAGAAATGATTGGTTTGATAATTTTTTTATTTATGAATAATTGATTTGATTATTTCTGATTCAAGAGTTTGATTTAGGACGATCTAAAAATATTTTTTCAATTCAAATTATACTTCCTAATTTAGTTGTTTTAATTTCTGCTATATATATCTTTTGTGTTTGTATACTCTCCATGATTTAAAACTGTGGGAGTTTTTTTTTAAAAAATAAAAAATTATTTCTCATTGTTTATATTCATGAGAAATAATTTTTTGAATAGAAGAAATATATTTTTCATGGTTTTCAACAGTGGGAATTCAATCTTTCATAAGAAATGGAAAAAATTTTAAGAAGCCGCACAAGAAAATCCATAAAGAAAAATTCGCACGTCTAAAAAATCGGAGAAACTCTACGGGACACCTTATTTCTTGCAAAAAAAACTAGGGTTTATTTATTTAATGTATTTAAAATATTTTTTATATTTTTAAAATAGAGGAATTTGTTTTGTAACTATTTTTAGAATTTAGTTTTAATTGCTATTTCTCAAAATATGCAATTTAAAAATAAAAAATAAATAATTTTTAAATATTTTCTTAATTTGATATTTTATTTTTTATTAATTTTATATTTAAATGATATATTTTCTAATGTACTTACCTCAACACCTTTTTTATTTTCTAAAATTCAAAAAAGATTTTAAAAATTAATTTTTAAGAAAAATTTTTGAAAACAAAACAATAAAAATCCATCTAAACAGATTCATAATTTCCCACCTTCCCTGCCCCTGTAGTGAACTTTTCTTTTTGCAGTGACTGGTATTTTCACATTTATATGTAATTTTGTCTAATCGTAATGTAACTAAAATCATTATATAGAATCATGCTTTCGATTATTGAGTTCAATATGAATGATGTGATGCGGGAATGGAATTATATAATGAGAAACCTCAATTGCAAGGTTGTGTACGACTTTTCTCTGAGAGCCTGAGGAACTGGACCAGAAAGTTTGTTCCCCTCTAAATTACTGCAAAAACATTGTGAAATTGATTTGCTGAATTAGTATGTGGGCAGGAAACTTCCCATTGTAATAATAATAATAATAATAATGAATTCTAGCATATTTTGAGTGCCTCAAAATCAGAAGTAACGTGACAATATCAAAAATCATTATATTAAAATTATTTAATTACGTCCATTAAAAATGAATATATATAATTAAATAATTTTAATTTAATAATTTCAGAATTTATCACAATAAACGGGTTTTGAAATCCGGAAGTTATAATAATACTTACAGGACTTTCAGCTTTGGCAAATTTGCTAGAAATTCTGGCAACGCTCCTGAGAGGTTATTATCTGACAGGTCCCTAAAACATCAACAATTCGTGGATCAAATTGAGATGTGAAGTGAGTTTTGTTTGAGATTATGCACAAAATATCATTCTTTTTGTTTTTTTTTTTTTTTGTGAGGAAGACAAAATTTCAACGTGTACATGATAGATTTTAGTGGGCCAATAAAATATACAATTAAATGAAAGGTTATGAAATAAATTAAAAAGAAAATTTCATTTTACACTAAGTTTTGCTGAGTCAAATTACATCTTTAAATTAAATAAAAAGTTATAAATTACCCTCTTAGAGTTTGGAACAAAAATGAAAACAGTTAATTTTTTTTATTAATAATAACTCCAAACTAGTAATTATAACTGTAGATATTTACTTGCCGCATGATTAAATCATTACTTACAGGGATTCGAGCTCGGTAAGTTGTGAGAAGGAAGCAGCTATTTCTCCACTTAAGTTTCTCGAACTCAGCTTCCTGTGCGGTGATTGATTATCAATATATATGCAATTTATAAAAATAAAAGAGCGAAATGAGTTTAGATTCAAATTCTCTGGAAAATAATATGAAAAACTCGATTTTTAAAGAAATTAAGTGTTTTATTATTAAATTATTTTTAATATATTAAAAATCATATTTTTAATTTTAATTTATTTATTTTAAAGTTAAAAATAATTTACTTATAAAAATATTCAACTTTTTAGAATATCAAATTTCTTTTTAACATTACCCAATTTCTTTGGCATATATTGTTGTATTTAAAATTAATTAATTAATTTTTATTAGAAATATTATATGGATTAGCATTAATTAATTATTGAAATATTTATTTATTTATTTATTTTAAGTAATTAGTTTTATGTTTTAACATTAAGCATAGAATAGATTAGGCCCTAGTTTAAAGCGCATGATCCATGATAGGATTAGATCATGCATAAGCCAATATAGGTAGAGGTCTCAATCTACAGCCCTTTAGTGGTCAATAATTTCCTATCACAAGTCTGATCTTAAATAGAGAGATCATGGTTATTATTTGCATGAGGTGCAATAAGGATTCCCACTCCAAAAATTATTTTCTCTCTCTTATCTCTCTATATGCATAATCTAAAGGATCAAGTAGGTTACAATTCTACTCATCATCATTAGATCAGTCATAGCTTCATCAAATCATGCACCAAGTATGCTCATAATTTTATTATGATTAATTTTATATTTTAAAATTTTAATTCATACTTCTAACATATGGCAGTGCTGCATTTAATAAGAACATTAATGTTGCAGAATAAAATTGAACAATGATGGGACCACACATTCGATCATTTTCTTAAGAAGAGAGCATTTTTTCCGTACAAAGGGACAAGTCTCTATTTGGTTAAATGGGTAACTTAAATAGAGACAGAGGCCGAACTACCCTGCTTAATAACATATGTTACACTACGAATATTTTTAGTCGATTTTCGAAATAATAGGCATTTAATGACTCAAAAATAAGAAATAGAAAGAAAGAGAATAAATATTCAATGATTATTTATTTTATTTGGTCCAAATAAAAAAAGGATTTAAATTTCCTTTATTTACTTTTTTAGTTATTGGTATACCCTAAGAAAACTTTTTATTATTAAAATAATTATTAGATTTAAAATTATTATTTTATTAGTATAAATATTATCTAGTTATTTAGTATTATTTTGCAAATATTATTATTAATTTTATTATTTATTATTATATTTATTTTTATAACTATTAATATTTTGTAATATTAATTTTTGATATTATTAGTTATTTTATTATTAAATATTTTATTATCTTTATTACCATACTTGTTAATTTATTATTTATTATTTTTATTTTATTAATATTATTATTAATATTATTAAAATTTATTATTATTGTTGTTGTTATTGTTATAGTTGTTTTGGAGATGATAAGCTGCAAATGCAAAATAGGCGATTGCATTCCTTGGAAAATTAGGAGGAATTAGTGCTACCTCATTTGAGATAATCCCACAAGGAGAAAAATGAGGAAAGGAAGTCAGGCTTTTCCTCTTTTTAAAATTAAACGTATACAAATCGAATAAAATCTCTTCATTCCTTTTACCTTTTCCTAATTAACCTGAATCAAATAATCCCTATATATATATATATATATATATTACCTTTGCAAAAAATTTAACATTATTCTTTCAAATATTGTATTTTTTCTAAATAACATACTTAATTGTTCCCATATATGATTGTGTGATGCTTCAATTGTGAATAAATTATTTTCTTAATTATTCCGTTTTTGAAAAATATTATTATAACCTGCAATCATTCATTTTTAAATAAAATATGTAAAAATATTAATGCAGTTACTCATTATATAATTGAGTTTAAATTTCATTTATCATTAGTGTAAAATTTTTTAAACTATTAATAAATAAGAAAATAATATATCTTTTAAAAATTATTAATTTTTATGAATAATAAATTGATGTAACAACATATGGTAAGTGACCATATAAAATTAATTTAAATTAACAATGGATTAAATTTAAATCTTATATAATAATGACAAAAACATATTATGGTTGTAAAAATATATTTAAAAAGGGGAATGTTCTTGTCAACTTTTATTTTCGATTGTAATTTTAGTTGGAACACAATATTTTTTTTAAATAAAGACGCCAAATTTACCATAAATGTCCCTATTGTTTGAAAGTAAGTTCTTTAATTAGATTTAAATTATATTATTGTGTCATTTTTATAATTTTTCCAATTTATAATTAAAAATTTTTGAAATGTAAATATCTAATTAAAATTTTGATACAACTATTTGCAATTTCAAAGTAAATTAATTTTAAACTTTTTATTTATAGATTTATAATTTTATTTCGAGTACAAAATTTTTATTCATAATGTTTATATGTGTGCATAAGTTTGGCCTGCAATAAATTTTTCTAATTTCATCCCTTTTTACATAATTAATTTTATTTTTTTCCAATTTGAAATGTTTTATAAGAGAGATAAACATTAGTTTTAAAATGGAAACTATGTAGATATATATATCAAATGCATAGTTTCTTGTATATTCTGAGTATGCCTCTCCCTTCCTATTTATTCAATATATTATTTAAAAATATGAAAGGAGAGAAATAATTACTAATTGTCCATAAAAATGAAATTATGGCTAAAATGTCGCTAGCATTCTGGGGAACTGTCACATCACTCAATAAAATTATGAAAAGAAATTATAATGATAGAGCTTCATTTGTGAATCATAATTTAAAACCTTAATAGATATTAAAATGTCTTAGTTAGACTTCAAAATATAACACCCGCTTGGAAATTTTCTTTCTTAACGTAATGAGTTTAAATCCGCCAAATTGCTTTACCAGTAAGGTTTCCAAATTCCCTAAACTTGTTATTGATAAATGGATAATGATATAGGGAGCTCGATTTCCTAAGAAGTTGAGTATTTTATTAATAGATTATTTTTTAATATTAAAACAAATGAATTAAAATTAAAAACATAAATTTCAATACATTAAATATAATCCAATAATGAAAATATTCAATTTGATAGAAGATTATACTTCTTATAATATTATTCTAAGATGGCATTTGGTTTAGAGAATCAAACATTCGCAGGAATCCTAATATTCTTAAAAATGTGATTCTCATGAATTTAATTCATGGTAATATGATATTTTTATGTTTGGTTCAATTAGAAATATTCATACAAGTGTTATAATATTATATTTTAATTATTTTAAATATTTTTAAAAATATTATTTCATTACAAAAAATTTTTATTAAAAATGGAGTGGTTACCATTGGTATATGACAGGCCAATGATAGTCATTAATAATGGATGGTAGTTGATGAGAGTCATTGGTAGTGAGTAGTATTCAATAATGGTTACTGATAAGGGGTGGTGTTTGATTATGATCATCAATAATGAATTGTGGTGAATGGTGGTAATTGATAGTGGATAGTGATAAATGATAGTCACCTATTGTAGGTGATAGCTAATAATGGTTACTGGCAATGGGTAATGATCGATAGTAGTCACTAAAAATGAGTTGTGATAGATGATGGTTTCCAATGAGGAGTGGTGGTAAACAATCATTATTGATGATGACTGGTGGTTGACAATGATAACTAGAAATGGGTGATAGTTGGTGTAGGTCACTAGCGATAGGTAGTGGTTACTAGCAATATGTGGTCGTGCATGGGCAAAATAATCTTTTTATATCAATTAAACATTTTCATATTATAAAAATATAGGATATCCATTTCTTCCGTGAAAATGTTTTAGAGGAATATTTAGTTAAAAACATTCTTGAGAATTTTTTTATTCCTAAGAATATTTTCTAAAATTTGAATTAAACATAAGAATATCACATACCCTTAGAACATTATCAAGAATGTAAGAAAATTTTCGTATACTAAAGTCCACCTAAACAAATTTCTTTGATGGGCAATCAGTTTAACTCATGAGAATGGAATCAAACAAAGCAAAGTAAAAGATAAAATATTTTGTTTGGTAATTTAATCAAGGATGACATTGCACAGTGCATAATTTTATTTATTGTTATTTGATTTATTTGTTTAAGTGAATAAAATGTAATTAATTATAAATTATAACAAAAATGCATTAATAACTACCAAAATTATAATACAATCTTAAAGATTATAATAAAAATGGTTAATGTGTGATGTTAATAATTGCAATGATTTTGGTAGGTGGCATTGTGTGAAGAATGTGGTGTGATAAAAAAGGAGTTGATCGGTGACAGGTGGTAGATAGTAAATAGTGATTAATGACAATAATTGTAGTGGTTGATGAAAATTGTGGTGAATTGTCAATGGTAACAGTGGATAATAAAAATAGAGATCAATATTAGGAACAATGTACCCAGAAAAAAAAAAGGATATGAATTTCTTTTTTAGGGTGGTAACATTTTTAAAATCTCATAGAGTAAAGAGTTTCAAACGGGGAATTAATGAAAGGTAGCAAACAATAAGGGCATTAAGAAAATATTTTTAACTGTTACCAACGTCTTCAAATTCAAATCTCCTAAGAAGACGATTCAAATTGATACAAAAGAAAAACTATGATTACATCAAATTTGACCTGGAATGTCATAAAACCAAATAGATGAATTAAATTAAATTTAAAAAAATGCAAGATACAGAGGAGGATTATGAGAAGTTTAGTACTCACAATGAGACAATCCTAATAATGATATCAGTATCATTCATGTGGGAGCTGCAGCTGATTCCCTCCCATGCAAATTTAGTTGGAACACATGGGTCTCCTTGCCATTCTATTCTGTATATCTTGTATGTGCTTTTGATGTCTAGGATGGCATCCACTGGTGTTTTTCAAATTATGATCAGAGTTGGCATTGCAATTATTTATGGATCTTAAATTAACTTCAAACTTTCCAAGTATCCTAGATGAAAAATGCCAGTTTAAACCCTCTCTCACCGCCATAGTGTTTAGAGAGGGGGAATCTTTTTCCATTCTCCTTTCTCCTTTTATAGTTTAAGTGCTTTTCACCGATAATAATAAATGTTTAGATAAAAATCTTTGAAATAATAATCATTGTTTCGACAATGCCTTTCTGTGGGAGTAAGAGATTGAGAGAGTGTAATGGGTGGGTTACACCCGTGTATGCCCCACCCACTACACTCTATCTTCTCCTTAAGTAAGGCACTACATCTTACTTCTAATAGCATTTTTCGTGTGAATGACACTCAGAATCACTTTTCAAATAATAATAGTTAAAAAAGCACGTACCATCTCTGGAGTCTGTTGGAGAGGACAGTTTTGTGATCAATCTGTAAACTTCAAAGGCGTTGAGGATTGCAGGAGCATCAGATTGCGGGGTTGCAGAAATCGCAAAACTCACAGAGCCTTGACTTGTGTTACTAATGGTGACCGGTTTCAAGTAATCAAGAACCAGAGGCTCTGAGAGAATTCTTTCCTCGTTAAGAGTGATGTTGACAATTCTTTTATGGCCGGCAGGAAGATCCTCAATTTCTGCTAAGTGGAAGTAGACATAGTACGTTGAAGCCTTGTCCAGCGTCATCCACCATCCGTCAAAGTCAAATAATAAGGAGACGGAGAGATTTGCTGATCGAACCGCAGATTTCAATACTTGCGATGGTAATTTATAATCGTATTCTGAGTCATTCAATCTAGGGTTGAAATCCACCGTTCCATTCAATGGATAGTACAGACTATAATCGGCATCATCAAAATTGTACCACACGCGATCATAGATGTCATCCTTGTACCTAAATTTCATTATTATAAACAGAAAAAAAAATTGCTTAGATTATTGCTGGATATGATAAACAACCAGTTTATGTGCGCCACAAATAACCACATGTTGATGGTAAGAAATAAAACTTGAAACTATATATATATATATATATATATATATATATATATATATATTATTTTAAATTCATTATGTGACCTTTATTATTTTAATTTTGACAATTAATGTATGATTTACGGGCCATGATTTCATCTCAGTTTCGTGTATGATTTGTACTATATGTAATACAAAACTTTAATTTCAAACTATTTATCATATATAATACTAATGGATTGGAAAATTTATTTAAATTTTCTATACATACCTATGTGGATCATTGAAGACATGCTTCCTTAGTGTAAACTTTAAAGCATACATACATATATAGATATAGGGAGAATATATGAATTCAACTGATTCTATCTTATTTAATTATGGAATACATTTAAATATAATTTTAATCTTTTTAAAATATGAAATTGTGAAATTTTGATCCCATAATTTATAATGATCCATCTAAATATTTAATTAATACAATTTTGATACTATTATTTTAATTTCTGTCAAATTATACTAGGAGATGTTAATGTAGAATTTGACTCCGCCTGTTTTGGGGATGTAAAAACTACTGTGACAGAGTTTTTTCAATTTTATTTTATATCCTGCCTTTTATTTATTATTTTCTCTTATTCTTTCCATTGTGGACGTGTTTTAAGCCTCCAATTGCACCAATTAAATTGCATCGTTCGATTGAAACAGTAGGCTGAAAATTTCAGGAAAGTTAATAAAATCAAAAGAAAGGATGTACAAATTAAATATTTAGAAATCAAATTTGACTATTTTAAATTAGGAGATAAAAAATGCATAGTTTATATTTTAGGAGAACTAATATTGCAGTTAGGCCAATTAAATAAGTAGAGTTAGTTTTTCCTAAATTATATATATATATATATATATATATATATATATATATATATATATATATATATATATATAAGTTTAAATTTGATTCATTGTCAACATAAAATATTTTCCACTATTAATAAATAAGAAAAAGATATATCATTAATAAAATAATAGTAATTAGAAAATTTTAACAGCAATAAATGAATTTTGATATTTTTTTTATTGACATAAAAACACATGAATGAGTAATAGTGTGAAGTTGATTTATACTGATAATAAATCAAATTTAAATCATATATAAGTATATGTGCTGTTTATTTTCCTTCTTAATGCTACACTAATCTAATATAATTAAAATTTACAAAATCTAACACAAAATCAATATTACAAAGCAAGAAGAGAAATCATAAAATTCAATTAATAGGATGATCACCTGCTGTCTAGGGGACCAGAAGAAGAGCTCAAATCATTTCTTGCCTCGAGCGTTAACATTGACTGCGATAAGGGCATGACTTGATAAATGGAATCACCCAAAGGCCGTAATTCCAATGAAGAAATGAAAGGAATTGCTGGGCCTGTCTTCACAAGACACACACTTATTGTGTCAGTTGAAGGTGTATGAATGATCTCAGTGTATTGGTATGGATATTGAAAACGTTTGTCCCAAGTGATCAATGTGTCCCAGTAATTGACTCCCAAGTACAAATCAAAGTTTGGGGTTTGATTTTTCCCGTCATAATTTCCGTACAGGAACATGGCTCTGATAAGGTACCTGGTGTTTTTGCCTTGCTTAGGTTTCAGGTTGTAGCAGTTCCTTTTTCCTTCCGGAAAGCTTCTTAGTGTCTTCAGCTGCCTTTCGAAATATGGGTTGTCTAAGTGAATGTTCTGTGAGACATTGTGGTTTTCTCCCGTTTCTATGAAATCGGAGTCTTTCTGGTACCAAATACCAGTTTCCTCGTTCAAGTAGTCCATGTCTGCTCCACAATCGATACTTAGGAAACCTTGCCAAAAAAAAAAGTTATGGACTATTAATTATTAGATTAATTCATATCGCCTCTCTTTTGAAAATATTTTCTGTCTTATCATAATACTAAAATTTTAATATTATTATTATTTATATTTTAATAAAATATTTTGATATCATGATTGAGTGGTCATTAAAATTTAAATTTACTTATCAAAACCCCCAAAATATTAATATTAAAAATTTCAATACTACAGTAAAATTAGAAATATTTTATTATCTCGTAGATTGAGTTTAATATTTTCTTATTAACATTAACCTAGATAGTATATATATAAAGCATGAAGAGTAACACATTGTGGGACGATATTTGACATCAAAATTATATATAGCCCTGCACATAATATTAAAAGAAATAGGATGATATGCATATATATTATTTTTTTATGAAGTTAAAATAATATAGGATGATATACATATATATTATTTCTTATAAGAAGTAATTAAATTATTAGATGCACACATATAATAATTAAGGATAATTGAGGATAATTGAAGTTTAAATGTAATGGAAAGTACAAAATTTTCAAAAATATCAAATGCAATTCGAATTAAAAGTTCTTAGTTACATATATTTTTTGGTACTATGGGAATAAGAGAAACATTGCATACACAAATAGCAAAGTGATATTCATGTGTCCAAGTTAGTAGCTAGCAGATCATAAGAGAAAAATGAAATTTGACGGAAAGAATATATTATTAAAAGAAATAAATATAAAGATAAAATTTTAAATCTTAATTATAAAATCTAGTTAAAAATTAAGGAAATCTCATCATGTAAATTAATAAAATGATTTCACTTATATGTAAATACGGAAATATCAAAAACTCTTTTAAATATGTTCAAAGCATATAGATGAAATTTTTTATTTTTTTTATAAAAGTAGTAATTCATTTAACACACCTACGAAAGTCCCCTTACTGCATCATTAAAGTGTTGGCAGAGCATAAATACATGTTTATACATGGAAGATAGGAAATATTAAAACTAAATTTTATTTTTTGTGAGCATTATATATCAAGTGTCATACTCGAAACTGAATTTGACACGTATTTAACACAACATCTTAGCAGTTCTAAAAGGGATTTGGGCACTCATCAGAATCGTTGTCTTCAATGGCGATTTTGCTTCCTATCTGTTCTTCCAATATAGGATTTCCAAGGCCAACAAAAAATCGAACCAAAACAAGCCATGCCTTTAACGAGAGAATCTTTTGACATGATCTTTCCATATGCTATCTTCTGCTAACTATTACTGTTGGGTGGAGGAAAGAGATTCATTACAAAACTGTGGTCTCTCTCTCTCTCTCTCTCTGTGTACGCAAGTACAAAAAGAACACATGCATACCGAAACAGTATGGCAATAGAAGCAATCGGTCCGTTATCCGTACACAGCACACTAACTATCCTGAAATTTGATATTACAGAAACGAAGAGATTAATAAATTTATAAAAGATATGTCAAGTATATAATGTTAGACTGAGATCAATCAAAGAAGATCAACATTAAGATGTAGGCCCAGACGAAGGGCTAAACATTTGCCAGTAGATAGATAGATTCAACCTTGTGCTTGAGTTTTCTTCCCATGTCCCATTCCTTCTTCCACCACCCAACCACTTCAGTAAATGACTGAAAATAAAAGTTGAGGAATTTGAGAAGGCAGATAGCATATTAGAGGGAAAACCATATTGATTTCCTCTAGGATTTGTTATAATTATACTTGGCACTCTTTATATTTTATAATTATATATTTTCATCTTTCAAAGGAGTTAAACCATCGTAAAATTCAACGATGTTAACCTTTTTAATTTCAATTCATTCTTTAATATTATCTATTATGATTGAAAAATTATATGTTATTTTAATGTAAAAATATTGTAATACAGAACATTATTATTATTTTTTTGAAAGAAAGAGTACATTTATATGTCAAAATATTGAGAAATAGTTTTTTTGGTCAAAAGGGAAGACATAAGAAAAGGAAATGCATTTCAAAGATTAACATCGTTGCATTTTATAATATGACAAAATTGTTTCAAAGTGTGAAATATATATAATGATTATAAGTAATGCCAAGTATAATTCGATTATATTTTAAGAGTAATAATATAATTTGGCCTAGATTATATAAATTGATAGAGAGCTAGAAAGTTGAAAAGGTCATCGTCTACCTGTTTTTGCGCATGGTTATATAAAATATCCATATATTTTTGTCAATACTTGATTGTGTAAATATAACACTCATTATTATTTTGAAACCGTTTTTTCAGTGTTTTAAATTTGAAGTTAGAACATTGCGTTGATGTGGCGCCACACATTTTTCACTGAAAAATTTATGATAGGAGACTGTGATTAGAGACTTAAGTTGAACTGCTCGATGTACTTGATTTGAGAATATATAGCCTAATTCATAATTCGTTTCTATAAAGATTGGGTAAAAATTTTAGTTTATTTAACTATTCGAGTTGAGCACAATTTATTCTTGTTTGTCTCATTTCATAAGTAGTTTGTTTATATATATATACACACACAAATATATATATTCTTTTAAATATAAATTAAAAGAATACTAATAGTTTATTCTCTTTTTTTATTATAATGTTAACAAGATTATGACTTTATTTTTAACTAGTTTGATAGTACTAATAGAATTTTAATTTAATTTTTAACTAATTTATGTTTTAAGTTTGTATACGTATTAAAAAAATTAAATTTTACATTAACCAATCGAGCTCAAATTGAACATAGAGCTCATTCATGATTTGATAAGATTTTTTTATTATTATTGAGGTAATTGAAATATAACATTTTAAGTCAAGTTAAGAGCAAATCAACCCTTTTTATTATAATTACAGCTCTAGCTCGGCTTAAGTTTTCAGAACTTAACTTGGTCCAACTCAATTCCACTTCTAACTGCAGCAACATAACAAAAAGGGCTAGATTATAATGCCTTACAGTTATTTTTGAGGTAAGTCATCTTGGTGTTTTGGCTTAATATCTAGTGTGCGAAGAAGAGAAAATTGCCGATGTGTTATCACCTTTAAAATGAGCAGAAAAAGAGAGTTCAATATTTTACATTTTTCAAACCTTAAAATATCATAATTGAAAAAATGACTCCTCCTCTTATTTTCCACTTTATACTTTAAGCTCGTATAAAAAAATGTGACTCATCAATAATGTAATTAATTCATTTGGAAAATTTGTTTTGACAAATAAAAAGTTTGGAGTATGGCCGAAGAACTGATTGGAGAGGAAATAGATCAATTGGCAAGAAGTACAAAACAGGCTAAATTGGATGAGGAGGACACAATCATGTTTACAAGAATAGTGGTTAATAATGCAGAAGCGAAGGATGTTGATGGAGAGAATGGGCATAAGGAAATTGAGATGATCATCTCATATAAAGATGAACTGCTTAATGTTAATGGAATCCACAATGAACATTTTGATGATGATGATGATGTGTTCATTATGGATGATGAGCAAGAATCTAATGATGAGGAGGAAGACTTCTTTTTGAATGAACTGAATCCCTTATGTCCCATTATAAAACTATTCCAAGAAAAGCATAGGGAATAGTATAAACCATGGAGAGTTTCCCTAATTATCAACCTATTAACAAGGAAAGTAGCATTTAAATTCTTGAAGTCAAGGTTGGAAAAGCTTTGGATGATAAAGGGAGCAATCCAAATGATTGACATAGGAAATGATTACTATCTGGTCAGATTTAATGATAAGGATGATTATTTCAATACATTAGAAAATGGCCTATGGATGATCACGAATCACTATTTGGTGCAGTGGTTCAACAATAGAGACTAGATTTTGATCCCTTTGATCATGAATTTAGGAAAGTGTTTTAGGCTTACAATTGGAATATTATAACTAGCATTTTTTATGGAGATTAGGTAATAAGGTGGGGAAAACTCTCAAAGTTGACTTATACACATTGAAAGAACTAGAGAATTAATTTATTATAGAAGTAAGTCACTTTGCGTAGATTTATGTTGAAGTTAACTTGAGGAAACAATTAATTCCTAAAAGTCTCAATTCATAAGAAAATCCTCCCTATTCAATATGAGGGCCTTCATTTGATTTGCTTTACATATGGAAGATTTGGCCATAAAAAGGAACTTTGTTCTTCCTTTACAAAAGATCCTATCATTAATGCTAGCATTGATCCAGCTAACAAAGGTGGTCAACCCCTAAAGGATAACTAGAAGTTGGATAAGAGCAAAATGATTAAGGAAAAAGATAAAACAACAGCTAGAAAAATCACCACCGATGAGGAGGAGTTCAGAGGCTAGATGATCTCATAGAAATAGATTAGGAAAGCTCAATTCCAAGAAAAAAATAGGTGCCAATTACAGATACATTTTAAAAGGAAAAGTAGTGGCAATTGATCATGACCCAAGCAACAATAATGGGATGATTAACTCTAGATGCAGTGCCTTAATAGGATTAAATAAAGAGAAATTAATTGTCACCTATGAGGATATTAATAAGACTATAATTGATCCAACCTTAAGTGTTAATTATGGAGAGGAGCAAAAAGCAAGTTATCAAACTAAAAATAAACAAAAAACAATAGCAAGCAATAATATAACAAAAAATTCTACAAGACAAAAAGAAGCTAACTTAAAAAGAGGTCAAGTGGCCTAAATGGTTCAAAAAGAAAGGCCAGTCAAAGAGAAAAAATCCATTAGCTAATTGGTATCATTCAATACTAAGGAAACTAAAAATAGTAAAAAGACTTTTCATCAAAAAAAGAAAAACAAGAGTGGAACCAGTGGTACTTTGGAGGCTCATAAGAGCACTTCTCCCATGCAAATAAAAAGAGCTCAAGAAGATATGATAATAGTCCTTGGTACACAACCGAAAACTGCCTTACAACCACCAAAACCTCTAAACCTACAAGAAGTAATCCATTTGATGAAGATATATGCATCTTCCTTGTCTAAAGAAGACCTAGATTGCTTTTTAAGTATGAAAAATGGTCAATACCACGTGATTTAAATATAGACTATTTCATGCAATTTTTCTCTCTCTAAACTATTTTATGAATATAATTAGATGGAAATGTAGAGGAGCTGGAGCTCATTGATTTGTAGTTCAAGCTTGTGATTTAATAGATATACATCAGTTGGGCATCCTTATGATAGTTGAACCATATATTAAAGAAGCTAAAGCTAAAAAAGTTATAAGAAAGATTGGACTGAATGGCGTAATTAGAAGTGATCCCAATGGATACTCAGGAGGAATCTAGATCCTTTGGAAGACCTTTTCTTATGATATATCTATTTTGAAAGTCCACCACCAATTTATTCATGTTAAGTATTCTGCGTTAAGTAATTCACAATTAGGTTTCTTTATAGTAACCTATGCTTTTCCAAATGAAAGCCTTAGAAAGGAATTATGGAGGAAACTTTGACAACTTGCTCTATGGGTACTATTTAGAGATCAAAACTCTTACTTATCAACTAATGAGAAGCAAAAAGGTAGCCTTCGTAACTTTAGAAATATGAATAGTTTTGCTAACTATTTAAAGGAGTATAATCACATGGGCTTAGGATTCAAAGGACTTGAGTTTCCTAAAGAGAGGAAAAAACTAAGAGAACAAATTGATAGAGTTCTTGCTAATATAGAATAGAGAATGAAAAACCAAGAAGCCTCTATCCTTTATCTTTTTTATATGAAATTAGACCATAAACTAGTCCACATTCAAGTTTGAAAGAAACAAAAGAGGTTAGGAAGAGTTTTCCTATTAGATTTCATGCAGCATGGCTATTAGATGGTACTTTCCTATTGGTTGTTATAATGCTTGGAAGAACTTTACAAATTGGTTCTAAGCTTTTAATAAATTCAAGGAAGATGTCCATACATGGAACAAAGAGTCTTTTGGTAATATCTTTAGTCATAAGAAAAACTTAATGGTGAGATTGAAAGGAATTGAGAAAGCACTAGAGTGGAAATTCAATCCCTTTTTTGCTATCCCTTAGAAAAGCACTTTGGCAAGAGTATGACAAGATGTTATTATAGGAGGAAGTTAACCAATTCTAGAAATCTAGGTGTAATTGGCTTTTATATAGAGATAGAAACATAAAACTCTTCCACATATCAACAATTGGTACAAGGAAAAAAAATAAAATAGAGCTATTGTAGGATGATAATGGCATTTAGCACACAAACCAATAGACCTTGATAAACATGGCCAAATTTCTCCTCCTCCTTGTTCTCGACTAATAATGATGCAGACCAACCTTATCTTCTAGTTGGCTTTTTCCTAAAACTTCAAGATGAAGATATTATGGCTATTCAAAAGAAGTTTAATGATGAAAAAATCAAAGTAGCCATTTTCAATATAAGTGCTTTTAAAGCACCTGCAAATGATGGTTTACAAGTTATTTTTTTCCAAAATAATTACAATAAGATTAGCATATTAGTCTGTAAACTTATCAAAGAGGCATACAATCACTTGAAAAGAATTGAAAAAATCAATGAAACTTTGCTTGTTTTGATCCTAAAAATAGATAATCCTCAAAAGTTAAAAGAATTTCATCCAATCAGCTTCTATAATGTTATCTACAAAATACTTACAAAGATTCTTACTAATCAACTCAAACCAATTATAAGAAATATTGTATCACCTCATCAAAGCAGTTTTGTGCCTAAAAGACATAGCTCAGGTAACATCATTATGGCTTAAGTAGTCATTCATTCAATGAAGACTAAAAAAGGATAGATGAGGTTCATGACAATAAAAGTTGATCTTAAGAAAACATATAATAGGTTAGATTGGAATTTTTTAGAAAATACTTTGGAAGAAATTAGCTTTTGAGATCATTTTATAAAAATTAGTATGGCATGTGTGTCTACTACTAATACTACAAGAATTGTCTGGAATGGAAATCTTATATATAGTTTCAAACCTTTAAGAGGAATATGCCAAAGGGACCCACTATCTCCATACTTATTTATGCTTTGTATGGAAAGACTAACTCATGTTATTGATTTAGTAGTTAAACATAAAATATGGAAACCTATTTATTTAAGGAGAAATGGAATCCCTATCTCTTATTTATTCTTCACAAGTGGTTTTATCCTATTTGAAAAAGCTTCGATGAAACAAGTTAATATTATTACTTTATATCTTAATACTTTCTGTGGTAGTTCGGGACAAAAAGTTAATAAAGAGAAGACTAGAATGTGCTTCTCCAAGAATGTTAATCATACTCCATCTAAGAAGATTAGTGAGAAGTTAGAATTTCTTATTATAGCTAATCTTGAAAAATATCAGGAGTTCCATTTCATCACAAGACAGTATCCAAGAATAGTTCTAATTTCATTTTGGATAAATTTAATCAAAAATTAAGTTCTTGGAAGTCAAAAACTCTTTCATTAGCTGGTCGAATTACTTTAACTAAAGCAATCCTTTACAATACCTTAATATTATATGCAAACAAATTTACAACTTGTATCAATGTGTTCAAAGCTAGACTAATTAAATAGGAATTTTATTTAGGGATCATTGTTAGGCCTACACAAGATTCATCTAATAGCTTGGGAGAGCATTTGTCTCCTTAAGAATGACAAAAATGAAACCTTGCAATGATGCCTTCCTTATGAAACTGGCCTAGGGGTCATTCATTCCTTAGAAGTCTTCTGGGTGCAAGTTCTATGTAATAAACATGGATGTGGTTATTTGCATGTTCATGTCATTAAGAGAACATAAAATAATATAATCTATGCAAAGGTATCTGTAGCATTTGGGAGAATTTTATGCAAGGATTAAGATGGAATCTAAGTGATAATGAACATCAAGTTCTGGAAAGATGAATAGATACCAAACTGTAAAGCACTGTGCAATTATTTGAATGTCATAGTTCCAAGTTAGGAAGAAAATGTCCCTGTTGTTTCTTACATTAATAATGTAGGAGAATGGAACTTAGCAAAGCTAACTCCCTTAATCCTTCTAGTCTTTTAACTAGCTTTAAAGTGTTATCCTTCCATCCTCACACCAAAGTCCCAACACACTAATATGGAAATTCACTCCAAATGGAAAATTCCCAGTGAAATCTGCCTATTGGATGCTCTCTAGTGTAGAAAATAGTCTTAAAAATCTAGTATGGAAGAAAATTTCGAAATGGCTTACTTTAGAGAAAATTTAAACTTTTATATGGCTACTTACCAAGAATTTGATAACTATCCAAGATGTGAAAGGGCTAGTGCATCCAACTTGCATTTGATTAGAGATTGTCCTTTCATATAAGATCTCTAATTAACTACAATCCATATGAAACATTGGCTTGCTTTCTTCTCCCTTTCCTTGCAAGATTGGATTTATTGGAATTTGATTAACAACATAGGAAAGAATGAAAATACTTCTTGGCTTGTTATATTTGGATTTATTATGTGGCTAAATGGTTAAATAGAAACAAATTGATCTTCTAAGAAGAAACTAAAGACATCTATAATATCCTATTTCTAGCAATGTTACAAATAAGAGAATTACAGTCCTACATGTTATCACAAAATAGTACAAGAAAGGAGATTTTGAAGTTGGAAAGAATGATTGAATGGTCCCTTCTTGAAAATGATTGGATCAAATGCAACACAAATGGATTAGTGTAAAGCAATTGGGTAGGGTGTGGAGGTTACTTTAGACAACTTGAAAGCTTGGTTAATGGGCTTTTGTTATTGGACTGGCTCATCTAATGTCATAATGACTGAGATCACTAGTTTAAAACTAGTTTGGGGGTGTGGATGGAATGAAGTGCATTTTAAGTTAGATTTGGCAACAGTAATATCCTTTGTTCTAAAAAGATGGGAAGTTTCTCATCCATGTAGTCCCATAGTCTTTTCCACACAATTCTTTATAAGGAGACAACAATTAGTGAAAATTTCACATTGCTACAAAGAAGTAAACAAGGCAGCAAATTTCATGGTTAATCTTGCACATACTGCATGTTTAGTGCAAGCTCCAAAAGTAGTTTTTCATACCATTTTGAATTTATGTTCTTTATTAATTTTAGCAAATATGATGTACTCTATCACTCTTAGATTGGTTGCTATGTAGTGTTAGGCTTCAATGCCCTTATACATAAAAATTAAAATTTGTATTATTATACAAAACATAATATAAAATTATTATTATTAAAATATATGTAATTTTTTTGGTTTATAAATATATGTAACTACTTGGGTGGAAACAATATTGTAATCAAATAATTAAGTAATAATAAGTAATTGACTAAGTTATGAAATTAATGATTATTAATTGGAATTTCCAATTATTTAATTTCAAATTATTAATTAGTGAATACTAGTAGCTTGGATAGAGAGAATTAATATCATAAGATCTAATTACTATTTAACCAATATGGAATAGCTTTATATTACACAAATAGAGAAATAATAGCCTAAATCGAATTTTATCACTATGCTATGAGATTTTATTCATTAATTTTGCATAATATGCATTTTTAGAAATTTAATAGAGTATAACAAGAATTACAATATTACTGTATGTTGAAACTCAATTATCAAATTTTAAAATACTAATATTTTTATTTTCACTGAATACTAAAAAATTACAATGAACAAAATTATAAATTATAGAACAACTTTGTTGAAAGATACCATGATTTGTAAAAAGAAAAACAAGTGCATATGAAAATACTTTATGAACCATTTAAATAAAATGAAAATGATGGCAATGTCATTGCTTTATTAATAAAAGATACATGTTAAGAAAAGTGATAATTTTTTTTTGCATAACTATATAAAGTAATAGCATATGTTGTTGTTTTAGAATTGAAAAAATGTCTAAGCTCTAATGTAATGGCATATGTTACCACTTTATCTCAAATAATTGTGCAAAAATCGAGAGTGCCTTTTTTGTGCTAATAACTCTATTGGAACAACATTGTCATTGCTTTTGAGTTTTCAATTTATAATGAAATGCATGTTAATAACCTTTCTTTATAGTGATGAAACTGTCATCAATTTAGGTGGAAAATATCATCACTTTAGAGTGGTGGGAAAATAAATTGCCATAACTATCTCGCAAAAACCTATTGCAATGATTTCATTAATCTCTAAAGTGAGGACATTCAAAATGTCATTGCTTTGGATCCTTATATAACATTTGTAGGATTGTCCCTTTTCCCATTTTCTCTACCTGATTTCCTTCTCCTTTTCTAGCCTCCTTCTATTTCTTTGCCTATTTAAGGTAGCTTTTCTCACTTCTAAGTTAAATCTTTCAATTTTTTTCATCTTTCCTCCTTATTTGACTCTCACTTGTATAATTTTTTTTCAACTTTTTTCTTTGTATTTCAATTTTTTTTGCTTTAGTAGTGATTTAAAGTAAGTCTATCTTGATTGCAATATGTTATTTCTATATAAATGTAATGGTAATTGTGATTGTGAATTTATGAGGAAGCACTTTAGATTATGAATATGTAGTTGATATGATTTGAGATATGAAAATAAGTTATAATTTTGAGGCTTGTTTTGCTTTGCTTGTTGACATAAAATTTTCATTTGTATTGATGTAACAATTTTAGGCTTTAAATATAAAATTAATTTGATTTTGGATATGTAAATATGATTTGGCATATAACTTTTTCTTACTTTTACTATTGTTTTGAATGTCTTGCTAATGTAAATTTATGAAAATGAGTGCTATATTAATGTTGTAAGTCTTTTGATTTATCAATTTTTTATTTAGATATAATGTAAGATTTGTAGAGGTAATATAGTGATACTTGGACCTAGGATAGGACTATTAGCCTAGAAGTAGTTTAAGAATTGTTAAAGGAGAATACAAAAAGAATAAAAGTTTAATAATTTGAATAAAGAACAAGATATTACATAATTCAAAGTTAAAAGATAAATTTATAATAATTTAAGATATATGTGAAAAGTTGAAATGTTAAATTATTTTTCATTATATAATTATCAAAATATTAAAATATTTTAGTTAAAAAAGATTATTAAATAGTTAAAATTATTGTAACATATATTAAAATATTATGACAACAAATAAATAAGATTTACAATAATTATTGTCACTTATATTAAAATATTGAAATTATTAAAACATTAAAATTTATAATAGTTTACAATATATATTAAAATATTAAATTTATTGTAAATTTTTGAAAAATTATTAACTTCTTAATAATTAAGTATTAAAACATGATAAGTTGAAATATTAAATTCATAATAATTTAAAATATGTGCAAGAATTATCATGGTAAGTAAAAACTAGTAAAATATTTGGTACTAAAAAACATTTTTTGTTATTTATTGAAGACAACTAAGTGCAATTCACAATTGGTTAAATAGAATCCCGGGTTAGTTCTCCTCCTTATTACTAGTAAAATATCAAATCAAACACTAAAAATTAATAGAGGTGCAACCTATTTTTCAAAAAAACCAAATTGTAAAGAACTTGTATCACCGAGTATGAAAATACTAGAATTGGTAAGATGATTTCTCCTCATAGTAAAAAAAGAATGAGAGAAGTAATAGTAAATTAAAAAGAAAACTAAATGCACTTAATAAAGAGTATTCAACTTGTTAATTTTATACGATCGAAGAAAAACTTGTTGGTCCAAATGCAAGAACAAAGCTATTTTGCATGATTAAGACATGTAAATTTGTTTACTAAACATGGATAACCTATAACAATTATGTGTGAATTACGTCGACATAAATTGCATTACCATTTGTAAGTAGCATTAAAATCCTCTTCCATTCTTTATGATTGCAAAAAATTGTATAAACATTCCTACTTAAGATTTTTGCTTCTAAAGTAACAATGTTGTTGGCATTTCTTGATGGTTCTTTTATTATTTGATGAAGCTTTAGATTCCCTCCATATTTTATTGAGATTATTTCTTACAGGTTCATTCTTTTATATGAATTGTTTATTTCTAGTTTAACTTGTATGATTTGTTGATGTTTGCAGAGCACCAACCATTCATTAGAGACATTTAGCAGCACATCTATTACATCCTTTAGGAAATTAAAATTTATAATATATATTTTTTGTATAGGAAATGCATATTTGATTATTGTGATTGATTTTAGAATGGAATTTTTATATAAAATAATAGGATTTTTGTGATAGAGTATAAGGCAAAATAGTGAGGAAGGGAGGAAATAAAATATTTAAAAGTTAGAGTGTAGTTAAAATTAAATAAGTGTGCATAGAAGAGATTTAAAATATGCTTTTCCAATTTTTCCCTTAAAATTCTATGTCTTTTTTCCTTGTTAAATCCTTAAAACCAAACAAATAGAGCCCAAATCTTATTGCATCAACTTGCCAACCATTCTCCACCTTTCTCTTCAATCTTTTTCTTCTTATCAAATTCTAGCAAGAATCAAGCCATCAATTTCAAGTAATCATCGATAATCTTTAGCTAAATCAAGATAATCTTCTTGATTTGAGATTATTGCATGGATTGTATTCCAATTCTTTATTTTCAAGTGGGTGGGATGAAATGAACCCTAACCCCTATTTTCTAAATGTGTATGATTAGAGACCAATTAATCATATTTCCAATCATCAATCCTTTCCTTAATACCTAGATAAATAATTTACTTCGGCTCTCTTTATTTCATTGGAAACCATTTTCTATAAAATATAATTATAAAATATTAAAATGGGAGAAAATATTTTACTTGTTTAATATTAAATATGAAAAGTTAGGGGAAAATAACTTTCCTTATTTCAAAAAAGAATTTGCTTTCTTCTATTTCTAAACTTCTAGGTGTCATGTTTTTTAGTTATTAATATAAATGACATATCACCACTTTATTAAGATATATATATATATATATATATATATATATATATATATATATATATATATATATATATGCAAATGATATTTTCCTACAAAAAATATTTTTTGACAAAACAAATAAAACCTTAGATTAAATTAGTTTTGCATGATTCTAGTATTTTAGTAAGGTTAGGTTGGTGAAATTTGTTAATTTGATGATCAACTGATATGAATTGTGTTTATGATATGTTTTATAGTTAGTCTTAATTTAAATATTCATATTAATGCTTGTTTTAATGTAAATTTTGGATTTGAAGTTGTATGTGTTGATAAATTGATGTTGGAGTTTTGAATAAATAGTGAAATGAAAAAAAATTGTAGAAATGAACCTATGGTCGATTATTTAGTCGACTATGACCTTAAGAAGTGCTCTTAAATGGCTTATAATCTATTACATAATCGACTATACTAGAAAATTTAATCCATAAAAGCCTATAATTGATTATATAGTCAATTATAATCTCTAAAATATCTCTCTAGATAGATAAAGTTAACTACATAATTAATTATAAGTGTCAGATTTTGCCTCTGGACTCCTATAGTCGATTATATAGTTAACTATTTCCTTATTTTCCCTAATTTTGTATATTTTATGATATATTAAGATGGTGTTGTGATGGTAAATGGCATATATGATTACATATTTAGTATATGGATACATTTATATTTGATTTCTGATGTTATATTCAGAGTATGAGATGTTCTAATAAAAATTATGTTAGGGAAGATAAAAATATAAAAATATGATGTATAAACTAGATCCAATAAATGTTTATAAAGGATAAAGCAAACTTTGGAGGTGCAAAGTTAGGTTTGTAAAGGGACAATTAGACTTTGGAAAGATAAGGTTAGATTTATAAAGAGATAAGACTAATCAAGAATCACAAAAGGATTTAATTACCTTTAGCTCTTATTTATTCATTATTGTTCCTACAAATGAAAATGTTATTATCTATTTTAATTATTATGTTTAACTTATCCTTGTGTAAGTAATCCAGATGGTAAAAATAATATTTATTCTTCTATTATATAATCTTAAGTAGATTATTTATTTACTAAGTCTTAAACTCACTCTTTTTATATGTTTAATGTTGCAGATACTTCTATGGAGGGTCCCCCCATCACCATTGTAGGAGTAGTATCTCCCAGGCTCATATTACATAAGGCAAAAGATAATTATTTTGCATGATTATAGGAATACTTTCTTGGATTTTGTAGTACATAGTTAGGATTTTGAAAAGTAGAAACACCTTGTATTTGTTAAAGTTAGTTAAGCTAACTTAATCCCAAGAGATTAAGGTATGTAAGCAAGTTTAACTTCTTTATCTTGGAAACACTAAAAGAACAAGCATGTATGTAAATATATTTTCCTTTTTATATAAATTATCAAGTACTAGCAATAAATAATGTACTTATTTATTAAGGAAGAGTTAAGTTAGTTAGGCTAGTGGAAACTAAGTTGTTAAGTTCCATATTGATCAAATACTAGGAAGGTTGTGACAACATCCTTGAGGTTTAAACCCAGTTGATGGTAGGATTTTGGTTGCATTCAGAAAGCAACTTGTAAGTACTAGTCAATGTTCAACTAAATGTTTGTATTAATTAATTTTTATTAATTTGTATTATTTAACATTTGTATTGAATTTGCACTATTGTACTTAGTCGTATTTGGCCACAGGTTGATTGTATCTATGGTCCTATTAGGGATATAACAAAGGTGACACAAGTGATGAATTTTTTAGTCAATCCTCATTTACATTAGCGTCTCTCAGTAGTTAAGAATGTTATCAAGAAAGAAAATATCTAAGTACTTTTACATACTCATAACGCAAGCAGCAAAATAATTCCTTGGTTTTTGAAGTTTGATATATTTTTTATCCTTTGATAGTATTGATATCTTAGGTTTAATAGGGTATGACTTCCATATAAATATTCTTAAGGCTATTATTAATGAATCCTTGTAAAAATACTTACTCTTTATTGCTACCAAGACTCCTAGATTTATTCCATTGAGTTGGCAATGTAGAAGAAGAAAAAAGATTATTTTTATCTATTTCAAAATGTTAATTTGACGCAAGTTGTAGCTGAGAGAAAATGACAACCTAAAAGTAGTAACTTGCATCTCAATAGTTGATAATTGAGTAGTATGAGTGAAACATGAACACATTGAATAGAGAGCTAGCCATTTAGGATTATATATAGAGAGAGAGATATTGGTGTTATAATTTTATTAATTATTTAATAATTTTAATATTAATTTTAATTATTATATTATATTTTTGCAAAAACACCTAAAGTGACAGTAAAAGTTGTCACTTTAGCCAAAAATAATAATTTTAATAATAATTCAAATGATTATAAATTGACAACACTATCATCACTATAAGCTATATGCCACATCATTAAGTTGCATTCCATGACATTCGCTGAGATGATACCTATTGTCTTTGTAGACCAACTCAAAAATGACACAAGCTATGTTGTCACTTTAGTGATCGAATGTGATGAAGATTTAGTGTCAACGTTAAAGTAATAATAATATTGTCACTATTAATTCTTATAGTGAGGCATATCATCAAAAAAAAGTAATAGTAATTAAAAAATTTAATAGAATTTAAAGAATTTTAATAATTTTTTATTAGCATAATAATACATAAATAAATAATAATATAAAGTTGATTTATACTGTAAATGTATCAAATTCAAATAAAAAAGAAAAGCACACAATAAGGATTCCATAGTTATTTGCAAATTTTTCGTACAGTGCGTTGCTGGAAATAATAAAAGAAAAGCACACGATAAGGATCTTATCTTTTTATTGTATTTCATTTAAACCAAATGTAATTACTTTCAATAAGCTGCCATTGCATGGAATAGTTTCGCTCTAACAGCGGCCTAAAATGAATTTTAAAAGAAATATTCATATTTTAAATTCAAATTATCAACATAATATAAATAAAAAGATTTTTTTATAAAATTTAATAAGTAAAATACATTAAATATAAAAAAATGAGAACCAAAATAGAATTTCTCAAGCACAAAAACTTATATTGTACTTTTTAGCAATAACAATGAAAACAATATTTATATTAATACACATACTTATATTTAGTCCATTGATCAATAATAATTAATGGTAATCAAATTAGAAAAAACAGATTGATATTTTTAGCTAAAATTTTTTGTTTATTTAAGTGCGGATATCCAAAAAAAAAAATCGCAGTTTGAAGCATAGAACTTTTGTTGGTATGTATGGCTAAGATTTTATCACAGATTCGAAATAACCGGAGTAGACTGCTGCCTGTTTTCAGAGCGTCGTCTCAGCATTACTCAATAATCACAAATTCATCTACCTTCAATGTTGCCTCCATAATTTATTTTGATCCCTCCGTTAAATTACTTGTTATTAATGAAAGTCTGATTTTGCATACTAAAATCATGTTCTAATTTCTCATTAATTTCACTTATATTAATTTTATTCCTCTTTAAATCAATTTTATCCTTAAAAAATAAAAATTTGATTATTTTAGCTCCACATTAGTATTTGCAATAATAGGTTAATAACTTGATAAAAAATAAAATAAAGAGCTAAATATAATGTGACAGATGAAATTAATATTAAAACATTTTTAAGGACATCATGATATAGCTTTTATTTGTAAGGAACCTAAAAAATTAAAATTAAATTTATTTATGTAAAACATAGGATGACAAGATAAAATCTATCACTTGCATGAATATTCGTTTTAAGTAACTCAATTTTTGTTTAAAGGACATTCAATAAAAAAATATTTAAAGATGTTGAAAGATTTTATTTATGGAAAAATATATAAATAAAAGGCATGTGCAAATTTTTATTAGCAATTAATTTTTAAATTATTTGAAATCAACCTACTTGTCATTTTTCTTTTGCAAGTTATATCATTGGGTTCTATATCAATATTATCTCTCACGTAATATTTATATTTTATTTTAGTCATTTTTTTGTCAAGTCGTTACCTTGTTAATTGAGGGATCAAAATAACCAATTTTTATCTGAGATGAAATTAATACAAAAGATTTATAAGAAGCAAAATTCATATGAGTGAAATTAGTAAGAGATTAAAATAAAAGAGAATTTTGGTCAATTCTAAATCAAAATTCTATTAACAATTGAACAACTAATTTAATGGAAGGACTAAAATAGATTATAAAGGGAATATCAATTGAAGGATCAAATTGATACCAATTTTCTTTCAAGGAAATTATTAATATAAAATTATTGAGTTTAACCTAAATTCAAATTATTATTAATTCATGATTTTTTTCAACTAATATAAAACCAAGTTTGATTCTGCAAAACTACACTACAAGAAAAACACTAATTAGTTATGGATTTTTCTATCGCTAACCAAGAGAAATTCATCACTAAGATATCTAGTGATAGATTTATTAATGAATTAAGGAGCATAGGTAAACAGTGCGTTAGTAATTCAATTAATGGTAAAATTTATGTATTCATCACTAATATCCATTGTCATTTCCATCACTACTTTTATAGCCTCAACACAAACAAAAACAAAATGACAAAAATAACTAGCAATGCCTTTGTCAATTGGTAATCCTTATACTACTAATAGACTATTTATCACTAATTTCATATCTAGCAACAAATAATATATTACTAATTGTTAATCCATTACTAAACTAGGGAATTTTTGCAAAACTCATGGTGTTATTATTCATAAATCTATCACTAATTTCATTATTAATATGAGAAATATTTGTTAAAGTTTTAGCTATTTTGCTAGCAAGATGGACAGCAAACATGCTGCCTAATATTAAATTTTTAAAATCAAATACACAATCAACAAGCAAAATTTGGAAATTGAAATTCATAAATAAATATAAATGTTAATATTTTATTTGTATAACATAAAAGAAATAAAAAATAATGGAATCCAATATTCATAAATAAATAAAAGAAATCCTATATAAGTACAAAAATATAAAAATATAAAAACCTGTAAACTAGACTATAATTAATGGTTGTCCCCTTAGTTAGCTAATAGCAGTGGAGGTATTG
Source organism: Sindora glabra (assembly GCA_020226215.1). Classification (NCBI taxonomy): domain Eukaryota; kingdom Viridiplantae; phylum Streptophyta; class Magnoliopsida; order Fabales; family Fabaceae; genus Sindora; species Sindora glabra. The sequence goes on along the minus strand of CM035235.1, from coordinate 60,830,569 downwards.
AACCACCCTGCTACACCTTTGGGATAGATCTTCTATCATGCACTTGTTCTCCTTAATTAGACCAACCACATCCTTTGTCATGCTACTTCAAGCTCCTCTTTTTGTTACTCGATAAAACTCTATAGCTTCTTTAATTGGGGTTATGAAGTCAATCTAGTAATAAGAGGTGAAGGCCTAGTAAGCTTGTGGGCATCTAATCCTTGTGATAAATGTGATTTTTTTTGTTTCAACCACTAGTTACCACCATTAAGTGTGAAGTTTCAATAACCTATGTTCGGGATGCTTCACCACTATCAATTGATGACTAGGAAGATTATGCCTGCACCATCTTGGAGTACTCGTTTTATAAAATAAATTTGAAGCTTGAACAATTTTCATGGATAAAATCAATAATGTGGGTTTATATGGCAAACATGGATAAAATCTTGCCTAGGTCCTCTCAGATCTCTTATCTACAAATGTTTAATTAAGACTGTTAAATAGGTCTTAGTCCGCAGACTAATCCACCACCCATTTTTGTGGATATGGACTTTTAAAATTTGACCCATTTTTTAATGTGGGATAATATGGACCGGCCTATCACGAACCCAATCTGCAACAGACTAGCCCATATCTGCAGAGTTCATGAATTTTTAGTTAAAACTCATAGATCGGCTTATACCCATCATGAGTTTTAGCATATTTGGACCTCTAAAATTAAACCTATTTTTTAATGCGGATAATACGAACTGACCCATCGCGGGCCGACCTATATCCACATAAGCTGACCTATTTGACAGCCTTATGTTTAGTGACCCTTTGAAGTAAGATGAGTGTAGGTATAGGGGAACACCTCTAGATTAGTATACATTTGGCCTAATTCCTTCGTATGAAATATCATGACAAGTAAAATAAAGTTAAGGTATGCAATGAATGGGCTTACCCTAAAACTAACTAAAACTCACCATTTTCCTTTTATGTTTTGAAATGAAGATAGAATCATTAGTATGTAGGCTTCCTCCAGTAGTAGATGACTTATTTCTTTTGTTAACTTTTTAATTTCTCTTGAAGTTAGCATTTAAAGCTGACCTCCTTTCAAAGTGCTAAAAAATATACTTAGGCATCTACTCCAACTTCTTTGGCTGGCTTTTCCTTGCTAGGTCTATTATGCCCTATAATTGGTTACAGCCTTGTGGACAAAATTCCTTTTTTTCTTCATCATGTATACATACATGACTTGCAAACATTGAATAATTCCTAGCCAAACACTAATAAGTGATAAATTAACTTGTAAATACAAACACATGATTATTAAAATATAAAATATAAATACAAATTCAAATACAAATTAAACTATAAAGTATAAAAATGAGTACTACCTATAGCTTGAACCAATTGTCTTTAAGTTGTTATGAGACATTGGTTTAGGTGACAACCTACTTTAAAAAGTACCTTTAAATCATTCTAGTTATTTCCCTAATAGGACCATAGATGGATGCAACAATCAAATTGCAACTAGATACAGTAGTGTAAATTTATCACAAATGCTACACATTCATACAAATTAAAAGAAATTAATACAATTATTTATTATGAATACATAATTAAATGTAAAAAATGCTTATAAATCACCCTTTAGGTGCACCTAAATCCGGCTATCAGTTAAGTCCTTACCTTAAGGGTTTACTACAGGCTATCCCAAACATGGAGCTAGATGCTACTTAACTTGTTAGGTGGGGCCTTAAGCAAGAGGATAAAAAAGGATACGTTAATCAGTTAGAGGCTAGGAAGCCTAAAATTCCTAGCTAAATGACTACAAAGGTGTTTATAGCTTGAATGTGGGTGTAAAAAGGCACATGCTGATTGTGATGGATAACTATAGGGTGGATAAGCCCAAACTACACCTTCTGAGTTTATAACTACCACCTTTATTAGGGGTGAATCTACCATATCCATGTAGTACCTTACAACATTGATCAAATGATCCAATTCATTAATAAATACTAACTAAAACACAATAACTAAGTCTAATACTAGCACTACAACTAAAATTAGTTTCAATGAAAATTACTTTTACTTTCCTCATTTATAAAGACCAAGGCATGGATAGGAAGATTTTATTACTAAAACCATTATGCATAGAGGCAATTATAGCATTACACTTAATTTATTCATCATTTAAAGGAATATATAGAGTATTGAAAAGATATAAATTAAAATGACAACCTAAAGAACCTAGAGATATTCCCATCCAATATAAATAAAGCAACTTGTAAAAGCATGTCAAAATTAGTGAATTATCCAATCCATATAGATATCCTATACAGCTATCTCTTGATTAAGTATGCAAATTTAGCTTTTCCTCATAAGATTTTGCTTGAAACATGGTCAAAAGTGTAAAGGCTCAATGTTTGCATAAAAAGATGATATAAGTATAGGCTAAGTATACTCTAGCTAGCTATACCCTACATATTATTGACTAATAAGTAATGATTTTTTTTATTCGCATTTTAATTAATATAGAGATCATACCTCAATAAAGAATCTAAAAAGCAAGAAAGCACATCCAAAAAATATGCATTTTGGGAAGAGTGGTATATTTCAAATGAAATCATTTATAAAAATCTCAAAAAAAAAATAACATATCAATATCAATATTAAAGTTAGCAATCAATCCAACTTTTTTATTAAATGGGATTAAGGTTATATATTATATATAAACAAAATTATTATGTTTATCCAATTCTCTTCACCTTTTAAGTGAAATTGATGGATGTAAGAATTTCTTAGCCAAAAGTGCATATATATATTCTATCTTATTTTTTATGTATAAAAAAGAGAAAATTAGAGAAATTTCTTATTATGAAATAAAACTCATACAATAGAAATAAGTTATATCTGTTTCATATGTATTGCCAAATGATGAAATTTACTTGTTTGGCAAAGATTTCAAAATCATATTTATATGAGGAAAATAAAAAGATAAAACACTAATACTTAGCACAATTTGTGTATTTACAAATGATTTCTTCATGTAGTATCATTCAACAATTTTTTTTGTTTTATGACTATAAGGTGCTAAAAGCTCAAATTAAGAAAATGCAACAAGCAACTAAAGAATCTAATTCAAAATGAATTTTATTCCACCCATTAAACCATGCATTAATCAAAACTCATTAGCAATATTACCTTGAAAATTGAAGAACACTAAACCCCTAAAATTTAATACACACACAAGAGAAAAATTTAACTAAGAAAAAAAATAAAAAATAATTGCAAAAGAAAATTCTTATCTTCAGTAAATGAAAGTTTATACAACGAAATTGCGAATTTTAATGGCAATTCAATACACTATTCTAGCATTAATATGAGAAAAACATAACCACATAAACAAGAAAATAGCTAACAAAGGTATGAACAAAAACAACAACATATAATGGGAAATCAAATTTTAGGAAAACAATTTCAAAAAACAATTAGAGGAAATCATCACAAAGTTGTATTTTTTTCAAAAGTTTAAGTAAACTTGATAAATGAGGTGAAAACCTTAATTGAAGCTTCCTTTATCAATTAAAGGTCATTTTGGATAGAGAAAAAGCCATAAAGCTTGAACATGATTTGTAAGAAGAAGAATAATTCAAACAAAAGCAAAGAAATTAAAAATCCAAGCTACTAATTTCAAAAAGGATTTGTAAGACTACAAGCAATAAACCAAATCAAAAATTTAGACTACCGTATAGATAAACAATGACTATTGATACATCAAACCACAAAAATTTATTATAAAATATCCACATAAAGTAATCAAAATTATGAATTTAAGTGAATAAAACAACAAGAAATTTGAAACATAGATACCTAGTAAAACTAAATTAGGAAATCACTAATTATTGTTGACAGAACTCCAAGGCAAATCTTAAAAAAGCAAAACATAAACCTATGAAAAAAATCCCAAATTAAATTTATTTTCAAAATGTAACCAATTAAAAATAAAACTTATTGATTAAAGTGTTTTACAACTGGAAACAAACCTAATAGCAGTGGCAAAGTTACTTAAAGCATGTAAGAAGGTAGCAATGGTGTAAGGCAATAGGAAAGAAGCAGAAGAGGAAAGGGAAAAGGGAAAGTGGGGTCTAGTAGCATAAATTAATATAAAGTTAAGTTTAGTAATGAAATTAGCAATAGAATATTTAGTTACTAATACATTCAATGAAATGATGCACTTCAATTAATGACTGACATTAGTGGAATCTATAACTTCTTCCATCACTAATTTTTTTTAAAAAAATTATTACATTGTTGAATAAATTTTCAAATTTTTATGAATAAATTTGTCATTGTTACATGTGAAATGGTTTGTTAATTAGTGTAAGTGTACATTATTGTAAACAAGTAATAAAATGATTAGTAAAGTATCATTCCCACAAGGATTGTTTCATTAAGTACTAAAATTAATAACCTTAACACTATTTGGCAAATCGATTAGTTGGAATTGAAGCAACTAAATAAAAATTTATGAAGAGTAATGGAAATGAAAATGAATGCAATTGGGGTAAAAGCAAACAATTTTAGATTGAATTATTTATCTATTCTAATCCAATTTTAATCTTCTTGATTGATAGTTAAGTTTTCCTAAATTAATTACTAGCCTCTTCCAAGGTCAAGTGATTCTATCATCAATTATTAATTTACTATATTCCTAAATGAATTAAAATGACTAATCATGCATTAAGATTTATGGAACTCATTAAGACTACACAAACCATATGAATATATTCCTATTTCATATACAGTTTATGGTTTTAATTATAGGATCCACACATATAGATCTCTTTCTAGTCTCAACATACATATTATGATCATTCAAAAGGTAGCCAATAAGTTAAAATCATTAAGAACAATAATTAAAATTCAATCAAGGAGAAGAAAATTGAAATTAGTTTCAATAGACTAGAATTCAACCTATTATTATTAAGCTATATCATTACCTTAGGAAAATGAAGACTTAGTTCATAATGAAATTAGAGACAAACTCAAGACAAAATGGAAACAACATAATATTTATGATCAAAACATAAAGATATAATTACAAATACATGAAAATAGAAATTCTAGCATTCATGTAGGAGATAAAACTATCCATGTAAGAGGAATACCAGCCTTTCATTGAGGAAGCATGTAAGATGAACTTAAAATGCATTAAACTAAACATTAAATGTTCTCTACTTCCTCTCAAAAATTTGCTCTCTAAAATGTTCCCCTTGTGTCTTTTACTCCTTGCTATTTATAAATGAATGGGTGCAAGGATTCTAACAAGTTGAGCCACCAATCTTGACTTCCAACCACCATCTTTAATCCCGCATCAACCATGTTTTTGAGTTGTTGCTAACTTTTAACACTTAAATTGGTTGATTCACACATTTTAGTTTTTATTAAAGTTATAGTCTTGGATCTAAGGTTTCAAATGTTGGAAAGAGCTCTCAATTTTAACATTTCTAGCTCAAGTTATGGCAAAATTAGTGGATAGAGTTCAGTTTCAAATAGAATCAGTGTTTTAATTTCTAAGCAAAATTTGAAGTCCTTAAAGGCTGAACTAGACGTTAGTTACAACATGAAAATTGTAAGGTTTTTTCTTAGCTTTTAATCTATATAAAGAATAACCCAATATGACATCCAAAGCTCTAAATATGGTTAAAAATCTGAAATGGGATCAAAATCCAATATCATCCAAAAAGTTTGATTTCATTTCAAAATCATGTCCTATTCACAAAATGCAACCAAATTTATTAAATTAAGCTCATTCAACATCCAAAAAAACATAATACAAGGAAAAATGAATATGCAAATATTTTACTTTTCAATTACTAAATCCATCTATAATTCATTTGCTTATTTTGTCACTAAATCTATCAATAATTTACTAATGAATTTAGAGATGGATATTGTTTAAGGTTGGGAAATTTTGCAAATAAAAATTATTAGCAAATGAATTAGTAACAAATGTTTCCATGTCCATCACTAATTCCATCACTAAAATCTAATCATATATTTAGCCCTTTACAGATGAATATATTAACAAAAGTTTCATTGCTAAGTTCGTTAAAAATACTTTATCTCTAAATTTTGTCACTAAACATAAACTTTCTTATAGTGGTAGTAAATTAGGATAATAGAGTCTAGGTGATAGTAATAATGGTGGTGGTGGTAGTGGTGGTGGTGTGTATGTGTGTTATGAGGATTGATGATTTAATCATGTGAAAGTTGAAAAAGATGATACGATGATGTAGTGAATGTGGGTGTTTCAACTTAGATAAACATAAAAGAAATGTGATGTAAGTGCTTATAAAGGTTATGTAAAAACCTTCATGGAGGTTTATAAGGGATGTAAGGATAATGATAAAGAAGTTGTGAGGTTATGATTAAAAACCTTTATAACACGCATTATCTTATAAATTTTTATGATATAATGAATCTTTTCTCGCTTGTGGTTTTTTTCCTAGAGTTTAGGATTGTTCATGTTAAATTATTTGTATGCTTTATTATGTTACTCTAATTATTTTGATTAGTTGATGCTTGTGTTTAAAGATGGGAATATTTTTCCTAAAAACTAGTGTAGTTTAGTCCAATGAAAGAGTAATAATATTATTTTTAAGTTTAATCCAAATTTAAATTATCATCGATTTGGAATTTTCTTCAATTGGTATTAGAATGGGTTTGATTCCACAAGAGTAGTAATTTGAGATAACAAGCCTAGATTATGTTACATAATAATGGTGATAGTGATGAATAATAATGTGTGTTGTTGTGGTCAATAATTTAATCATGTGCAAGTTAAAGAGGATGATGGGTTGATACAATAAATGTGAATGTTTTAACTCAGGCAAGTATAAGAGAGATATAATATATATGCTTATAAAGGTTATATAAAAAATGAAAGATGTATGAATAGTGACTAAGAAGTTGTAGAGTTATGGTTGAAAAACCTTATATAATGAATCTTTTCTCATTTGTGATATTTTCTTTAGAGTTTTAGATTTTCTATGATAAATTATTTATGTGCTTTATAATACAACTCTAATTATTTTAATTTTTTGATACTTATGTTTAAAGATAGAAATATTTTTCCGGACAAAAGTTAATTTTTAAAGGGAATCAAATGTATGTTTATACCATTTTTATAAGCCAAAATTCAATCCTTAGAATGGAGGCATTAAAGTTGCATTCAGGCTTATTAGAATAAGATGCATACTTAAAAATTTAGTCTTTCTCAATAAAACTCCTTCAATAAATTCAAGTGTTTGATCTTCCTTTTTAAAAAATTTAAGCATCAAATCAAAAATACAAATATGGATAGGCTATCCACACTACAAGAAAACTTGAATTTAGGGATGGTTATTAGCAATGGATTGTCATAACCCTAATACGATCATGATCAGCGCAAAACCCATTTTTTCAATTTCTACCAGCTTATTCCTAATTAAATAACTTGATCCTAAATAACAAATATCATGTATTTATAAAAAAAAAGATAGTATTTCAAAAAGAAAACATTTATTGAGGCTACTACAAAAGATGAGAAAGTTAAGTATACTTATAGTCCTTTTAAAATGAGGATAAGTAATTAACTCATAAGGAATTAGTTCAATATTTTCTCTACCCAAATTTGTGACAAAATGAGGCCTAAAATATACTATATACTACTACCATTAGTAAGATCCTATGGAACCTAGCTTTGAGAAGTTGGAGGTGGAAGGTCAACTTAGGAATCTGTAAAATAAATTATGGAGGAGTGAGTATGGGACTTTATGACTAAATAATTTGTAAAAATAATAACATTTCATATAACTTACCTATCAGACTATTCTCCTTTATCCATTCATATTACATTTAAGCATATTAATGACTAAGAATAAATAACAATGAAATTGACATATAATCATTTCATTTTTTATATCTCATGTAAGAATATTTAAGGATAACTATAATTAAGTCATATCTCATTTGAAGCAATAAATAATAGATAAAATACAATCTGTCTCCTGGGTCAGCCTTATAACTTCCATAAGTTTTCCATCTCTATCCCTCTAAGGTTAGTCTTATACCCTTCATAAGCATGTCATTGAAAATTTTTCATCTGATGTTTATAACATAGCCCCTATCACATTTCTTATCTTTATTACCATTCATTACATAATTCACAATACAATTTTAAACACTAGATATCAAGCTTTATCTAATACAATCACAATTTAATTTCAATATGCATTATATTAGTTATCAACATCATTATGCTCTCTTGTACAACTATAAACAATTACATGTATCATAATAATCAATTTATAAGACATTTCTCAATACATTTCATCCCCTGGCTAATGCAATAAGTTCATTATAACACGTATTATATCACATAACTTCTACTTTCTTATGTTATGATTACCCAACCCATAAAATTATCTTATACTTATTATAAACCACTCTATCTTTAATACTTAATGACCAAATACCCATATTGGACCATTATAAATCATAAAAACATAGAACAAATTGAGTATGGTTTACTCTATGGTCACCATAGTTATGACCTTTAAGGGATATTTTATGAATAATTAAAAATTATAGATATATTATTTATAAAATCATTTCATGAGAAAATAAACTCAATTAGCTTTTTATAGACAAGTTATTTACCAAAATTAGCTATGTTTTGAAAAAGTTATGCCTTTCTTAAGATAGATACAAAAAATTCTTTTTTTTAAGTTCTAAGTTCTTTACCTTTATCCAATATTTTAATGATATCTTAAGATTTTGATTTAAAATTAATTTCATTTAAAAGTAGACTCAATTACCTTTAAAATGATAGATAGTTTTTTAAAATGGACATAATCCATGGGTTCTAGAGTTAGGGCTTAGAATGCCTAATGAAACCAAATAAATCCTAAATTCTTCATTAATTAAAAAAGAAATAAGAGAGATTTTTTATAAAAATTTTCTTACCTTGATTAGATAAAAGAATCAAGAAGATTTGAAAGTTCTCTTGCTTGATTAAAGAGATTGTGTAAAGAGAGAGGTGAGAGAACTAGAAAGATTAAGAGAAATGAAGGAAATAGGGCTTGGAACTAAAATAAAAGGTAATAAGGCCTCGAAGGCATTTTTGAAAAATTACTCCTAAACCTTTTCCATACTCATACACTCACTCACATTAATATCGGTATATAACTTTATACTTTATAATTCTAATAAATTATCCCTATCAAAATTTCACCCAATTCATATTCCTATATTCTAATTTTTAGTAACTATATTTTATTCTATATTTTACACATAAGATTCCTAATTCAACCAAATTTAACAATTGCCTTAATTATTTTTTCTTACAAAATAATTTTTAATTTATTAATAATTAAAGATAATGTAACAATACTTCCCCTTCAAAAGAATTCACCCTTAAATTCTCAATACATGTGGAATTTTAAAGTTAGTATAAAATATAACTATGTCAAACTTACCATTTATCAAATAAATGAGGATATCATTGTTGCATTTCATACTTTAACTTGAATGTAGCTTCTTTCACTCTGTGACGTTCCCAATGAACCTTCATAAAAGGAACCTTTTGAGATTTGAACTTTCAAACTTAATAATCTAATATCTTTACAAGTTGCTCATTATATGATAATTTAGGATTAAGTTGTAGTGGTCCATCTCGAATCACATAAGACTTATCTGGTATGTATTTTCTAAGCATAGATACATGAAATATAGGATAGATGGCTCACAAACTATCTAACAACTCTATCTAATAAGCTACCATTCTAACACGTTTAAGGATTGGGAAGGGCCTAATGAAACATGGTGCTAATTACCTTTTCTTCTAAATCTTATAACACCCTTCATATGCAAAATTCTTAGAAATACTATATCTCCCACTCAAAATTCTAATTCTCTCCTTCTCTTGCCTTGTATATAACTTTTATTGATCTTGAGTTGCTTCTTATATGATTTGAACTTTTTCCAATGCATCACTCACTAAATCTAGTCCCAAGAGTCATGCCTTCCCAAGTTCAAGCTATCCTACTAGTAATTGACATTTTCCACCATAAAGCGCTTCATACAATGCCATCTGAATGCTGGATTGATAGCTATTGTTGTAAGCAAACTCTATTAGTGGTAGATACTTTTCTCAGGTGCCTTCCAATACCAATGCACATGCTCTAAGCATATCCTTTAATATTTGAATAGTTTTTTTAGATTGCCCATCAAACTATGGATGAAAGATTATGCTAAACTATAGTTAAGTTCCTAATACCTATTGAAATTATTGCCAAAAGTGAGATGTGAACTGAGCACTACGATCTAACGTAATAGTAACTAGGATTCCATGCAATGGCACAATCTTGTTAAAGTACACTTGAGCATATTGAGTTATAGTAAAGGTAGTTCTAATAAGAATATGTGCTAACTTTGTCAATCTATTAATAATGACTCAAATGGAATCATGTCCTTTCTATGTTTTAGGCAACCCGATTAGGAAGTCCATCATAATACTTTCTTATTTCTATTCGGGTAACAAGAGTGACTAGTGTATTTTAGGTGGATGTTGATGTTTTTCCTTCATCTGTTAAACAAGTAAGATGTTTCATTACATAGTTCAATACATCATTTTTCATCCTTTTCCACCAAAAGACTCCCTATAAGTCATGGTACATTTTTGCTGCTCCCAAGTGCATGGTGTAAAATGAATTGGGAGCTCAGTGCATCAATTCGTTTTGTTTGCTTATTAAAACCCAAATCCTCATTTGGTGCTAAACTACTCCCTTCTCATCAACAATTAGACCAAATTCTTGTTCTTCAATTGCCTCTTTCACTAAACTTGCATATTTTAGATCACACTTTTGTACATTTTTTATCATCTCTATAAGAGCAAACTAAATCGCCACATGAGCTAATACCACATTTGAATCTTCAATTGGTACCTCTATCTATTTGCTTATAGATTTCTTACTAAATGCATCTACTACCATATTAGCCTTTCCAAAGTGATATAAGATAGAGCAATCATAGTCTTTGACTAATTCCATCCATCTCTTTTGTCTCAAATTGAGATCTTTTCGCTCAAAGATATACTTCAAGCTTTTATAATTTGCGTAAATTTTTATGGTTTTTTCTACACAAGTAATGTTTCCATATCTTCAAAATGAAGATTACTACTAACATCTCTAAATCATGCATGGGATAGTTCTATTTATGTTTCTTTAATTATCGAGAAGCATAAGCTATTACCTTATTGTGTTACATGAGAACATACCTAAGTCCAATTCTTAATGTATCAAAATACATTACATATCCTCCAATGCTTAAAGGAAGTGCCAATACTAGTGCTAACATCAAGCATGACTTTACTTTTTGAAAGTTATTTTCACACGCATTTGTCTACTTAGATTTGACTCTTTTTTGCATCAATTTAGTTAATAGTATGAAGATTTTAGAGAAATCTTTAACAAGCCTATGATAATATTGCTAGCTTAAGGAAATTATGAATTTCTACAACTAATGACAGCCTTGGCTAATTTTTTACTACTTCGACTATCTTAGGATCCACTGAACTCCCTTTTATGTCACCACTGATAAATGCACAAATGCACCTAAATTGTATATGTTTCATCACTTATTTATTAAGTATCTTGTGCAAATTGATTGAAAAAGGATACTTAGATGCTCTATATTTTTTTTCAGGCTTTGAAAGGACACATATGAGCATTAGAAAAGGATCTGAAGGCAAAACAGTGCAAATTGTGAAGAATCGAAGCCAAGTTGTTCATCTGACAAAGAACACAGGGTATGGGAACCTCGTGTTTATGGCTGTGTACCTTTCTGGAATGCTTCGAGGCTTTATTGAGCTACTCAGAGAAGAACACGGGGGAAAACACGGACCGTGTTGGATCTGAGGTAAACACGGGAAGTGTCACACCCCGTGTAACATGCTGATCAGCCTTCATTGAAGAACACGGGGTACAACATGGGCCGTGTCATACCCCGTGTACATTACTGCTTGACACTTCGGAGAAGAACACGGGACGTGTCGCACAACGTGTATCGTGCTGCTCAACTTTCGCTGAGAAACACGGGGTACAACATAGGACGTGTTGGACCCCATGTACATCACCAATATAAGTTTTATGCAAAATTTTGAAAGGGGGAGGAGGAGAAATCAAGAATTAACAAGGAGAGCTGCTAGGAGAAACCCTAGGAGAGACCCAAACTCACCGAGGGAACCTTCTAACGTGGATTCGAGCAAGGAATTGAAGAATCAAGCAAGGAATTTGTATATCTTCGTGAGTTGTTTGAATTTTCTCTCTGTTTTCTGGTTTTCTTCTGATTTTGTAATATTTTCACACTAAACCCTTGTACTCAGCTTGGGTGAACCTGTTCATGGATTTATGGATTTGAATTTACTATAATCTAGCTTGATTTACTGTTGATTTATGATTTGATTATGCTGTTTGTGCTGGAACAAACCAATATATCTGAAATATTAGATTTATGTTATGGATTAATTGATTCTAGGTTGAAATGACCAATTAATTAATCAGACCTTGCATGATCATTGGGAATATTAATTAGACTTAGGAATTAAGCTAATTGGATTCTTTTGCACATGATGAAATGTCCAAGAATGGATTCTAAAGCAAGTTAATGCAACCTAAATGAGTGATTACTAGAGTAATTCTGGGCATTTAATCTTTGGTTAGTAACTAGTAACCTTGCAATAAGGTATAGCTTAAATTAGGTAATCCAGCAATCTTAATTAATAGTAAACCAAGTTAGAGGATTACATTCATTCCATAATGAAATGTACAAGGGATCCTTAAGTTGAGTACGCCCTTATTCCATTGAATTAAACCTTATTTTTGATAGTTAAGCTCTGTTTTACATTTTACCCTTAATTCCCAAAATTAATCGATTCGCCTAAATAATCTTACTTGAAATTTAGTTAGTATTCAACATACAATCCCTGTGGAGATGATAATCTTTTATACTATAACTCGACTAATCCGTGCACTTGCGGATTGATAAGGTCAACCACATGCCCTAAAAAAGTAATCTTGGTTATCTAAAACTCACACTGGAAAAACTTTGCATACAATTGATGCTCTTGTAAAGTTTGCAAGACCACTTGAAGATGTCAAGCATGCTTTTCCTCACTTTTTGAGTATACCATGATATTATCTATAAAAATAATGATGAATTTATCCAAATATGGCTTGAATATGCAATTTATTAAATCCATAAAAGCAGTAGGGGCATTAGTTAACTTAAAAAACATCACTAGGAATTGGAAATGGCCATATTGGGTCCTAAATATAGTTTTAGGAATATCTCCTTCATGGATTTTCAACTGGTGATAACCTATGCACAAGTCAATCTTGGAAAAGTATTTCACTTCTTAAAGTTGAACAAAAAGATCACTAATACGAAGAAGAGAATATTTATTTTTTTATAGTGACCTTGTTAAGCTACCTATAATCAATACACAACCACATAAATCAATCATTTTCTCTAAGGTGAAGAACTCAGATGAATGAATCCTTTATCTATAAGATCTTGCAACTATTTTGTCAACTTTTGCAATTCTATTAGGGCTATTCGATATAGAGGAATTAAAACAAGTTTAGTGCCTAACAATAACTTAATGTGGAACTTAATTTCATGATTAGGGCGTAATCTAAGTAATTCCTCTGGAAACACATCAAGAAATTCTTTCACTACTAGGACAATATCAACATTTGAGACAGGTTTATTCAAATCCTGCACTAGTGCCAAGTACACTATACCTCCCTTCTGAATAAGCCTTTGAGCCTCAATGCTTGAAATAATGATAATAGAGTTTATCAACTTATCTCCCTAGAATTTAATAAGTGTAGAGCCTTTTATGGAGAATCTTATAGATTTATCAAAACAATTTACACATGCATAGTACTTAAACAACCAATCCATCCCTCAAATTAAATCATAGTCACTCTATATCAAGTAAAATGAAGTCTATTGGCATTACATAATCATGAATTCTTATAGGATAAGCCTCTAATTTATAAGTGGCTATAAGGGATTTTTCTATAGGGATCATTACAATTAAAGGGACATTCAACTCTTTGGTGGGTTTACCTAGGATGGTATCAAATTTCTTTAACAAAAAAGTATGGTAGCATTGGGATTAAATAAAACTTTAGTGGCAAAAGTTTTAATAGAGATAGTACCTATCACAATAGCATTAAAGGCATAAGCCTCTTGATGGGTAAATGCATACACTTAAGCTTGATTCCCACTTACTTCTTCTCTTTGGCCTAAAACATTAGTATTCCTCGAAGGTTCTAGAAGACTTCTAAAATGTAGAGCTAATTAAGGATTTGGATTATTCTGTTGAGATATGGAATAACTCATGCCTTAGGTTGCAACATTTTTGAGGCAATCCTTCACCTTATTCCTAATTATCCTACATTTGGAGCATTGTCCTCCAAAATGGTTATAAGGATTATTATAGTAAAGTTGACATTGAAGGCACTAGGCTCTTCCACCACCTTGCCTTAAAAGTTGATTTTGTTAACATGGAAGATTAGAATGAGTTTTTTATCTTTCAAGGTTATTTCTTAAAGAATATCCACTATGTGTGGCTTGAAAAGATGGCGGCCGCCTAGTGGAATCACTTCCTTCATGTCTAGAAAGAACTTGAGAATGTATCTCCTTTGAAGAATGTACTTGACTTGGCCTCTCGGACTAGTTTCTCTTCCTGCTCCTTCTTAAGCTTGCCTTTCCTTTCTCTCATTAATTCTTATTTCAAGTGCTAGTGTTTGGTCTGCCACTTCTTGATAAATGGCATCATGATTAACATGGACTCTCTCAAAGTAAAAATCTTTAAGGTTATGTATGAACCTCTCGATTTTAGCCTTTTTTTATAAAAACCAAATGTGGAGCATACCAGGATAACCAGGTAAATTGAGCATCATACTTCGTAATGGATAAGCCTTCTTATTTTAAGGTATTAAATTCCTAAACTCTTCTATGATAAACACTTGGTGGTGATAAGCAATCCATGAATAATTCTTGAAAAGCCTCCCAAGTCAAAGGCTCTAATAGTGGATTTTGATTTGTCATAATGTTGATGAACTAATAATAAGCCATATCATCTGGTTGGTAACCCGCTAACTTAATCAATAAAAAATAGGACTTTGTAACATCTTACCTAACCCCGCAATATGCTTAAAGAATTAATGTGGATCTACTACCAAATCATGATGAAGTATCTAGGTGGATTTAGTCGAAGGAACTCATGTATAATTTTAAACCTATCCCTTGTTCCTTTTGCAGAAAAGGTATGATCATGCTTAATTTATCTTCTTCAATCATGACTTTCATTATAATCACCAAGATTACTTAAAAGCTCACTTTGATCTTTTGAGGCAACATGCCTTAATTGTCGAATAAGGACCGTATCAACTCTGTCTAGGATATATTCTAAAAAAGGTGTAGTCCAAGGTGGAAATTGCTAATTAATTTCTCCACTAGCCTCTTGCCTATCATTACAAGCTTGAAGACCCCTAGATGATTCTTCATCTCCAAGGCAATTAGCTTGTGCTTGGCTTTGCGTATTAGCTATTTCTTAATTATCCATAAATTTTCTCAAACAATCATATAGCAATTCAAACAATTAATAAACAATTCATCAAATAGCTATGTCACATACAAACTCTAACAACCATTGCTATAGTATAATAAGGTCTATCAAAATGGTACTAATGGTATATGATCTCGGGTGCACATATACCACTAGTACAATTTCAGTTAACACCTATCATGATAGCACATAGATATAACGTAAAGACCTTATCCCTTTAAGAATCTCGAATATGCTCTAATACCACTTTTGTCACAATCCTAACCTAACCATGACCAGTATGGAATCCTTTTTCCAATTTCCATAGCCTATTCTTAGGTAAATAACTTGATCTTGAATAACAAATATCATGCATTTATAAAAGAAAATAGTATTTCAAAAAAAAAAACATTCATTGAGGTTTTTACAAAAGATAAGGAAGTTAAGCATGCTTATAGTCCTTTTAAAATAAGGATAAGCAAGCTTAACTAATTTATGAAAAATTAGTTCAATATTTCCTCTGCCTAAATCTATGACAAAATAAAGCTTACAATATACTATATACAAGAATCTGTGCTACCATATTACCATCAATGAGTTCCTATAGAATCTAACTCTAAAGAGGTGGAAATGGAGGTAGAGGTGGAGACTCAACTTAAGAATTCATGTAAGAGTGAGTCCAAGGTTCAATGAGTGAATAATCTATAAGAATGATAACATTTCATATTAACTTGCCCATCAAACTATTATCCTTTAATCATTTATATCACATTTAAGCATATTAAAAACCAATAACCAATAACAATGAAATTGACACATAATCATTTCATTTTCAATATCTCATGTAAGAATATTCAAGGATAACTATAATTAAGTCATATCTCATTTGGAGCAATAACTAATAGAAAAAATACAATCATCTACTTTTTATCTCCTGAGTCAACTGTATATCCTTCACAAGCATGTAACCAGGAATTTTCTACCCGATATTCATAACATTGCCCCATCACATTCCTTATCTTTATTACCACTTATGGTATGATTTATAATGCAATTTTAAACACTAGAACTCAAACTCTCCAATACAGTCACAATTTAATTTTAATGTACATCATATTACTTATTAGTATCATTGTGCCCTTTTGTATACCTATAAGCATTCTCACATATCATAATAATTAATTTATAAAATATTTCACAATACATTTCATCCCCTAAGTAATGTAATAAGTTCATTACAACACATATTATATCACATAACTTCTACTTTGTTATGTCATGATTACCCAACTCATGCAACCATTTTACACTTATTATAAATCATTCTATCTTTAATGTTCAAATACCTATATTGGGCCATTATAAATTATGAAAATATAGAATTGATTGAGTATAGTTTACTATATGGTCACTATGGTTGTGACCTTTAAGTGATATTTTATGAATAACTTAAAAATTATGGATATATTATTAATAAAACTTATTTCATGTAATAAACTCAATTAGCTTTTTATGGACATGTCATTTGCCCAAATCAGCTAAATTTTGAAAGAGTTATGCTTTTTTGAAAATAAATACAAAAAATTCTTTTTTTGAAATTTTGAGTTTTTGATCTCTGTCTACTATTTTAATGATATCTTAAAATATATATAAGATTTTGATTTGAAATGAATTCCATTTAAAAGTAGACTCAATTACCTTTAATATGATAGATAGTTTGTTTAAAATGGATATAAGATGAATGAGTTATACACCCTTCAAAGTCAGTATAAAATTTTGGGCTTAGTGAATCAATTTACCTATCTCAGTTTTGCCTTTAGATCCTTAGAATTAATTAATCACTCGATTCTAAAGCCTAGTTTTGCCTCAGGGCCTTTAAGATTGATTAAACAATCGATTTACACATGAAAAGATTAGTTTTTTATGAAAAATTTACTATTCATCTGACTTTAAATATCCCTTAAACACATATATTACACACCAAACTTTAATATAATCATCAATATACTTATATAACATATCATATCACCTTTTTATATCATTTATTACTTCCACCACATCAAAATAAACTAAATTCAAGCAAGATCACAAAACAACCCATATTTCATCAATACCATCATATAACCATAAAATCCATAAATTTAGTTAGATTATCCATTCATCTTGAATTGAAAAAGATGCTAAAAGGCTAGTTAGTTTGAAGACCTTTCAACCGTAATCATGTCAAAATGTATGGGTTTCGAATTAGGCTTAGAATACCTAATAAAACCAAATAAATCCTAAACTATTGATCAATCAAGAAGAAATAAGAGAGATTCTTGATGAAAATAATGTTTTTACCTTGATTAGATGAAGAAATCAAGAAGATTTGAAGTCCTCTTACTTGATTGGAGAGATTGTATAAAGAGAAAGTTGAAAGAGGTGAGAGAACTAGAAAGATGAAAAGAAATGAGGGAAGTTAGGCTTAGGGCTAAAATAAGAGGTAATAAGGCTCAAGGGCATTTTTGAAATATTAGTTCTAAACTTCTTCCATACTTATACACTCACTCACTCACATCAATATATACTTTATATTTATAATTCCAATAAATTTTTTCCATCAAAATTTCACCTAATTCATATTCCTATATTCTAAATTTTTAGTAACTCTATTTTATTTCATATTTCACACATAAGATTTCTAACTCAATTAAATTTAATAGTGGCATTAACTATTCTTCCTTACAAAATAATTTTTAATTTATTAATAATTAAGGAGGGTGTAACATGGATATTTAGAGATGGATTTTGCAATGGAAAACCCATTAGTAAATAAGAATAAGAAAGTGAAAAATGCATTGTGACTTCAACGACAAGCACTAGAATATTCATTGATATTTTTGACATTAAATTGTGAGATTTTTAGAATACTCCATTTGATGACCATGTCCATCTCAAAATTTATGAGTAAAATTTATTAATAGAATTAGAGATGGAATAAAACATTTCAATTTTGAATTAACAACGGACTTATGGATGGACATTTGCATGAAATTTGAAATTTTGTTTGATGATATAATGAAATTTTTAGCTATTTGGCAACAAAATTATTAATGGAAATATAAGTATCTATCGCTAATTAAAATGCTTTATTTTATTTAAATGTTTTAGCAATGAAAAAGATATGTTGTTAAGTTTGTTGCTAAACTAGCATTTATACTATTTGCAATGCCAGACCACTACTTTCTCCTTTTCCTCTTCTTCTATAGTTCTCCTGTGCTTTTCATCATCATCATGCTCATTTCTACCACTATTGTCACTTAATTCACTTATTGAAGTATTTAGTTCAACCCTATATCTCTTCTAATTAATAAGTTTTTATTGTTTTGTTCAATTTTTATTCAATTCAATTTTTTAAAAGATTTTAGTGTTTAGGATTTTTACTTTAATCCATGTATTATAATGTCTCATACAATTGTTAATTGAATGCTACATGAATATGTATATATTTTTGTATATATGTGTGTGTGTTTTTGTTATATAGGAGCAATGAGTTTTAATGATAAATCCTATATATGAGTGATATGTATCAATGATATATTATTTTTTGACATCATAAAATTCAAGAGTTATATAATCGATTGGATTTATTTTTTAATGTAATTTTAGTGTAAATGAGTTTTACTCTAAAATTAACTATAATAAATGCTAATATTACAAATTTTAACTATTTTAATTTTATTATCTTTAAAGTTTACTGATCAAGATGCATGGTGGTTGTTATTTTTATGACATGAACTGACAAAAAACTATTTTTCAAACATAAAATAGTGGAGTTATGAAACTAGTTAATGATCAATTTGCTACTAATTTTAATACATGGGTCCTTAAAAGGACCAATTAGTTAGTGTTAATGTTAAAGGCCTTGTTAATTTGGATTAGTTGATGAGTTAAGGATGAAAATGTTGAATAATATAATAGAGATATAGTAAATTCAAATATTCTCATCATAAATGTATTAAAAATCTTAGTAGATAGGTTTTAGGATTGGATAAGACTTCCATGCTTAGAAAATTCTTTTAGGTATATATGCCCATAAAGATCAATAGACAATATTTTGACATATAAAAAAAATGTGTATCCTTCTTTGTCTCCTTTTTAGCTGTTGCAACCTTGTAGTTATGGCTAACATTTTTTTTTTTTGGAAGATATGTATGTAAGTCAAATTTAGCATCAAATTGAAGTTTTCATGTAAAATTATATATATATATATATATATATATATATATATATATATATATATATATATATATATATATATATATAAATGGAATTTAGGGTTTGGTTAAAGCATGATTGGAAATTATAATTTATAATGATAAATTTCCTTCTTATTTTTGTATTTTTTATGATCATTGTCATCATAACTAATTATAGTTGTAATAAAAATTATATGATGGAGTGAAACATTATCATTAGTTAAGATAAAGTTCTTGAGCTTATGTTTAGCCTGCTTGGACTATGATTGCTAAGTTTACATGTCCAATCTAGGTTAGCTTGAGGTTGCTCAAAATAATAAATAAAGCAGGAATATATAGCTAGCATTGGGTGAGAAGATGTCTAAATTGATATCTCAATGAAACATAAATCAAATTTACAATTAGAACATAATTCAAATTCAATCAAAGAAAACTAGTTTCACTTAATTTAAAGTGGGATCGATTCAATATTGTAAGAAAAATAATGTGAAAGATAATATGTGTAAGTTGCATAGCCTACTTTGCAATTATGTCATATAATTGTCAAGTTCTTTACACCCAAAATAATTGAACTAGGGACCATAATCTTAATTATAACCAATAAACATATAGAATTTTTACACCTAAAATAATCAAACTGTGTTCACAAATATCATAGTTTAGGAGAGTTTAAGGTTTAAAATTTTTAGGATTTTAGTTAAAATTGATATTTAGATGTCTATGGTTTACTTTTTCTTAAATTAAAGAGACAAAGGAAGTTGAATCTAATACTACTAGTATTGCAGTTGTGCAAGATGATAAAGATGATATGATTGTAATGAATGATGAATGTCAAAATGATTTTGATAATTGTTGGCTATTTGATTATGTTTGCTCTAGTAATGTTTGTACCAATGTGAAGATGTTTGATATGTGTAATGACTGTTAACTTAGGATTATGAAGATGAATAATGGTGATATTGTGAATATGAAAGATATTGGTAATGTAAAACTTAAGTTGCATGATAGTAGCATAAAAAATTTGAAGGATGTGAGATATGTGTTGGCATTGAAAGGGAATTTATCTTTGGATAAATTGGATGCTTTAGGATATGAATATTCTACCAAAGATGAAGTCTTGAAAATTATTAGAGGCATATTGATCATTATGAATTGTAAAAAAACTAATGAGAATTTGTTTAAGTTCATGGGAAATAGAATTGTGAGAAATATAAATAGTGAAGCATATAATGAAGTGAAAATTGTGGAGCATGTGAGACTTTTTATAAAGAAAGTGACCTTTGCCTAAGTTTAATAAGATTAGTTCCTACTAACATTCTTAAGTGAAGAGATATAATTTAAGTCAAGTTTGAGAATTGAGTTTGACTTAAATTAAAAGAACTTGAAAAAGTAGAAAAGGATAATAAAAAATAAAAATAAGTGACAATGTTTAAAAGGGAAAAGATTATTATTTTGTGTCAAACCTCGACTCATAATAAGATTTGGCCATTACTCTTACTTGTTGTATATTTGATAATGTAGAGTCTTTTAGGTGGAGAAACTTGGTATGAAGATTGTTTTAGTGAAAATTGTGCATATTTGAATTTTGAATTTATAAGAGAGTTAAAGTATATGATTTTTTACAATTTAATAATGAAAATTTTCTTAATTCTCCGATAATTTTTTACTTTGAGTTTAAACAATTTTCCATGCAAAATTATGTGCTTACTTTATTGCAATTTTTAATCATCTATTTTTTTCTCTACATATTCTAGAAGTGAAATATTTTTCATAAAGAAAAAGAATTATAAAGAAGAAAAAAATAGTGGGGAGAAGGAGATAGAGACAGAATGAAAGAAATAGAATGAAAAAGAGAGACGAAAGATGAGAGAGAGAAAGAGAAAGGAGAGTCATGAAGAAGGAAAGTAGATAAGAAAAGTCAAATTATTTAATATAAGATGATTTGGAATAACATGTGATTTGCTTTAATTGAGTGAAGAAGTTATTTTCTTTTAAATGTAGTGTCATTTTTTATTATTCAAAATTTGTTTCTCTTGAAATAATTTTTTTTATTGCTTCCAAATATAAAAAGATTAAAAAAATTGTAAACACATTTTTTCCTTAAACAAAGAGACTGAATTAGAAATTTTCTTTATGGTGAATAGAAATTTTCTGAATATACATTGCAAATAGAAAGAAGCAGTCTAACCATGGAACTGGGGCTCTATACAACGACAGTGAAACCTAACTTGTTCCTTTTCTTCCTTTAATAGCCATGCATTCACCATTGAGTTTGTCTTTGACCTGCATATCAGGTTGACCAAGCCTTATAATTAATTCTCTACGCAAGTTGTTTCCAATCCAAATCCACATATAGCTATCAAGATGAATATGATTAAGATGCAATTAATTATAATCACTTAATTTTTATAAACAGTTATTAATTATATTATTGGAACTTATTTTAAATTTGACTTATTTATTATTTTTTATACACTACTTGGATTTTATTAGTTACATGTAGGTGTATTTAAAGAGTTTAAATTTGATTTATTATTGGTGTAAATTTTTTTACATTATTTCCAAATATGAAGATGATATCTTATTAGAATTTACTAATTTTTATCAATATTAAAAATATTTTAAAATTTTTTATTAACATAGAAATAGCTAGCTAATTTATAATATAAAATTAATTTATACTGATAGTGAATTAAATATAATACATATTTAAATAGGTAAAATTTATTACTATTAGAGTTTTGTATGTGTACATAATTAAATTAATTGTATAACTCAATCTATTTTGATTTAACTGCCATAATTTTAAATTTTAGGAAAAAAATATACTTCATCTTTTTGTAATATGATTCTATTTGCAACCAAAAAATGCTACTTTGCACTTTCTTAAAAGCAAGTGATCATTTACTTCTTTCCAATAGACAGTGATGCCCGTAGAATTGTGGATCCTACAATCTGTGAGTAAGGAGTGCAAGAGAGTGAGAATAATATTATACTTTGCATCCTACCCACACATGGTTTAAAATGTCAACAAGATGCTACATGGGGTTTACAACATTGGCACTTTATATACTTGTCCTTCTTTTTCCTCCAAATATAATGGAATTTATGTATGCTTCCCACATGCTATTCTTCCTCATCTATTAAACTGAAGTGAAGCTTCAACAATCTAGCTTATACTATAAATTTCTTCATTTCTTCTCCCTCAAACCCCAATTCTCAATCTCAAAAAGGTAAATTGAGAATAATGGGTGAAATTAAAGATAAATTAGAATAAAATTATATCAAATTAATGCTAATAAGGAAGTATGTGACTTTCACATAATAAATTTTTATTAGATTAAAAAAAATATATAAACAGGCAAAGTATTAAAATGTGCAAATCATATGTGACATCTTTTCATCACTTTGAACCATAGGTGGATAGATTATAAATAGGAACATAACACACATGTGGCTAAAGTATATTTTTCTTCTAGATTTTATAAACACTTGAGAAATAAAAACTCTTTGAAATGTCCTATAAAAACAATTATCATTAAAATCCCTCGAAGAAGAAGAAGATTAGTTTTCATTAACATTAATAGACCACGCCGACAATGACAATGACTTAAATAAAATCTTTCACATAGACTTAGTCAAGCAGCGTGCAGAGACATATTTATGCATTAAGTCCAAGTAGAATTGTTGAAAGATATATGGCTCATACAACAACAATAATGAGAATTTTTTTTTAATAATTAAAGCATGTTTGAAAACTCCGAATCTGTTTGGGAAGCTACACATGCACTCAATGAGACATATTTATATATATTCTCTCATGTCATGAATATTTGACAATTTTTTTAATAAGAAAAATCAAGATATATTGTTTGGTAAGTTATTTGTGAGGACCATTAATTAGTTTATTTTTTCAATTGTAGCAAAAGTTTTTTATTCCTGTTCTAGTACTGAAATTTTAGTACTGTTTCTTATTATATTTTATAAATTTGCAATTTTGATATCATAATTAAATAATTTTTAAAATCAAGAAAAAAATTTCAAATTATTATAAAATAATAGGAAGTAGTACTAAAATTTTTAATATTACCGTAGGATAAAATTTTTTATCATTTGTAGAATGATAAGTTTTATGCTGCTATAGTATCAGCTTAATACATTTTTTTTTACAATTAAGTTTATATTACATAGTAATTTTAATTTTTTCCTTGAAAGGATTGAAGTTTCTCATAACATCTATATCAAATTTATGTTTATTGTTGGGAGGTTTCTATGGTAACAATAAAATTTTGTTGTTTGACATATACTAAATCTAAACGGTAAAAATAGCGGCATGTAGCAGAGAAACTAATTGAAATAGTTAAAAAAACTGGAAAAATTTTATATTTTTTTAGGACCTTCTTGTAAAATACTCATCAATGAAATCCTGAATCAGTAAAAATAGTTCCCGTTTACTTCTTCCCTTTCCCGTCTACTTTTTACCGGAAACTACCAAAGAAAGAACAGTAAAATATTCACCAAACTATTTTGCAAAAGCATGCTAACGGAAGATATTGTAAGAACTTTCATATCTCTCCAAGCTTTTGGAAACAATTAAATAGAAAAAGCTAGCGAGCCAATTTCTAGTCAGGATTCTTCAAAAATATAAGGCTTTAGTGGAATAATGAGTATGTAAAGTGGTGGGTTTCTTCTTGGAGTGTAAACATTTGCCATTTTTTTTCTAAATGAGGTCATTTACGAACAGTGATATTTTTAGATTTCTCAGAAGGATTGGATTTGATTACAACATAGCCTCCTTTAATTGTCAAACATTTCCTTCTTTTTTTTTGGCAATAAATTTTCGCATTATTATCAACTTATATCTTGGAGTTTGTTTACAAAATAATCAAATCACATTCAATTCTTTCCAAGATTATTCAATTTTCCTCCATTTTTATTCTGTTGGAGAGATTTTTAAAGGAAGAAAGAGCAAAGGTCAAAGGAAGAGGAGAAAGATGGTCGACAGAGATAATAAATTTTGAAGTTTCCATTTTACCCTTATTTTGATTTTTTTTCTCAATAACTTACTCATTATATAAAGATTTGCTGAGATCATGACAAGTGAGTGTGTTGCATGTAATACAACAAACAAAACCTATTTGTAACATTGGGAAGGAAAGATAGAGACATGTCTCTTGATTACTGTTCCCTAACCCGGGGGGGTGACTTCTATTCAGGGGGTTGACTCATGAAATGTATTCCGATGAAGGTTTCACTTTTATTGTAAATTTGTACTAAAATTGGTGTTTTAAAAATCGAATTGATTATTTACTTAAAAATGACAGTAATTGAAAATTTAATAGTTCAATTGAGATTGAATCAATCTCGATTGAACCAAAATATATAATAATTAAAAATAATTAAATTATCATAAAATTAAATTTATGTACATAAAATCTGAAAATATTTCAAACATTATTAAATAATTTCATAATTTTATAAGTTTATAATTCATATTATCCTAAAAAATAAATATTAAATCTAATTTTCTTTTTACGTGACTTTCATTGATAGAGATAAAATGACTTTTGACTACTTGAGACTTTTAACTTTTGATATGTATATAATATTAGGTAAAAACAATGTTATATTTATAAATAATAGTAATTTAAAAAAATTTAATCAGTTGAATCGTAAAAGTCGTGACTAGTTTGAAATTGTTTGAATTTACAAATAATAGTAATACTAGACACCTTCAAGTTCAAAAAATATAATATGAATATTAACATGATAAATTCTATGGTGTACGGAAGATTTTAAAATTTGAAATGAAGTAGCGATTCAAAAAATTGTTAGATTAAAATTATTCAGTTATATCTATTTAAAAATGGATAATTGTAATTAAATAATTTAAATTTAAGATTTCAAATCTTACTATGTCATTCTTGGTTTTGAAATTCTAGGAGTACCATAAGAAGCACCTATTAATTTAACTAGAACTCTATATAAAGACATAAATATCAATATATAGGTAATAAAATCATGCACAAAATTGATTTGATGTGTGTTTAAATATATTTTAGAGGTATTTGAATAGTTTCAAAGCCTAATTAGAATATAATATGTTAAGTGTTGGGTTGTTGTACGGGTGTTGGTTTCGAACACGATTGACATTCGTAGTGTATGTGCTTCTCAGGTATGATCAGATTCCGCAACGCGTGCGGTGCTTTGATGCCAGCAAGTCTGTGTTATTTGAGGCATGCAGGCTTGCAACTATGTTGCAGAGAGTGTCAGATAAGCAACAGAAATGGAAAATGATTAGTGAGATTTGGGTGGATATGCTTGCTTGTGCTGCAAGTCAGTGCGGGGGAAAATGTCGTGCATAGCAACTGAGAAGAGGGGGTGAATTTCCCACTCGTGTCTGGCTTCTGATAGTTCATTTTGGATTAAATGAGCAATTCCAAATATCAAGGGGCCATGCCAGAGCCAAGCTAATTGTAAAGTAAAATGGTTAGGAATGATGAAATTGGTAGAATATTCTTTGGGTTGGGAATGACTTGCTCTCTATTAATCATATGCTCATAAAATTGTGTTCAAAATAGCTGGCAGTGAGACAAAGGGACATCGTATTTGTACCTATGTTGCTAAAACACAGCTATATTAATTATTTGTTGCCTGGACTGTTCTCTTATGCATTACTATTTTGATAATTTAGTGTGTGGGATGTTCATCTTTTTCAAAATTAGGCATAGAATATTCATCCCAACTTCCTAAAACCAGACTTTTTGAAGCATAAAGTTGGTATCATGTTGAGATAGAACCCTCTATCCATTGGAAATATTTCCAATCCTATTAGAATATTGACGATTTCAATGCTACTATCTTCTTCTTCTTCTTCTTCTTCTTCTTGACAAATAAGGAAATTGGCATCCATTCAGCTGTGATGTGAAAATGTCATACAAGTGATAGTAACACTGAAATTTCAGTGTTACAAAAGAACTAGAAATATTTTCATCCCATAAACTTGAAAAGTATTCTACTAATTTTTCAAAGCACTTGAATTTGTGATTGCTATGGGCGAAAAAAAGAAGAAGAATTTATTATTGATCAGTTTATGGAGGAACCCTTGTCCAATCCTCTTGACCCTTCACCAAAGGTAGTTTAATACTGGCTCTTTTAGGTTACAGAATCAGTACTTTGCTTGCACAGTTGTGTTGCTTAATTTATTATTGAGCTTCTTTGAAGTTTAAATAATTCATATTATATACGCGTATCGGTTTGGGACATATGAAAATACAAGGGGCCACGCATTTGGATAATTAGAAGCAGCAATTACAGTTACAATTGCATTGAATCAAAACTCATAATTTGATATCTAAAAAATATTTTAAATACTTTTTTCCTAAGTGAGAATTATTTTAGAAATCTTAATGTAGTATATTCTCTATACATAAGAATTTCTCTCACACACTCTTCACAATACTATTTTATTCATCAAATTATTTTGTTTAAACCGATACCAATGATCATATTGCACTAAGTGAGGGAATTGTGCTAAAAGAAGTGTCCATGGAGCATTTTCCGATTTGAAAAAGCAGTAACAACTTTGATCTAATATATACATATACATATATAGAATTAGAGGTGACAAATGGATGGATTAGGATGGATATAAATTGGGTCAAAAGTGGATAGATCATTATTGATCTATTTATAATTCAATGTAAAATTTTAAATGGGTCATGGACGACTCATGACCCTTGAATATATGGTTAACCATTAATCTAACTCATTCATTTATCTATCAAACTGTTATTTTATATTTTATCATTTTTATTGATATTATTTTTTACCATTATTTTATATTTATTGGTATTATTTCAAAACAAACTTATGCTATCAAAATTTTTATTCTTTATTTTTATTTACTTCTTAAAATTATAGTTTTTTTGTCTTATTTTCTTAACATTAATTTTTAAAAATTATTTTAATATTAAATATAGTTGATTAAATATTTTAATTTTAATATGCATTAAATAAAAATTATTTAATTTAAAATACACATTACAATAAAATTAAAAAAATTTAAAATTATGAATTATATGTATTCTTTTACAATAATAAATTATACTTTTAAAATTATATATATATATATATATATATATATATATATATATATATATATATATATATATATATATCAACAATTAGATTTCAATTTGTAAAGTATCGCTTAAAAAATAAAAATTGACCTTGTTGGTGTGTTGATATTTACAATGTATGGTCAAGAATCTAACATATAGCTATACAATATATTACATGTGACACATAACATTATAATATTTTTTATTTGAAAATTAGAAAAGGTAACTTTGTAATTATTTTTAATTTTAAAAGTAAAAATAATAAATTATTATAGATTTTAGTACAAAAGACTAGACTTGATTTTACACTTTTATAAAAGAAATTGATATTTTCATGTATATAATAATATTATAATATTTTATTTCAAATAATTAATTTTAAATATATTTAAATTATATTAAATTATTAAAAATATTTTATTATAATATTTTCTTTATTTTATAATATTAATTTATATAGTGTACAAATATATCTTCTATAAATATAAATAGATAAATGGTTATTTATGGATTGACCTATATGACCTTTATTTTAATGGGTTAATAATGACTTAATTCATATTTATCCTAAAGTTAAAATGGATGGATATGGGTTAAGATTGCTAGCTATATAGAATGGCAGAAAGAATTGGTTGAATATACATTGCAGATAAAAGGAAGCAATCTAAACATAAAAATAGGATTTAGATCTAGTGTATTTCCTAAAAGAAGCACCGGATGAATTTTGAAGAAAGATTGATGCAGAATTTTCTTTTGAGTTTAAAATTGTGGGTCCTAGTAAAAAAAGTAATGGATTCCAAAGTTAGAACTATGTTTTTATCTATTTGAAAATTACAAAAGGAAAAATATTGAAATTAGATCTTTTCATAGATCTATTCTCTAGTTAAGGGCTTTGGAGTAGTTGTTTCTTCCAATAAATTATTAAAAGCCTTAGCTTACGATAATTGTGGAAATATGGTGAAAATCTCTTATAATCAAGATATATTATTTTCTTCTTATGCTTAATTCCATGAGAGTATGTATCATTTTCACAAATAAGGCATGCTCTACGCTTTTTAATACTGCACTTTGACAAGTTTTCATAAAGTGGGAAGTTATTGATTATGCAAAAGCCTAACTTTAAACATTGGTTAAGTTTAAAAATTGACACTATAAATTTCCTACTATTTTTAAAAAATTTATTGCATCAAAATAGGCATTGATTATAATTAATATCTATCATCTTAAGTTTTCATATAATTTTAAAAATATCATCACATTGAAATAGATGTTGGTGATAATAATAACCAACATCTATTATCAATATTTTGTAGTAGTGAATTTCAATTGAGAAGTTATTCAAAACACTACAAAATTATACTCATTAATAGTTTTAAAATCTTGTAACGACAAATCTAGTCAAAGCAAGCTTTTGGGAGAATTATTAATTTTTGGTGATCAAATCTTTCTTTCAAATTTTACCAAATCCTAACTTCTAACTGATCCTTGGTTGTCAGATACCCAACTGTTAGATCTTCATGGAGATGACGACACAAAGGAATATCATTGCTTTAGCGTGATTCTACAAGATTATTTCCTTTCCTTATATAATTGTTTCTTTAAGATTCATACCTACTAAATGGACTTTAGCATCAAGAGTCATAACTACTAAATGTTTTATTTCCTTCCATGGTTACGATCTGATATATGGAGGGCAACCATTTCAAGTTTTGTGAGATTTGTCATTAAAAGTTATAACAACTCAAGTAATCAATTCATAAATTCAGAAAAATATGTAGCATTAAAAACTCAAAATAAAGAGAATATAACTCTTGCCCTTTTATTTTTTTATTTTTTTTTTACTTCTCTCCTCACCGTAAACAAAGATATATACATATAAATTTTATTTATAGGCTTAGAATCATAAGAAAAGTCGCACATCTAAGTGAGATAGTGGTATTGAGGAAGTTAAGTGGAATGCAAAAGATGGGCGTGGAAAATGAACCATCCAATATTACTCAATCGATTCATGGTTTTCATTATTTACCAAACATTCAATTTCAAACATTATAGCATGGGGAGGCATTGTGAAAGAGATTATAAGGCCAGATGGGTAGGAGTTTTTATTACCATGATAAGAAATTATAGGAGTTATTTCTCTCTCTCACAAGATGTAAATGTTAGGATATTGTTTCTCCTCTTAAATGGTTGCTATTAAATGAACAATAGATCTCTTATTTATAGAAATCTTCAGCACATCAAGCATATTTTTTCAATTTACCTTTTTAATCTTATGTCTAACCCAAGCATATTCTAAGATGCTTTCTTGATATCCACTTTAATTATAATTAACTTAATCATCCTCTTTTATTAATTAAATTACACAAATGTCATTAATACTCTAGTTTTTCTAAGTAACTCTAAAATAAACTTTTTGCCTACCATCACTGATAAATTTATTTATCAACATAAATAAGTAATTCTACTAATTACCCGATCTCAAATACTATTTGATTTAATTCTGTTA
This sequence comes from Sindora glabra, assembly GCA_020226215.1. Taxonomy (NCBI): domain Eukaryota; kingdom Viridiplantae; phylum Streptophyta; class Magnoliopsida; order Fabales; family Fabaceae; genus Sindora; species Sindora glabra. Next base: position 60,800,071 of record CM035235.1, on the reverse strand, counting down.
ATCTTTGTTTACGGATATTACAATTCTACCCATCTACTATATTATAACATATCTAAATTGCCTATTAACAACAATGCTATTACATTAAATGGATGTGTGAAAAGTTAGATGATATTCTAAAGAGGTTTAAGATAATTAAAGAGAAAAAGGAAGTTGAATTTAATACTATCAGTATTACAATTGTGCAAGATGATAAAGATTATGTAATTGTAAAGAATGATAAATGTGAAAGTGATTCAGATAATTGTTGGCTATTTAATTCTACTTGCTCCAGTCATGTTTGTACTAATATGAAGATGTTTGATATGTGTAATGATTATTAACTTAGAATTATGAAGATGTCTAATGGTGATATTGTGAATATGAAAGATATTGGCAATATAAAACTTTAGTTGCACAATAGTAGTACAAAGACTTTGAACGATGTGAGATATGTATTGGCATTGAAAAAAAAATTATCTTTGGGTAAATTGGATGCTTTAGAATATGGATATTCTACTAGAGATGAAGTCTTGAAAATTACCAGAGGTACATTGATCATTTTGAACGGTAAGAAGACTAATGAGAATTTGTATAAGTTAATGAGAAATATAATTTGTAAAACATATAATGAAGTGAAAATTGTGGAGCATGTAGGAATTTTTATAAAGAAACTGACTTTTATCAATATTTTGCCAAGATTAGTTTCCACTAGCATTCTTAAGTGAAGAGATATAATTTAAGTCAAGTTGAAGAATCTAAAGTTTGACTTAAATTGAAAGAAACTTAAAAAAATTAGAAAAAAATAATAAAAAAGAAGAATAAAAGATAATGTTTGAAAGGGAAAAGGGTGATTATTTTGTGTCTGACCTTAACTCCTAATAAGATTTGGTCATTACTCTTGCTTGTTATATATGTGATAATGTAGGTCTTTTAGATGGAGAAACATGGTGCGAAGATTGTTTGAGAGGAAATTGGGTATAATTGAAATTTGAATTTGTAAGAAAATTAAAGTCTATGATTTTTTACAATTTAATTGTGAAAATTCTGTTAATTCTCCCATGATTTTTTCCTTAAGGGATTTTTCATGCAAAATTATGTACTTTATTGGAATTTTTAATCATCAATTTCTTTCTCCATATATTTTAGAAGTGGAATATTTTTTCCAAAGAAAAAGAGAAATAGAATGAAAAATAGAGATGAAAGAAGAGAGAGAGAGAGTCATGAGGAAGGAAAATAGGTAAGAAAAGTCATATTATTTAATATAAGATGATTTGGAATGATATGTAATTTTCTCTAATTAAGAGAAGAAGTTATTTTTTAAATAAAGTGTCATTTTTTATTATTCAAAATTTACTTCCCGCTAAATAATTTTTTTGTTGCTTCCAAACATAAAAGGATTAAAAAAAATTTCTGCAAACGCATTTTTTCCTTAAACAAACGGACTGAATTAGAAATTTTCTTTTTATTGAATAGAAAATTTTCTAAATATATATTGCAAATAGAAAGAAGCAGTCTAACCATGAAATTAGGGCTTTATGCAACGACAGTGAAACCTAGCTAACTTGTTCATTTTCTTCCTTTAATATCCATGCATTCACCATTGAGTTTGTCTTTGATGTGCACATCAAGTTAGTCAAGCCTTATAATTAATGCTTTTCGCAAGTTGTTTCCTATCCAAATCCACATATAGCTATTTAAGTAAGATGCAATTAATTATTATCACTTAATTTTTATATACTGTTATTAATCATATTATTGGAACGCATTTTAAATTTGACTTATTAATTTTTCATACATTAGTTAGATTTCATTAGTTACATGTAGGTATATCTAAAAAGTTTAAATTTGATTTATTATTGATGTAAATATTTTTACATTATTAATAAAAAAGAAAATAACATGTCATAAAAAATTAACAATTTTTTATCAATAGCAAAAGTGTTTTAATAGTTTTTATTAACATAGAAATAACTAAGTAAACTATAATGTAAAATTGATTTATACTAATAATAGATTAAATACAAATGCATATTTAAATACACAAAATTTATTACTATTAGAGTTTTGTATGTGTACATAATTAAATTAATTGTATTTAATTAACTCAATTTATTCCCATTTAACTGCCATAATTTTAAATTTTAGGAACAAATATATTTTATCTATCTATGATATGACCTTATTTAAAACTGAAAATGCTATTTTGCACTTGATTAAAAGGGAGTAATCATTTACTTTTATTTGAATCTAGATAATTATGAATCCCATAATTCAAGAGAAAAGAGTGAGTATCAGAGAATGGGAGTAATATTACCCTTTGTAACCTACTCGCATTTGGTTTAAAATGTCAAAAAGGTGTCACATGTGATACACTTTACCTATCTATGCTTATTTTTCCTCCAAATACAATGGAATCTGACATGTGCCTCTTATGCGTTATTCTTCCTTATCTATTAAACTAAAATGAAACTCCAAATATCTTATTTATGCTGTCGATTTTTTCATTTTTTCCTTAATCTCAAACTCAATATCTGAATCTCAAAAAAGTAAACCAGAAAGAAATGGTAAAATTAAAGATAAATTAGGGTAAAATTATGTCAAATTAGAATTAATAAGGAAGCATGTAACTTTCACATAATAATTTTCTTTAGATTTTAATAAAAACATAATATGGATGGATAAAGTGTTAAAAGATACAAACCAAACGTGACTTCTCTTTATCATCTTGAACCATTGGTGACCAGATTATAAATATAGGAGCATACCACATATGGTTAAAAGTACATTTTCTCAAATTTTACAAACGCTTCAAATAAATCTATGAAATGTGTTATAAAAGGATGTATCATTAAAATCCCTTGAAGAAGAAGATTAATTTTCATTAACTATATAAAAATAGATTTGAAGAATCCGTCTCAAATAAAATCTTCCTCTACACCACAAAGACTTAGTCAATACTTATTCAAGCATTAACTTCGACGAAGACGACGATGACTTATCCATCTTAAATAAAATCTTCTTCTACACCACGTAGACTTAGTCAAGCAGCCTGCAAATACTTATTCAAGCATTAAGTCCTAGTAGAAACGTTGAAAGATATATAAATTATCATTCTTTTGTTAGCAGAAGAGTACTGATGCTACATTCATATTTATTACTCTCATTTATACTTCATTTTTTTTCATATATATATATATATATATATATATATATATATATATTATAAATATGTGCAAAATTCACGTTCAAAATAGGGGTGGATTTATATTTTTTAATAATTAAATCATGCTTGGGAAAGTCCGAATTTGTTTGGGAAGCTGCATATGCACCCAATGAGACAAATTTGTGTATATTCTGTCATGAATATTTGAAAAATTTTTAATAAGAAAAATTAAGAAATATTGTTTGGTAAGTTATTTGTGTGGACCATTAATTTTTTTATTTTTTCAATCCATTTGTAGGGAAAAAATTTTACTCCTACTTTAACAATGAAATTTTAGTGTTATTCTATATTATATTTTAATAAATTTGCAATTTTAACGTCATAGTTAAATGATTTTTGAAAGTAAGAGAACAATTTTTTGATTTATTAAAAAATAAAAAATAATATTGAAAAATTTAACATTACCATAGGATTAAAATTTTTTCTCATATGTAGAATGATAGGTTTTGTGCTGCTATAGCATCGAGGTTAATACATTTTTTTTAGAATAAGTTTGTATTATGTAGCGATTTTAATTTTTTCCTTGAAAGGATTTAGAGTTTGTCATAGCATCTATATCAAATTTATGTTTATCGTTGGTAAGAAAAGATAGAGAACGCTCTCTAACAAGGGTGGGGCTGACTCCTATTCAAGGGTGTGACTCATAAAATGTATTCTGAGGAACGTTTCACTTTCATCATAAATTTGTATTACAAATTAATATATTAAAAATTGGAACGATTATTAAAATGAAAGGTTCAATCGGGATCGAATTAGATTGAACTGAAATTATAATATAAACTAGAAATTTTAACATATAACAATTAAAAATAATTAAATTATTATAAAGTTAAATTTATGCATATAAAATATGAAAACTATTTCAAATATTGTCAAATAATTTTATAAGTTCATAATTCATATTATCCCAAAAAGTTAATAGTGAACTTAATTTTCTTGTTATGCGAATTTCATTTATAAAGACAATGTAATTTTTTACTATTTGGAACTTCTAACTTTAAATATATATAATATCAAGTAAAAATAATTTTATATTTATAAATAATAGTAATTTTTTTAAAAAAAACTAACTGATTGAATTGTAAAAATCATGATTGGTTTACATGGTCTGTTCAGTTTGTTATCAATTTATCAATTTTCTATCTAGTTTTTCAAAAATCAATTTTAAAATTTAATCAAATCAATCACATGGTTGGTTCATAATTTTTCCAATTAAATTAGTTGCTTTAGTATGGTTTTTAAAATATTGACTAAAACAACTATCTATTTATGATTAAAAATAGTTTTGTGAGAAGTGTAAATGGATATATGATAAAGGATTTTGATAGTTTTATGCTATGAATAGCACGCTAGCTCTCATCTTTTTAACTCTTTATTTTGGTACATTTTATTTAAGAAAAATAATGTAACCTACTAAATAAGAAAAGATTAGAAATTCCTAGTAACACTATTTTTTTATGAGGTCTATAGTACCTATCACTATTTTTAGGGTAACTTGCCCTAATTTTATTAGCAAATGATATAATGACACTTGTTCCATCAAATTTATCAATTGCTTCTATGCTATAATTGATTTTGTTGGCACTGTCTATTAAACATTAAATAGCAATGGAAAAATCTACAACTAATTTAAGAATTTCCATCGCTAAAATATTTAGTGATAAAAGTGAGAAGTTAATAAACATGACATTGGTAAAATATTAGCAACATAAAAATTTCATCTCTCACTAATTTCTATTGCCATTTTCATTACTAAATTTGCAACCTATGATGGGTAATTGGGAATGACAAGTGCAATTTGCAATGCCATAATCCATCACTAATATGGATTTTACCAACAAAATATCCACCACTAATATTTGTTTTATGGATTTTACCAACAAAATATCCACCACTAATATTTGTTTTATTGATGAAATAATTCGTCATTAAACAAGGCAATTTCTACAAAATTAGTAGCATTGTTATAAAAAATTCATTGCTACTTCCATCGCTAAATTGACAAACATTTGTGATAGATCTACCTATTTTGCTAATGAGACAAACAACAAACATGTTGCTTTGCATTGGAATTTTTTTAAATGAAATAGCATTTTATTTATATTGAAGTTGAAATTTGTAAAATAAAATTAAAAGGCAGGATTTATTTATATAACATAAAAAAATAAAAAAAGAATCCAATATTCATAAAAATGTAAAGAAATCATATATAAGTACATAAATAAAGAAATACATAATCCTACATGGCTTGAAAATCAAAACTAGTGGTGATCATCTTAGTTACTTAGCAATTGCGGAGGTGCTGAACCATCCCGCTACATCGTCCACTCCAAATCTTCAATCATGAGCCTATTTTGCATAATCAAACTAATTGTATCTTGAAGTTGTTGCTGCATTATTATAATAGTCTATGGAGATATTTCAAACTCCTTTGCTTGCTACTAGATAGTTCTTTATAGTTCCTCTAATCATCTGGCTTGTTGGATGGCTCTAGTAAAGGTAGATAATAGCCTAACAACTTTGAAAGCCTCCAATTCTATGCCATAAATGCAGCTCTTTTTGTTCAAGCCACAAGCTACCTCCACCAAGAGCAAGGTTTTGTCAACCTATGCTACAAATGCCTAACTATCATCAGGAAATGTTTAGGAGGATTGTGCCTCCACCATCATGGAGTACTCCTCTTTCAAAATGACATGCAAAGGTTAGTAATTCTCATGCAAAATGTCACAACATATGTGGGTGCCTATGAAAAAGAAATGAATAATCTTAACTAGGTCCTTTAAGATAAGTGTAAATGTGAAATAGCACTTCTAGATTTGTGGGGAGTTAGCCTAATTCCTTTGCCTAAAAGGTGATCACAATTAAACTAAAGTTTTTTGTATGTGATAAACGATCACACTAAAACTAATTAACATTTTAAGGAAAAACTAATGAAAACTCATAATTTTCCTTTTATGCTCTAAAATAGAGATGGAATCATTAGTGTGCATACACTCACTAGTACTAGATGCCTTTTTTTTGTTGACTTCTTGCTTTCTCTTGAAGTCAATCTCTTCAGCCTATTTCTTTTTAAGCTCATTAAAAACGTCCTCGAACATCCACTTAAACTTATTTGGCAAGTCATTCTCTACCTAATCCATCATATCCTTATAATTGATTACAACCTTATAAGCATGATTTTTCTTTAATTATGTATGTGTCCTTAAGATGCCACTTATACTTAGTTTACAAACTTTGAATAAATCCTACTCAAAGATAAATAACTAAGAGATTAAATTATAAATAGAAATTAATACATGTTGTATAAAATATAAATACATGTTAAAATACAATGTAAACTATGAAGCATAAAACTAATTACTACATATAACTTGAACCAGTCGTCTTTAAGCTATTGTAAGATGCTGATGTAGGTGAAGTTTAACTTCAGGAATTTCTTTTAGATCACTCTAGTTATATCTTTCATGGGATTATGGATGGACATAATAATTAAATTACAACCAAGTCCACCAAGTTAAATTTATCATAAATATTAAACATTCATACAAATCAATAGAAATAAATACAATTATTTATTACATGTAAATAACTGAATGTGCAAAATACTTATGAATCACCCTTTGGATCCATTCAAATCCAGTGGTCCTCTAGATCCTTGCCTTGGGGATAAGCTAGAAGTTGTCTCTGATAAAGAATTGAGTATTTTATAGCTCACTGGGTAGGTTCCACAACATAATGATAAACAAGGATATTTTAATCTGTTGGACGTAGGGAAACCTAAGAGTCTTACCTAAGTAATTCAAGGGATATTTGTAGATTAGGCATGGGTGTGTGTCAATGCATGTTAATTATGGTAGAAAAGGATGGAGTTCAAAGCCTAAATCATGACCTTTGACAATGCAACTACCACCATTATTGAGCGTGTATCTACCAAATCCACATGAACCAATTAACATCATACCTTACAATTAGATATGTCATATAGGAGATAGAGTTCATAGCAACATAAAAAGTAACTACTGACAAACTAGCCGAAGGTAAAAGAAACAAAAAATGAAGAGCTAATTGCAAACTCTTACTCACCAGACAAGAAAATGCATATTAGTAGCATAAAAAGGCCACAGCTAAATTTTTGAATTATATTTTTCTTGTATAAAAAAGAAATCATAGATATTCAAATATCATTACGTTTCAAATAAGTTAATTTAATAATTTAGAACATCATCTAACTTTTCACACATTCATTTAATATAATAGCACTATTGTTAATAGGTAATTTAGAAATATTATAGTATAGTATACGAGTAGAATTGTAATACCCATAGACAAAGATTGACAAAATTAAATTAAATAGTATCTAAGATTGGATAATTAATAGAATTACCCATTTATGTTGATAAAAGAATTTATTAGTGATAGTGGATGAAAAGTTTATTTGGAGTTACTTGGAAAAATTAGAGCATTAATGGCATTTGGACAATTTAATTAATAAAAGAGAATGATTGAGCTAATTCTAATTAGAGTGAACATCAAGAAAGATCTTAGAATATGCTTATTGTTCATTTAACAACAACCATCAAAGAGGAGAAATAATATACCAATGTTTATATCTTATGAGAAAGAGAAATAACTCCTATAATTTCTTATGATGATAATAAAACCTCTAACACAGTTGGTCTCATAATCTCTTTGATGATGCCTCCCCATACTATAATATTTGAAATTTAAGTGACTGATAACTAATGAAAACCATGAGTTGATTAAGTTATATTGGATGGTTCATCTTTCTCTCCCATCTTTTACATTCCATATAACCTCCATAATACCACTATCTTACTTAGTTGTGTGACTTTTCTTATGATTCTAAGCCTATAAATAAAATTTACATGTATATATCTTTGCATATGATGTGGAGAGAAGTAAAAAGAATAAAAGGGCGAGAGTTATATTCTCCTTCATATTCCCTTTATTATGAGTTTCTTGTGCTTCATATCTTTCTCAATTTTATAATTCATTATTAACACGATTTATCTCTAAGTATTGATTATTTGAGTTATTATAACTTTTAATGACAAATCTAATATAATCTGAAATGGTCACCCTCCATATATTGGATCGTAATCATAGAAGCAAATAAAACATGTAGCAGTTATGACTCTTGATGCTAAAGTCTATTTAGTAGGCATGAATCTTAAAGAAACAATTATAGAAGGAAAGGAAACAATCTTGTAGAATCATACTAAAGCAATGATATTCCTTCGTGTCATCATCTCCATGAAAATCTAAAAGTTGAGTATTTGACGATTAAGGATCAGTTAGAAGTTAAAACCCTGGTAAATTTTGAAAGAAAGATTTAATCACCAAAAATCAATAATTCTCCTAAAAACTTGCTTTGAATAGATTCCTTTTATGATTACAAGATTTTAAAACTCCTAGCAAGCATAATTTTGCAATGTTTTGAATAACTTCTCAATTGAAATTCACAACTACAGAATATTGCTAATAGACATTGATCATTATTATCAAAAACATCTATTTTGAAGTGATAATATTTTTAAAACTATATAAATACTTAAAATGATAGATATTAATTATAACTAATATCTATTTTGATGTGGTAATATTTTTAAAAATAATGGAAAACTTATGATATTGATTTTAAATTTAACCAATGTTTAAAATTAGGTTTTTCATATTGCATAATCAATAACTTTTTAGTTTATAGAAACTTGTGGAGGTATAGTATTAAAAAGTATAGATCATGCTCTATTTGTAAAAATGGTGTGTGCTCTTATCAATTTAAACATGGGAAGAAAATAATATATCTCAATTATAAGAGATTTCTGTCCCATTTTCACAATTATCATAGACTAAAAAAGGTTTTTTATGATTTATTGGAGGAAACAATGGCTCTAAAACCCTTAACTAGAAAAAAGATCTATGAAAGGATCTAGATTCTCTTCTTTTCCTTCTATCATTTTCAAAGAGATAAAAATACAATTCTTACTTTGAGACCTATTGCTTTTTTTATTGGGACCCATCATTTTAAACTAAAAAAAACTATATTAATTTCGCTTAAAAAATTCATCCAATGCTTCTCCTAGGAAATGCAAATCCTATTTTTATGGTTAGAATGCTTCCTTTTATGTGCAATGTATATTCAACAAGTTCTTTCTATCATTATTTATGTCAAGACAAGAAGCTAATTGCTATATATATCAAAGTTGTTATCGGGTATTCATATCGGAAAACGCTCCATGGGAACTTACTTTAGCACAATTCCCTCACTCAGTGCAATTTCATCATTGATATCGGTTTAAACAAAATAATTTGATGAATAAAATAGTATAGTGAAGAGTATGTGAGAGAAATTATTATATATATAGAATATACTGCATTAAGATTTCTAAAATAATTTTTTACTTAGGAAAAAAAAAGTATTTAAAATATTTTTTTAAATATCAAACTACCTGTGAATTTTGATCCAATGCAATTATAATTACAGTTGCTGCTTCCGATTATCCAAATGTGTGGCCTCTTATATGAATTATTCAAACTTCATAGAAGCCCAATAACAAATTACGCAATACAACTATGCAAGCAAAGTATTGATTCTGTAACCCAAAAGAGCCAGTATTAAACTACCTTTAGGGTGAAGAGGATTGGACAGGGGTTACTCCATAAACTGATCAATAACAAATTCTTCCCTTTTTTCCCATAGCAATAACAAATTCAAGTGCTTTGAAATATTCGTAGGATACCTTTCTAGTTTATGAGATGGAAATATATCTAGTTCTTTTGTAGCACTAAAATCTCAATTCTACTATCACTTGTACAAGTATGATGTTTGTGATATCATAGCTGAATGGATGCAAAAGCTCAAGGATAATTTCCTTATTTGCCAAAAGATACAAAGATTGTAACACTGAAATCGTCAATACTATGGTAGGAATAGAAATATTTCCGATGGGTATAGAGGGTTCTATCTCAACATTATACCTTGTGCTTCTAAAAATCTGGTTCTAGGTAGTTGGGATGAATATTCTATTCTATGCTTAATTTTGAAAAAGATGAACATCTCACACACTGAATTATCAAAATAGCAATGCATAAGAAAACAGTCCAGGCCGAAAATAATTAATATAGCTGTGATTTAGCAACATAGATACAAATACGAAGTTTTTTTGTCTCAATTTTTTGAGCATATGATTAATAGAGAGCAAGTCATTCTCAACCCAAAGAATATTCCACCAATTTCATCATTCCTAACCATTTTACTTCACAATTAGCTTGGCTCTGGCATGGCCCCTTGATATTTGGAATTGCTCAGTTAATCCAAAATGAGCCATCAGAAGCCAGACATGAGTGAGAAATTCACGGCCTCTTCTCAGTTGCTGTGCATGACAGTTTCCTCTGCACTGACTTGCAGCAAAAGCAAGCATCTCCACCCAAATCTCACTAATCATTTTCCATTTCTGTTGCTTATCTGACATTTTTTGCAACACAGTTGCAAGCCTGCATGCCTCAAATAACACAGACTAGCCTTTGTCTCCTTTTACCTTTGATGATGGAATTGCAGTATTTACTTTAAGCAACATACTGCAAGCTTCACTGAATTGGGTTATCTCAGCGACTCTTATGGCTGCTCTTTCCTTGAAAAACTTAATGGCATCGGAGCACGTATCACGGAATCTGATCATACCTAAGAAGCACAGACACTTCAAATGTCAGTCGTATCAGACAACCAACACCAGTACAACAATCTCACACCTAACGTATGATACTCTAATCAGTGTTTGAAACTATTTAAATACCCCTAAAATATATTTAAACACACATCAAATTAATTTTGTGCATGATTTTATATAATTGTTGAAGTTTTATTACCTATATATATTGATATTCATGTTCATATATAAAGTTCTAATTATATTAGTATTCATATGGCATGTTGTGCGTTATATCTTTTGTCTATATGCCAGTGTCTGTGATTTGTAGGATCATACCAATTCCAATAAGCAACATGAAAGGGCATATGACAAGGAGGTATAACATGTAGCCTGAGATATGCTTGCTGATCCTGCAATCTGAAGGGATTATGTTGCTTGACTCTTCACTTCTTAGTGAATGAAAATCATCACAGTAACACAAATCAGTGGCAATGTGCCAAATAAGAATGCTTTGGTCAAACTCTCCCTCAGTGCTCCAACGCAGTGACTCCAAGTTATACCTTGTCAGCACCTTACTCCCTTGGAAGCTGCTAACAACTTCAAGATCAGTGTCATTGTTAGATTTCTCACCATAATGGCTGAGTTTCTCTTGGCAGTATTTGAAAATCGATTCTTTGAGTCCATCAGGAATTTTCTCCAGCATCTTATACCGATGCCTCCCAATCAATTTGGGAAGGTGAAACAACGTTTGAATTTTGTTAGTAAACCCCCAATCAGAAAAGTTTATATTAGAAGAAATAGAAGGGTAATAAAGGAATAACAGCAGCATATCATATGAAGATAAATAGCATTAGAGGCAGTGTCTAGAAGGGGGGCGACAGAAACAGAAATAACAAACAAAAACAGAATAACGATTGGGCATTCTGTTAGGAGCCCAACCGAATGTGGAAAAAAGGGAGGCAGGCTCCCTTATAAATAGGGGAGAGCTAGAGAGAGGGAGATATCAGAAATAAACAAGGGAAAGGGGAGAGAACAAGCTTCTCGAAGCAGCCTGAGTGTGTACATGCATATCCTGCCCAGTATAGTTTCTTACTGGCAGAATTACCATTCTCGCAAATAAAGAACCAATCTTTCTTCATTCTTTCTTCTTTCTTTCTTAGTTTCTACTGATTTCTGAGCTAGCCTAACAAGTGGTATCAGAGCTCCCACGATCTTGGGAGCAAAAGATAGAATCTTGTAGCTTCTTCATGGTTCGATCAAAGATGGAGGCCAGATTGGAATCTCTAGAGAAAACCTTCGAAGAATGGAGGCAGCAAACGGCAGGAGAACAAGAAGCAAGGGAGGCTAGAAGGGAATTGAGTGACGCCAGGTTAAAAAGGGTGGAGGAGCTGCTGGAGGCGCTCGTGACTCAATCAAACAGGGGACCTACTCCAGATTCAGTCGCGCATTCTGGTGGAGGCAGAAATATCGACCTAGAAGAAGAGGAAGCAAGAAGGAGAATAGGAGCAATGGGTGATGATAGATGGAGGAGGTTAGAGATTCCGTTGTTTGCTGGGGAAGATGCGTATGGATGGGTGAGTCGGTTAGAAAGATATTTTCATATCAGAAAAGTCAATGAAAAGGAAAGGCTGCAAGCAGTCTTGGTAGCCGTGGAAGGCAAGGCCCTCAGCTGGTACCAATGGTGGGAAACCAGCTCTCCAAGACCCACATGGGAAGGATTCAAGACAGCTGTAATCAGGCAATTTCAACCAGCCATGATGCAGAATCCCTATGAGCTACTACTCAGCCTTAAACATACCAACACCGTAGAAGAATTTAAAGAGAAGTTTGAACTCTATGCAGGCCCTTTAAGGGGGACAGAACCCGAGTACCTTAAAGGAATTTTCTTGAACGGGTTAAGAGAAGAAATCAAAACAGAGCTCAAGCTACATCCAGTAACCACATTGGCCGACATGATGAACGTATCCCAGATGATTGATGAAAAGAACCAAGCATTAATCCGAGGTGGACTAGTGAAGAGGGGTTATGACAAACCTGAATCTAAAGGATTCTTACCAGCCAAGACAGTCTCCTATGAAAGAGGAAACAAAGAACCTTCTTAAATAGGATCTACAGGAGGATATAAGGATACCTACTCTACCAGCTACAGCAACCGACCCACTGGAACAGCAAGAAGCAGGGTAGGAGGGTTTAAGCGCTTGACAGATGCAGAATTACAAGAGAAGATAAGAAAGGGGTTATGTTTCAGATGTGATGAAAAATATGGGCCAGAGCATGTATGCAAGAATAAGCAATACAGGGTCATGCTCATGGAGGAACAACCTGAAATGGAAGAAATAGAAGGAACAGAGGAAAAAGAAGATCCGGAACAACAAGAGGGTAGTTACAAAGCCTTACAACTTTCTCTCTATTCGATGGCCGGTTTTACTTCAAAGAAGTCCTAGAAATTATGGGGTACAGTTAAAGGGAAAAGAGTCATCATTCTAATTGATTGTGGAGCTTCTCACAATTTTATATCTAAGGATTTGGTGCAAGAACTTCAACTAAAGGTGGAGAACACAGCCACTTATGCCGTGGAAGTAGGAGATGGACGCAAGGTGAATTGTCAAGGCAAACGCAAGGTGAATTGTCAAGGAAAATGCAAAGACCTCACCTTACAAGTGCAGGATATGATAATCTAGCAAGAATTCTACCTATTCAATCTAAAATGGGTTGATTTAGTGTTAGGATTAGAATGGTTAGCTGGATTGGGAGAAATAAGGGCTGACTTTGGCAAATTATTACTCAAGGTCAAGGTAGGTGAGGACATACAAGTAGTGAAAGGAGATCCCTCTTTGTCAAAAACCCAAGTCTCCTTCAAATCTTTAGAAAAAACCTTGAAAGATGAGGGACAAGGGTTTCTATTAGAATATAATTTGTTGACCGATGTTGAAACAGCAGCACAACCTATCCCAACAGCAGTGGAAGACATTTTACACGAATTCAAAGAGGTATTTCAAGAACCTCAAGGTCTGCCACCCAACAGAACACATGATCATGCCATACACTTAAAGGGAGGAACCACTATTCCTAATATATGTCCTTACAGATACCCCCACTACCAGAAATCTGAGATAGAAAAACTAGTAAATGAGATGCTCAGGGCTAGGATTATTAGACCCAGCACTAGTCCCTATTCCAGTCCAATCATACTAGTCCGAAAGAAGGATGGTGGATGGAGATTCTGTGTGGATTATAGAGCTCTAAACAAGTGTACAGTCCCTGATAAATTCCTTATTCCAGTCATAGATGAACTCCTAGATGAGCTGGGAGAAGCCATAATCTTTTCTAAAATAGATCTAAAGGCAGGATACCACTAGATTCGTATGAGAGAAGGGGACATCGAAAAAATAGCATTTCGTACTCATGAGGGACACTATGAATTTCTGGTAATGCCCTTTGGTTTGACCAATGCACCCTCTACCTTTCAATCATTGATGAATGAAATTCTGAAACCATACTTGAGAAAGTTTGCGTTAGTCTTTTTTGATAATATTCTAGTCTATAGTCCTAATGAGGAAGCTCATTTATCCCATTTAAAGTCTGTTCTGCAAACACTTAAGGAACATTGCTTGTTCATTAACAAAAAGAAGTGTGCATTCGGCCAACCTAGCTTGAAGTACTTGGGGCATATTATTTCTACAGAAGGAGTGGTTGCCGATCCTAAGAAGATAGAAGCCATGTGGTTATGGCCAGTCCCAAAAGATGTCAAAGGGTTAAGAGGATTTCTCGGAATCACAGGGTACTATAGGCGGTTTGTCAAAGATTATGGGAAAATAGCCAAACCCCTGACTCAGCTATTAAAAAAAGACAACTTCCAGTGGAATCAAGAGGCACAGGAAGTCTTTGATAAGCTGAGAATAACCATGACAGCACTTCTAGTATTAAATGTTCCAGACTTCTCCAAACCATTTGTGGTAGAGACTGACGCTTCTAGCAAGGGAATAGGTGCTGTCTTACTTCAAGAAAATAGACCAATTGCCTTCCTAAGCCAGGGATTATCAGACAAAGCTTAAACCAAATCAGTTTATGAAAGAGAACTGATGGCCATAGTGATGGCAGTCCAGAAATGGCGACATTATCTGATGGGGACACACTTTGTCATACGCACGGATCAGAGAAGTCTGAAATTTTTCAATGAACAACGCTTATTAGGCAGGGAACACTTTAAATGGGCCTCTAAACTACTTGGATTTGACTTTGAAATCCAATACAAGCCAGGAAGAGACAACTCTGCAGCTGATGCCCTTTCCAGGAGAATGACATTCAAAGCTATCACAGTCCTACAATGGCCAGAACTAGAAAGTTGGATAGAAGAAGCACACAAAGATGAGACACTCAGTACTATCATCAGAGACTTGCTAATCAAGACTGATTCTCACCCTGGATATCATCTTCAAGGAAACAGATTGCTTTTCAAAGGGAAACTAGTATTACCCAAAACTTCTCGCCACATTCCTACCCTACTAGCCGAATTCCATAGCTCTTCTATGGGGGGGCATTCAGGGTTTTTCAGAACATACAAACGCCTAGCTGCAGTAATATATTGGGAAGGAATGCGGAAGGATATTCAACAATACATCTCCACCTGTGAGTTCTGCCAAAGAAACAAATATGAAACTTTGGCACCAGCTGGTTTATTACAACCCCTACCCATTCCACAACATAGCTGGACTGACATTTCAATGGACTTCATCACTAGCCTACCTAAAGCAAAAGGAAAGGACACTATAATGGTAATAGTGGACAGACTCACTAAGTATGCACATTTTTTAGCCCTTAGCCACCCTTTTACAGCTAAGGATGTTGCCTCTATCTTTTTGAAAGAAATAGTCAAACTTCATGGGTTTCCTACATCCATTGTCTCTGATAGAGATCAACTCTTTCTCAGCAAATTCTGGAAGGAATTGTTCCGCTTAGCAGGCACTCAACTTAAGTTTAGTACAGCATACCACCCCCAAACCAACGACCAAACAGAGGTGGTCAACCGCTGTCTAGAGACATATTTGCGTTGCTTGATAGGGATAAAACCCAAACAGTGGGCTGACTGGCTGAGTTGGGCAGAATTTTGGTTTAATACCAACTACAACAGCTCAACCAAAATGACTCCTTTCAAAGCTCTATATGGTAGAGATCCTCCTATACTGCTGAAAGGAACCACTGTCCCCTCCTCAGTTGAAGAAGTTAACAGGCTATTTGCTGAAAGAGACAACACAATATCAGAACTTAGAGCCAACCTACTCAAAGCTCAAGACCACATGCGAGCCCAAGTCAATCAACATCGCAGGGAGGTCGAATTCCAAGTAGGGGACTGGGTTTATCTCAAGCTCCAGCCATATCGCCTTAAATCATTAGCTAAGCGCCCAAATGAGAAACTTAGTCTAAGGTTTTATGGCCCCTTTCAAGCCCTACATCAAGTTGGAAAAGTCGCCTATCATCTACAACTCCCAGCAACCAGCCAAATACATCTGGTCTTTCATATATCACTTTTAAAGAAGGCCCTGCCCCCTCAAACAGCATCCCAACCTTTACCCCCTATACTCTCAAATGCAGGAGAATTACAAGTCCTACCGGAACAGATCCTACAAACCAGAAAGGGACCTCATGGAGAGCTCGAAGTTCTCATCAAGTGGCTCAACTCACCGGAGTGCGATAACAGCTGGGAATCTGCTGCCACCATCCAGGACACATTTCCAGACTTCCACCTTGAGGACAAGGTGGAACTTTTGGGGGGAAGAATTGTTAGTAAACCCCCAATCAGAAAAGTTTATGTTAGAAGAAATAGAAGGGTGATAAAGGAATAACAGCAGCATATCATATAAAGATAAATAGCATTAGAGGCAGTGTCTAGAAGGGGGGCGACAGAAACAGAAATAACAAACAGAAATAGAATAACGGTTGGGCATTCTGTTAGGAGCCCAACCGAATGTGGAAAAAAGGGAGGTAGGCTCCCTTATAAATAGGGGAGAGCTAGAGAGAGGGAGATATCAGAAATAGACAAGGGAAAGGGGAGAGAACAGGCCTCTCGAAGCAGCCTGAGTGTGTACATGCATATCCTGCCCAGTATAGTTTCTTACTGGCAGAATTACCATTCTCGCAAATAAAGAACCAATCTTTCTTCATTCTTTCTTCTTTCTTTCTTAGTTTCTACTGATTTCTGAGCTAGCCTAACAAATTTCTTGGAAGAAAGTGGGTTTCTCTCCAAGGCAATAACTCAGAAGGCTGTACTGAGGCATCACATTAGATCACCTCGGAGGTTTAGGGAGCTGCACCCAAGTGATGGCCCGGCGGATGAAAGTCCTCTTGTTCTTACTCAACCAAAGATCCATCCAATCCGAGGAGATTAATAATAGTATTGCATATATCTCTAGGCCTATTGCACCTGACAACAGCAGGTAAGTTATGACTAAATCTATTGTTTCATACTTATCCTTATGAGCAGCAGTAGTAGAGAATAAACCCAGCACAAGCGCCATCAAGAGGACACTAACGAAGCGGAAAACACAGCCTTTGAGTGAATATACCAGGGTTGCTTTTGTGTAAAGCATGTCAAATATGAAGGACAGTTCTATTTCCACAACTTTGAATGCCTTACTGAAAGTAATATCCCTAAACAAAGATTGGCTGTTGTGCCGGTCATCAAAGCTAAGAATAAGATTCACAAGAAGGCGCTTGAAGTTTCGGAGCAAATCAAAAGCTGCCACCAGCTCCATTGCATCAGGAATCGAGTTATTCTCCAAGGAATGATTGAGGTTCACAGTGACCTAAGCCTCAATAACCTCATCTGCAACCACATGAAACCTCTCTAATTCTTTAAGGGTATACTCTTGCATGAACTTGGCATAGTCCGGACCAGGGTCCGGAGAGGTGAGCATGGATTCCCTTAGCTCCTCGCTACTTGCGGCCCTTAAAACCCATGTTCTTTCTCCATATTTGATTATGCTTGCAATTTGTATCATGACGGACATGACTGTGAGGTGAGTAGCTGCATGGACAGATCAGGAATTTTACTGGGGGCACTCTAATAAGAATGAGATAAAGCATATTATGATATGAACGTAATCTTTTGTTTTCTCTCATATTCTTGATTTTTAAGCTTATTGATTGGGTGGAGATAAATTCCTCATCTGAAAACCAAAGAATTCATTGTCTTCTTTACATATTTTGCTGGTACTAGATGTGTTATAGCATTTTGAATGGAAGCAACGTAGACCCTTGTTATTAAACCAAAAAAACACAGAGAACATGAAGAAAAACCAGAGTAAAAACGCAGCGAAGGAAGGGTAGCAGCAAAAGTCACTTTTTCATTCATATTTCTACCTTATATACATGCAGAAAAACTAGTACAATGATAGACATTAGCCCATACTTGAACCCATACTTAAGCATAGCCATCTAAATAACTTTTTCACCTAAAATGTACTACAATTAGAACCATAGTATTCAGCTATATTAAAAAATACATTCAGTAGCTAAAACTAAGAATAATTAGCTTAACAAAAACATATGAGCTAATTTGAATATCAAAGGAAAATCTCAAAAGTCTAACACTCCTCCTTGAGATTTTTCTTTGAAACTCCAAGCTTTGCTCTTAGGAATTCAAATTGTGCTTTAGGAAGAGCCTTAGTTATTATATCTTTAATCTGATTTCCAGAACAGCAATGCATTAACTTGATTTCTTCATTTTTCTCAACCTCACGAATTGCATGAAACTTCACATTTATGTGTTTGGTTCTTCCATGTTGCACTGGATTCTTTGTAATAGCAATGGCTGACTTGTTATCAACCCAAATGATAGTAGGTTTTTCTTGCAAATACCCCAAATCTGCTAGGGTTTTCTTAAGCCAAATGGTTTGATTTGTAGCACCAGCAGCAGAAATATACTTTGCTTCAACAGATGATTGAGCAACCACTTCCTGGTTCTTAGAGTGCCAAGAGAAAACACCACTCCCAAAGGAGAAACAATAACCAGAAGTACTTTTAGAGTCATTAACACTTCCAGCCCAATCACTATCTGCATAGCCTTCTAATTCATCACTTTCATCTTTTAAATACCACAAGCCATACTCATTTGTTCCCCTGATGTATCTAAGAACTCTCTTGGCAGCACCAAGATGAGTTTGACTTGGAGAATGCATGAACCGTGAAAGTAGACTTGCTGCAAACATTAAATCAGGTCTAGTGGCTGATAAGTATAACAAGCTCCTAATCATACTTCTGTAAACAAACGCATCAGCTCTAATCTCATCATCATCTTTGGAAAGTTTTTGGTTCACTACCAATGGAGTAGAGACTTATTTTGATCTTTCCATTTGAAACTTCTTCAAAATCTCTTTGGCATATTTTTCTTGAGAAATGAAGATACCTTTAGAGCATTGGTAAATCTCCATTCCAAGAAAATACTTCATCTCTCCTAAATCGGACATTTCAAATTCTTTTCCATGTTTAACTTGAATTGCTTGATAAGTTTAGTATCTCCTCCTATAACCAAGATATCATCCAGATATAGTGAAACAAGAAGTTTTGTTTAAGCTTTAGACTTCTTCACATAGAGGGTAGCTTCATTTTCACTCCTAACAAAGCCTTGATGCAGCAAGTATGCATCAATTCTACTAAACCAGGCCCTTGGTGCTTGTTTTAGGCCATAAAGAGCTTTGTGGAGCTTATAAACTTTCTCTTCACTTCCTGAAACATAAAACCCTTCAGGTTATTCAACAAATATTTCTTCTTCTAGCAGCCCATTTAGAAAGGTTGACTTCACATTTAGATGATAAATTTTCCAGCTCAACTTGGCTGTAAGAGCAACAAGGAGTCTTATAGTGTCATGTCTTGCAACTGGAGCAAATGTATCAGAGAAATCCACACTTTGCTGTTGTAGATAACCTTTGACCACCAATCTAGCTTTAAGTTTATTTATAGAACCATTTGGATTCAGTTTGGTTCTATAAACCCACTTGACACTAAGAATTTTATGGTTTTGAGGCTTATCTACAAGTTTCCAAGTGCCATTCTTTTCTATCATAACTAACTCCTCCTTCATTGCAGCTAACCAACCCTCTTGTCTTATTGCTTCTACAAAACTAGTGGGTTCAAGAAAGGCTATGTTGCATCTCTCATAAACTTCAGCAAGAGGTCTAGTTACTCTTATTGGGAAGTCATCATAATTAACAAAATTTTCTTCATTTTCAGCTTGATCATGAGCCAAGCCATTACAAGAAACTAATTTTTCAGAATTTTCAACTTCATTTCTTTCCCAATTCCACTTGGCTACTTCATCAAACTTCACATTTTTGCTCACAACAATAGATTTTGACTTCAAACTATAGATTTTATAGCCTTTTGTACTACTGCCATAACCTAAGAAAATGCCTTTCTCAGATTTTTGATCTAGTTTTCCCCTTTTCTGCTCTGGAATGAGAGTGTAGCATAAGCTCCCAAACACTCGAAGATGATTCACTGAAGGTTTAACTCCAAACCAAGCCTCAGAAGGAGTTTTTCCCTTTAGAGCTTTAGTTGGTAGCAAATTTAGCAAGTACACAGCAGTGTTTACTGCTTCAGCCCAGAATTGTTTAGGAATACCTTTTTCAAACAGCAAGAATCTAGCCATTTCCATCACAAATCTATTTTTCCTTTCACTCACTCCATTTTGCTGAGGAGTGTAAGGAATAATCAATTAATGTTATATGCCCTGCTTCTCTAAGAAGTTGTTAAATTCCTTTGAAACATATTCAGTCCTATTGTCAAATCTTAGAATCTTAATCTGACAGTCAGATTGTTTTTCAACCATAGCTTTAAATTTTTGAAATTCAGTTAGCACTTCAGATTTATGCTTCAAGAACCTTACCTAACACATTCTAGAAAAATCATCAATAAATAATAAGAAGAATCTACATCCACTCAAAGAAAGTGTACTCATTGACCCACAAATATTAGAATATATGAGTTGAAGTTTTTCTAAAGCTCTCCAAGCACCTTCTCCAAATGGTAGTTTTATTTGCTTCCCCATTTGACACACTTCACACACATCAACATTTTCTTTTACAACTAGCAGATCATGAACTAATTGCTCCTCACACAAGTGTTTTAGATTAGAAAAACTAGCATGGCCAAGTCTTTTATGCCATAAGACAGAATCAACAATGATGCTTGGATAAGCATGCATATCAGTTTGCTTCCAATTGATTGGAAAACTTCTATCTTTCATTTTGACAGTCATTAATTCATTCCTAGAAGGATCAAATATTATGCATGAGTTGTTTTGAAAATGTAAAACATAATTTTTTTCAAGCATTTGAGGAACACTCAACAAATTTTGATAAATACTTGGTACATAAAGTACATCTAGGATAAACTTGGTACCTGAAGGTGTTTCCACAGCTACTACACCTTTCCTCTTAATGTCTAGATAATCTCCATTTCCAATCTTGACTTTGGAGCAATAAGATAGATCAAGATTTTTTAGAATGGTTGAATCAAAATACATGTGATTTGTGTAGCCACTATCCACTAACCAAGTTCCTTTATCATTATTTGCAACATAGCATGTTGCTGCAAATAACTTTTCTTCAACTTCTTCTTGAATCATCAGCAATATGACCTTGCTGCCCCTGTTAGTTTCCTTTACTCTTGCAAACCTTTTCAACATGTCCAAGCTGATTACAGCTTCTACACTTCACATTTGGTCTCCACCAACAGAAATTTTCTGTATGGCTTCTCTTCTTGCAACGAGGGCATGGAGGATAATTGCCCTTTTTGCTTCTACCTTTGTTGCTTTCACCATCTTTCTTCTCTTTCCCTTTTTTTATCTCCAGATTACTTCTTCCCTCCATTGTTTGGCTTCTTTTCTTATGCCTTGACATGAAAAACTTCCTCAGCTACTGTCTCCTCCATTCTTATTACTCTTCTTTGCTCTTAAGCTTGAAAAGCATTCACAAGTTCCGTCAAAGTCAGCTTAGATAAGTCTTTGGAGCCTTCAAGAGAAGAGATCTTGGCTTCAAACTTCTCAGGAACACTAACCAGCACCTTTTCTATCAATCTTCTCTCCGGTAACTCCTCACCAAGCATCCTAATCTGATTTACAACTCTCATCAACTTGTCAGTGTATTCTTTAATAGTTTCAGAATCTTTCATCTTCAGAACCTCAAACTCCCTCCTTAGATTCAACACTTGCATTTGCTTGGTTCTCTCATTTCCTTGAAACTCTTCCTTCAAGATGTCCCAAGCTTCTTTTGGAGACTCACAGTTCATGATTCTTGTATAAATTTCATCTTGAACACTGGATTGAATGGCAAATAAAGCTTTATACTTCTTTGCACTTTCTTCACTATGATATTTGATTTGAACTAGAGTGGGATTTGCTGGCAAAGGATTTACTTCCCTACTAGTTTCCACCACTTCCCAAAGATCATAAGCTCTGAGATAGTTCTTCATTTTTCCAGCCCAAATCACATAGTTCTTGCCTATGAACTCTGGAGGTGTAAGAAGAGAGTAGCTGTTGGAAGCCATGAACAAACACTCTATTTTTCAAGGTTTTATGGAGGAGAAGCCTTGCTGATTTTTTTTCAAACACACAGCCCTTCAAGATCACTTATGCTCTTGATACCATGTTATTAAACTAGAAAAACAAAGAGAACATGAAGAAAAACCAAGGTAAAAACGTAGGGAAGAAAGGATAACAACAAAAGTCACTTTTTCATTCATATTTCTACCTTATATACATGCAGAAAAACTAGTACAATGATAGACATTAGCCCATACTTGAACCCATACTTAAGCATGGCTATTTGAACAACTTTTTCACCTAAAATGTACTACAATCAGAATCATAGTATTCAGCCATATTAAAAAATACATTCAGCAGCTAAAACTAAGAATAATTAGCTTAACAAAAACATATGAGCTAATTTGAATATCAAAGGAAAATCTCAAAAGTCTAACAACCCTGAATCATGAATCAGTCTTTCAGTACCTGTTCTTACTAAAATTAAGATATAAAAGACTACCCCTGTTTGAACTCCAAGCCCAAGAAAGTGCCTTAGCCATAAGTCATTGTCTTCCAAGGAATATGCAGTGATGGCGTCAGGGCCACCCAAGTGCAGCCCTAAGAAAGGGTGCCCAGAATGCAGTTAGTTCAATGCTAGCTTCCTCGGGCTTATTGCATTCGCTGCCAGGGTCTAACAGAACATCTCCAAGCTTGTTCGAAATCACAGCGAGGGCCACGGTTGCTACCCAGTCAGCCATTAAATAGGCACACCAGAGCAAAATTCTGATCCATATTCTGCACATGTATTTTCTGCGGCTGCCAAAGAATATTAGTATCACCTGTAAGGTTAGGCTAACGCAAACCAACACACGCAGCTGCCATTCATTCCAGAAGTTCCTCAACCATGGAAGGGATAATTGCAGGGCTCTCCTTCCTTTAGTATGCATCAAACTACTAACAATTGAAAAGGAAACGTGTTATTTTCCATCCGACAATAAAAGATAGCATCTTTCAAAACATAGATCCACATGCTTGTAAAAAGATCAGCAACACTTGTGTGGTTTAAAGTAAAATCAGGCAGAGTCAAAGCAAAGTATATGAATAAAACCAAAAACATAGCGTAGCTAGAGAGAGGTGATACTCTGTGAGAGGAAGTGGATTTCAGAATTATGTAGGGCCTACCTCCCTCCAGAGAGGCAAGCAATTATGAGATAGTTTGATTGCATAAGCAGCTTTTTACTCAGCAAGCTACTTTGGAAATTCTTATGCTTAGCTGATATGTACCAACTTGTCAATAATTAGCTTTAAAGAGAATTAAGAATGATGAGCTCATATTTGCAGTCTTAGTTTCATCAACAGAAAAAAATTAAATAAATGAATAAATAAAAGAAAATGCATACTTGTTGGTATCATGATTGAGAATTATTCCAAGATAGCAAAATTGTAGCAATCAATTACAGCACTGCCTCTGATTAGATTCAGCTCCAATGACAGTATTGGTTCCTGATTCACAATTGTGAACTCCATACTGTGTAACTGAAAATTGTTCAAACTGAAAATTTCTCTTTCCCCAGTAATAGTGCTAAAAAGGAAAACAATAACCAATAACAAACTGCAAAAATAGGCCAATACAAAGCTGTAAAGCTTGCCAATTTGGTCGGAAACAAGATAATGCCTTATAAATCGTTGTTCACGAAATAATGAAATGAATAGCAATTATATCAGTGAAGAAAGTCAGCATTTACAGCATACACCTGAAGACAGAAGTCTAAATCTCATTATTGAATGTTCTAATTAACTACCATACTCATCTGAGATCCTTCTGTGATTAGTAATAAGTTACCATGAATTGAACATTACAAATCAAGACTGAGTTTCTCACATTGTTATTACTTATCAGTAAAGCGGACAAACTAAATAAGCTTGAAGAAAAAAATTATAGGTTGAACCCTACTGCATATTTCCATGGTTATCAAACTGGTAAACATGTACGGACAGGGGTGGAACCAGAAAAAAAAATTTTGGAGGGGCCAAATTTACACACATTTACAAGTATAATAAAAAAATTTTGCACTTAGTCTTTTTATTTACTTAAAAATAATATAAGTTACAGTAGTATTTTTATCAAAATAGAACAAGAAAATAGTTTGTTCACTATAAAAATCTCATATACATGAAATTAAGTTTAACAATTGTAAAATACACAATATTTAATTTTTCACAAATTAATTAAAAAATTTATAAAATTTATAAAATAATATGTGAAATTAGGGGAAGGCTTAGGAGACCATAGCCCCCTCATCCTAACATTTAATTATGCCTCTATGTACTAATTTGAAAGTTTCTCCCACCAAATTAACACCTAAATTCACGAGTGCTCAAACTCAAAACTACTTAAAACTTAAAAAAGCTTAAAAATCTACTTCTTCCAACCAATTTGCAATTTTTTATGAAACTCATTAATCTTACACTAGCTTCAAAATAGCTAAATTTTTTTTATATTTTATAGCAGGAATCACAAACCACTAACTCACATAAACTCTTGATCTTGGGTTCAAACTAGGATATGAACAAAGAAATGTTCTAAAAATAATATTGGTATCATTATACTTTTAAGGTGCCGGCGGATAATAATTTTTTGTTTATTGAACAAGTGGACACTCACACAATCATGGTGTCCTCCAACCATATATTATCCTTCATTCGTCCATAAACTCAGCCAACCAAAAAAATAAAAAAGAAAGGAACGATAGGCTACGAGCTGGTTTGGTGTGTGTGTGAATTAGTGTATGACTTACAGTGTGGTCCTTGCTTTTCTGAAGAAGAAGGCTCCATGGCCAGCTGCCCTTTGTCTGAAGAGTGTTTGATAAATTGCAAAGCTTTCTGTAACTACCAATGATAACCAGTAGCTTTGGGAAAGTCCATAGCTCCCTGTACTAAATCATAGCCATCCAACTTTGTAATTTAAAAGCATGACAGTCCCATTGGCCACTTACTCGCGTGTCGCCATTTTAAGTTGTCTCTCCGGTGATAAAAAATTTTCTTTTGATTCTTTAAAATAAAAAAAATTAAATTTAATCTATTATCGAAATAAATCGGTTTTGCACTATTCTCATTCTAGTATGCTCTGTCCCTTAAAAATTATTAAACTCTCTTACTATTGATTAAAATTTTTAAATAATATTATTTTTTAATGACATATCATTTTTGTATTTATCAATAGTGTAAAATATATAATACTAATAGTACATTAAATTTAAACTCAAAAAAATTATCATGTGACTATTTGAGAGATCACAATAAAAATAAAAACAAGTAAATTTTATAATTTTTGAATCATTGTAAAAATTAAATTTTGAGATTCATTGAATTAGAGATTCAACAAGTCATTCCAAAGCTAGGGATAGCAAAAAAACAAATCTCGGAGCTTGCTCCATAGATTTTTCCTCACAAAGCGCATATTTGGTATAAATTTTTGTCCCATAAGACAAGGTGCCAAGTAGATTTTTGAGCCAAGATAATTACATAAGGTAAGGCAATATTATTTTGCCTTGCCCCATGATGTTCCGAAGTAATAAATTATTTTTTATTTTTATATTATACTTAAAAATATATATTATTATAAACCTATTTTAGTAATTTTATAATTAATTAATATTTACATTGACCATTTTCTTTTGACTAATATTTATCTTAATTATTTTTTTTAAATTTGAGATTAACTGGATAAATTATGTGTGATTTTAGACTAATGTTGTTACAATATATTGAATATTAAATATTAATTACATGCACATTTAAAATTTATAAATTTTAATCTTTTTTTAATTTTTTTAATTTTTTTCTAATTTCCCTACAAATCATCAATATCCTATGGATCATAAAGACAAGGCAGATTATCACAATTGCAGGACAGGATAATGTACCATTAATTTGTCATTACCTCCCAATTACCGTCCTTACTCCAAGTTTAAGGGTGCATTGTTAGTCTCCTTAACAGCACAGTGATAGTTTTTTCATACATCTAGTAAAAAAAAATAGCATGATTGTCTTTTCTTTTTAAGATTTAGAGATTGTTTGGTTCACCTTAATAATATAAAAAAATTTATTTCCTAGGAAATAGAAAAGAGGAAAGAAAAAAGTTGTTTAATTGGTTATTATTTAATAAATTGAAGGAAATAAGACCTCTTAAAAAATTCTACTTCTCACAAAATATAAAAAATAACTTACCCACCTCCTCCGAAGTAAGTTTTATTTTCTATACTATTTATGAATACAATAACAAAATTATTTTTATTAAATTTAATTAATGATAATTAAAATTTATTAATTTGTATTATAATAATATTAAAAATATAGTAATCATTTTATTAATATTTTCTAAGATATTTAAAGTTGAACCAAATAAAATATAAAAAATTATTTCCTAAAAAATGTTACTTCCTATGTATCAATCAAATAATTTTGAATATTTTTCAAGAAATTCATATAGTAAGTTATTTCATTGGAAGTTCAGTTTACTGTAAGAATTTAATTTCTATATGAATCAAATGACTCCTTAATTAACTTATTTGTTTATTCACAATCAAGAAAATCATATTAATCCAAAAAAAAAGTTAACATGGGACACACTAGTTAAATTAAAAATTTGAAAGACAATAAAAAAATACTTATTTTAAAACTATTCATTCAATTTTTTTGGGCTTATAACTAATGAATACGACAATTATTAACTTATTTGAGCAGACTTAGAAAGAATCATGGTATTTAATTTATCTAACTGGACTAAAAAGAGTCAGGGAAAATTTAAAACATAAGTCCCTACTACACCTCAATAATTGAACAAAAGCAAAGTGAAAGCATCAAATGTAATTGTCAAAGCTGTACCAACCTGGAAAAGCATTAGGCCAAAAATATATTGCACTGAAGTTGAGGAAAAACTTCAAAAGTAATCAGAAAAATCAAAACCAAAAGGTTTCCGGCTCTTGACCAAAAAAAAAAAGGTAACTAGTGCATGGATTGATATTGATTTAAAAAAAGGCCTCTTATCAATTGGTAACTTAATTATACAACATACAATAATGATAAATATTACATTATGAGCTAACCATCTATATACAGTTTCACTTATTATAAATAAATTTTATGGTGCCCCTATAAATTCAAACTCATAAGAGTGTGATAAAATATAAATTATTAGAAGAGATTACCAATCAATAATTGAGATTGTTAGTAATCCCATATAATAATTTGTATTTTACCACATTTCTATGCGTTTGAACCCATATAGGCACTATAGATAGCACCCTCGTTACATTAGATCCCATGTATCTTCCAACAACACGACAAGGGAGAGTCCAATTATAGAAGTAGGCACACTTTTCAACATGACTTTCGCAAAGCCAGGCCTTGGGTTATTCAATTCAGAAATATTTTTAATATTTTAGACAACAAATTAAAAAATATTACATTTTGATATTTGATTGAAAATTTGATACAAAAACATATGAGAATGTCATATTTTTTAAAATATTTTTTACTTAACTTTTATTTAAAATATTTTTATTCAAACTAATTCTATGGAAGTTCCCATGAACTATTGATATTAAAATAAAATGATAAAATTATCTTCATATTTAATTCTCTCTCTTATTTATTATTTTATCAAATAATTTTTAATTTAAATTAAGAAATAATTATCACTTAATTTTTAAAAATATTTTTACTATTAAAAATACAATGACATTAATTTTTTACTATAATTCCTTGTTTATTATTATTTCTAATATTTAAAAAATTATTTTAATATATTTATATAAACATATGATTTCTTTTATTGAAGAATAATACAATAAGTTTGGAATTTCTTTTAAAAAAAGGCATATTTATATATAAAAATATAAAATAATAATATCTTTATATTAGAGAAGAAACTATAATATAAAATATAGTGTCAATATAAAATATAATTATGAAAATAACTTAGCAGTAAAAATTTATAATTTTATAAAAGGAGAAATGTTAATTATATTTAATGCTATAATAATAATTTAAATAAATTACACTTCACTTTAAAAATTGATCCAATATTAATAATAATGTGATTAATGATAAATATAATTTGTAAAGGTAAAGAGTGCAAAATAACAAATAAACAACTAGTTTATATATATCTTATTTCTAGGTAGGATTATAGTGTTTAATAGCTACTAAGGATGACAATCAAATTTTATTCTAAATAAAGAATATATTAATTATTAAAAATATAATACATTAAATATTAAAATATAATAAAGTATAAAATATTTTTATTTATATTTAAATAAATTTTTAGATGTTAAATATTAAGATTTAATTTATTATGTGTTAAAAAAATTTAATGATTTATGTAGTTTTAAATAAAAATATAATTTATTGTATTATATTTTATAATAAAAATTTTGATAATTTGAAATAATTTCAAATTTTTTAAGAATATCAAATATAATAATATGAGAATATGGTAAAATATTCTCAGAAATATGGAGTCCTTACCATTCTTTGTCCTTAGCAAACCTACAATAAAATCCATAGAAACATCAATCCAAGGGTAATTTGGAATAGGTAATGAAGTATAAAGGCCATAGGGATATACCTTAGATTTAACCCTCTTACACACAATACATTTTTTTGCAGAATTGATAAACACTATGTTTCATTCCAGGACAAAAGAAGTGTTCTTACAAGATTATTAAGATTTTAGGTACACCAAAGTGCCCCATCAAACCACCCTCATGGACTTTTTTCATAAGCAAATCACGAATTGAACATTTAGTCACATATAATTTATTCCCCTTAAATAGATACCCTTCATGCTTATAAAACCCATTATAAACCCCTTTTTCACAAAACACATATAATCCAGTAAAGTCAGCATCATGCATATAAAGTTCCTTTACATGTTCAAATCCAAGCAATTTCGCATCAAGCATAGAAAGTAAAGCATAATGCCTAGATAAAGCATCGATTACTACATTCATTTTACCTTGCTTATGCTTAATAACATAAGAAAATTATTCTAGGAACTCTACCCACTTAGCATGCCTTTTATTTAATTTTCCTTGACCCTTGAGATACTTCAATGATTCATGATCACTATGGATCACAAACTCTTTAGGTAGAAGATAATATTGCCATGTTTGAAGTGTCCTAATCAAAGCATAGAGTTCTTTGTCATAAGTAGGATACTTTAAACATGTTCCATTAATCTTTTCACTAAAGTAAGCAATGGGGTGCCTTTCTTGCATCAAAATAGCCCCTATCCCTACATTAAATGCATCATGCTCCAATTTAAATAATTTAGCAAAATCAAGAAGTGCAAGTATGGATGCATGTATAAGCTTATCCTTCAATGTATCAAATGATTCTTGTTATTCCCTTTCCCATTTAAAACCCACATGTTTCATGACAACTTCATTTAAGGGTGCAACAATGGTGCTAAAATTTCTCACAAGCGCCCATAAAAGCTTGGTAACCTATAGATGCTCCTCACTTCACTCATGGTCCTAGAGGTTAACCAATCTTTTATAGCTTTAACCTTTTCCTCATCCACATGCACACCTTTGGAATTAATCATAAAGCTAAGAAAAACTACATAATCTTTACAAAATGTACATTTTTCAATATTTGCATACAATTGTTCATGCCTCAAGACTTCCAGCACACACATCAAATGCAACACATGCTCATTAAAAGATTTGCTATAAACTAAAATATCATCAAAGTAAACAACAACAAATCTGCTTAAGAAGTTTATAAACACATGATTCATTAGACGCATAAAGGTACTAGGTGCATTAGTAAACCTAAATGGCATAACTAACCATTCATACAACCCATATTTAGTCTTAAAAGTTGTTTTCCATTCATTCCGTCCCTTATTCTTATTTAGTGATATCCACTCTTAAGATCAATCTTAGAAAAGTAACAAGCACTACACATTCATCAAGTAAATCATCCAAATGGGGTATGAGGTGTTTATACTTTACAGTAATATTATTGATGGCACAGCAATCAGTGCACATCCTCCAGCTTCCATCTTTCTTGGGTACCAAGATGACTGGTATAGCATAAAGGCTTAAGCTTTCTTTCACCTATCTTTTCTCTAGCAATCTTTCTACTTGTTTATGGATTTCTTAAGTTTCTTGAGGATTACTTCTATATGCAGGCTAGTTGGGCAATGTTGCTCCTCAAATTAAGTAAATTTGATGTTCTATCCCTCTAATTAGAGGTAGGTCATGAGGCACTTCCTTAGGGAAAACATTTTCAAATTCCTGCAAAAGAGAAGAAACACCACTGGGCAAAGCATTATTAACAAAAGGATCAATCAATTCATCATGAAGACTTTCTTTACACAAAAGTAAATATATAGATCGAGAAGCTAACAAAGCTTTCCTTACTTCTTTTTCTTTCACAAACAAGTTTTCTCTCCTTTCACACTGACTTTTCTCTTCACTTTTCTTTTCACTCTCATCTTTCTCACTTGTAAGTGTCCTCACTTTTTCCTCTTTCTTTTTAAGTTTGCCCTTAAACTCACTCTTTTTCTTTTCAGTTTTTCTCTCATCTTTTCTCTCTTGTTCTCTTTTCAACCTCATAGTTATTTGATCCTCACACACTTGACTAGGAGTCATGGGTACTAAAGTAATTTTGCACCCTTTATGTACAAATGTGAACTTGTTAGAATAACTATCATGAATAGCTTTCTTATTGAACTGCCAAAGTCTTTCCAAGAAGATATGGCTTACTACCATAGGCACTACATCACATAAGACTTAATCCTCATACTTGCCAATAGAAAAAGTAATCAAAACCTGCCTATTAACAACCAATTCCCCTTCATCACTCAATTATTATAGCTTATAAGACTTGGGATAAGGAATAGTAGTAAGACATAATTTCTCAACAAGCCTAACGCTAGCCACATTGGTACAACTACCACTATTAACAATAAGATAACAAACCTTTCTAAGTACCAAGCATCTTGAATGAAAAATATTTTCTCTTTGTGTAGTGTCATCCTTCTTGGCTAAACTACCCAAGAGATGCCTCACCATAAGTTTCCCTTGTGGCAAAAAGCCTTACACTCACTATCTTCTTCACTTGGAGCATGTGATGATGGAAATGAACTCGCACTTGAGATCTCACCATTCTTTTTCAAAATAATGGTCTTCTTGTTCGAACATTGGAATGCAATATGGCCTTTTCTAAGACATTTGAAGCATTTAATTTTCCTATGTTGAGAAGTAGAGGAAGCAAAAGCATTAGTAAAATTAAAAGAAGTTTTAGACGAGGATTTGCCACCTTGGACAATCGCATCCTTAGTTGAAGTTCCCTCCTTCTTCACTCTTTCCTTCCATCCTTTTAAGTTGTAAGAAGAGGTACCTTTCTTCAAAGTCCCTTTTCTTTTGAGTTGTGCTTCTACTTTGATAGCTTGGTGAACCAAATCTTCAAGTTTTACATAGGGATGGAGTTCCACTATGTCGCAGATATCATGGTTCAACCTATTCAAGAAATGGGCCATTATTGCTTCTCTTTCTTCAATTACATTGGCTCTTATCATGACAACTTCCATTTCTTTGTAATAGTCATCAACACTTCTTCCACCTTGCCTCAAACCTTGAAACTTTGTATGAAGCTCCCTATTATAGTATGTAGGAACAAATCTCTTGCGCATTAGGTTCTTCATTTCAATCCATGTGACTACAAGTTCCTCATTATATCTCCTTTACTCCCTTTGCATTTGATCCTACCACACCAAAGCATAGTTATGGAACTCTAGGGAAGCTACCTTCACTTTCTTTTCCTCACTATAGTTATGGCATGAGAATACCTACTCTATCTTTAACTCCTACTCTAAGTATGCTTCAAAATTATTCCTTCCATGACAACTAGGAATCTTTATTTTAACTCCACCAATTCTCTCATTTTCTCTTACTTTTCCATCTTCTTCTTTCCTCCTCTTATCATTCCTCCTCTCTCTATTATATCTCTTATCTCTCCTCCTATCATACCTCCTCTCTTCATCGTCCCTCCTATCTCTTCTTCTTTCTCTTAGAGAATTATTAGAATCTCTATGGGTATGTGGAGAACGGTCACATGTCTACCTTTTTGCATTAATTGCCACCATTTCTTGAATATTCTTTATGGCTTCATTCTGCCTCTCAAACATTCCTTCAAATCTTTGTATAAGTCCTTCAATTTGCAATCTAACAGCCAAGGACTTAGGTGAGGGAGGAGTGTTATCCCTACTTGATCCTCCTTTATGAGCTATATCTATAAAAAAAAGGTCAATGTAATAAAAGATCCTCTCTACTCGCTAAGTGTTTCGCTCAATAGATGTTCACTCGTGTTTCACTTAAAATTGGCTTTTGTGTAAGGATTTCTCTCTTTCCTTTTTTTCCCCTCAAGTGTTCTTAAGAGTTTTTAAGGAAGTCAACCTCCAATCCACACAATCAACCACAACCAGGTGACGATCAATCAACAAGACACAAGTGAAGCCAATAAAAGAAAACTCTAAGACAAAACTAAGGAAGCGAATAAAGATAGTAGAAAAAAAGCTAAATAAGAAATAAACATACTAAAAAAAGAAACATAATGCAAACAAGATAAGAATGGAGGAATTAAGGAAGATTATGTAACGTTAAATAATAGCTAAGTTATTCTTAAAAAATTTTGGTATGGAATCAATCATAAACTAAGTAAAAGTAAGCTGAAAATTGTAAGAAAGTAACGTCTAAGAAGCACTTTTATGTGCTGCAGATTCTTTTGTGCTGTAGATTTTTTTTGCACAATAGTTGTACCCCTTTTCAAATTAAGTCACACAATTTTCAATTAGCCACTAATTATGAACTTGTAAGAACAAGAAAGAATATGAGAATGTTCATATTTGAGACAACAAAAATTCAATTCAATTGAACTAGAATTTTAGAAAGAAACAATAAACAAGGAATTAGAATTAATTGTATGCATAATTCCCTTCAAATCAAGCTATTATTTAACACCAAACACTAAACTAATAGAATTTTACAAGATTGGACAGATTCAAAATCAAAAATATGTGATGAACAGTTGATGAACACAAAGAACACAAGTGCAGAAAATTAACAATTAGCTATGAATTTAGCTGTTCTAATCACCAAGAAATAAGAATCCAGCAACAAAACAAGTGTTGCAACAAGATTTAGTGAAGATTGTATCAAAAAATGATGAAATCCTAAACTGCATGAACAGTGCGACGTGAGAACAATACTACATGAACAGTATCGTAAATAATGTCGCATGAACAGTGCACGATGAATAGTGCTCTTCAAATCTAACTCCAACCAAAGCTTATGATACCACTTGATGACAAAAATGGATCTTGAATTGGATTTCAAAAAACAAAAATAGAATAGATTGAGGATGGTGCCACAATTACAAGATTGATAAGCCAAAGGAATGATCGCCACAAGATTGTTAGCCTTTTCATACGATCAGAAATAATCGGCTCACTCAAAAATCAAAGCGTCACACGCTCTCATAAGTGTACTGAATCTCAAATTACATTCAAAACTAAATAAAAATCTATTTATAAGAGCTTATATATATCCAACCATCATGTGCAAACCCTAATGGGCTTCTTGCACTAACAAGTTCAATTCTAATTAAACCAAATAAAATAATAAGTCTTCATGCTTAAATAAATCGAAAAACAAACCTCGACCCATATGGCCCATTTATTGCAAAAATACTAAACTAACTAAATTAACTAAATACTAATGAATTTTATTTGGAGCCCATGTCTTCCAAATATATGCAATTGACCATTTTAGACTCTTCTAACTCCAAATTAGGCCTACTTTTAAATAGGGCAGTAACCATCTTCTCTAGGTCTCTCTTTATTCTCTTTATCTTTGCCCTTGTCATTAGTCCTTAAAGTCCTTCCAATGCCTTCAAGCCTTTGTCTTCAATGAGTTGTCTTCAATTCTCATCTCCTACAAAAAAGTTTATCAATAAAAGTTCCATAACTAAGTCCATTGCAAATATTCCATCACTAAGAATAGACTTTCTTATAGTGGTAGTAAATTGAGATAATAGAGTTTAGGTGATGGTAATGATGGTGGTGATGATAATGATAAATGATGATGTGTGTTATGGATATTGGTGATTCAATCATGTACAAGTTGAAGAGGATGATAGGTTGATGCAATGAATATAGGTGTTTTCAACTTGAGCAAGTATAAGAGAGATGTAACATGAATGCTTATGGAAGTTATATGAAAACCCTCATAAATGTACATGAAAGATGTAGGGATAGTATTAGAAAGTTATGTGGTCATGATTGAGAAATTTGATAACATGCATTATTCTATAATCTTTAATGATATAGTAAATCTTTTCTCATTCATTATTTTTTCCCTAGAATTTAGGACTTTTCATGTTAAATTATTCGTGTGCTTTATTATGATACTCTAATTAATTTAATTGGTTAATGCTTGTATTTAGATATGGGAATATTTTTTCCAATAACTAATATCAAAGTGAGTTTAGTCCCATAGGGGAGTAGTAATCCTCTTTTTGGAGTTTAATCAAATTCAAATTGTTATCAATTTATAATTTTTTTCAACTAGCATCAAAATAGGTTTAATTCCACAATAGTAGTAATTTGAGATAGCAGAGCCTGGATGGTATTGCATGATGATGATAATGATAATGATGATGGTGATGAATAATGATGTGTATTGTGGTGATCAATGATTTGATCATGTGCAAGTTAGAGAAGATAATGGGTTGATGCAATGAATATGGATGTTTCAACCCGGGTAAGTATGAGAAAGTGTGACATGAATGCTTATAAAGGTTATATGAGAAATGAGGTATGTAGGGATAGTGATTGAGAATTTGTGGGGTTATAGTTGAGAATCTTATATAATGAATCTTTTCTTTTCATAGCAAAAAAAAGAATCTTTTCTCATTTATGATTTATTTCCTTAGAGTTCAAGATTTTTTATATAAGATTAAGTATACTCTAAGTAGCTTTACCCTACACATTATTAACTAACAAGTAATGATTTTTATTTATTTTTTAATTAATATAGGGATCGTAACTCAATAAAGAATCTACAAAGCAAGAAATCATGTCAAAAAATATGCATTCCGAAAAGAGTGGTATTTTTCTAATGGAATCATTTTTAAAAATCTCAAAAAATTAACATATTGATATTAAGTTAGCAATCAATCCATATTTTTTTATTAAATGGGATTAAGGTTTTATATTATACTTAAACAAAATTATTACATTTATCCAGCTTTCTTTATCTTTTATGTGAAATTAATGGATGTAAGAATTTCTTAACCACAGGCATATATATTTTATCTTATTTTTGTGTAAAAGAAAAAATAAGAGAATTTTATTGTTATAAAAAGAATCATAGTAGAAATAAAATATATCTATTCCATATGTATTGCCAAATGATGAAATTTACTTGTTAGACAAGATTTCAATTTTATAATTATGTGGGGAAAAACAAAAGATAAAACAATAATACCCTACATAATTTGTGTATGTACAAATTATTTCATCATGCGGCTGCATCAAACTTTTTTTTTCCTTTTATCACTCTAAGGTGCTAAAAGCTTAAATTGAGAAATAGCAAAAAGCAACCAAAGAATCCAATTCAAATTGAACTTATTCCATCTATGAAATCATACAATAATCAAAGCTTATTAGCAACACCACCTTGAAAATTGAAGAACCTTAAACCTAAAAGCTAGAATTTAATACACGCACATGAAAAAAAATTCAACTAAGAAAAACATAAAAAGAAGAAAAAGAAATTCCAAAAAAAAAAAATTTTTCTTCATCAAATCAAAATTTATACAACAAGAATGTGAATTTTAATGGCAACATAGTCTACAATTAAGCCATTAATATGAGAAAACACAACTATATAAATACGACAATATCTAACAAAGGCATGAACAAAAACAAAAATATAAAATGGGAAAATAATTCGAAGAAACCATCATAAATCTAAATTTTTTCAAAAGTTTAACTAAAGCTAGTAAATGAGGTGAAAACTTTATTTGAAGCTTCCTTTATTAATTGAAGGTCGAATTAGATAGGAAAAAAGCCACAAAAGCTCCAACATGATTTGTAGGAAGAAAAATGATTCAAATAGAAATAAAGAAATAAAAAATCCAAGCTATTAACGTTAACATCCAATAGAGAGATTTGTAAAAATTCAAGCAATAAACCAAATAAAAAATTTAGACTACCATATAGATAAGTAATGACTATTGCTACATCAAACCATGAAAATTTATAAGAAAATTTGCACACAAAGTAATCAAAATTATGAACTTAAGCAAATGAAACAATGAGAAATTCAAAGCATAACTACCTAATAAAATCAAATGAAGAAATTACTAATTATTATTGATAGAAACCCAAAACAAATTTAAAAAATACAAAACCTAAATCTATAAAAAAATCCCAAATCAAATTCATTTTCAAAATGCAACCAATTGAAAAAAAATTATCATTTAAATTGTTCTATAGCTGGCAATGAACCTAACAACAAAGGCAAAGTTGCTTAAAAGACACAAGAAGGTAGTAGTGGCATAAGGCAGTAAAAGGGAAGCAAAGAAGGAGAAGGAATTGGGAAAGTGGGACTCTAATGTAGCAAACTAGCATAAGATCCAATTAGCAATGGAATTAGCGATAAAATATTCCATTGCTAACATTTTTAGTGGAACAATGTGTTTCAATTAACAACAAACATTAGTGACATCTATCGTTATTTCCATTACTATTTTTTTTAAAAAAAAATCCTTGTTGAAAAAATTTTTAAATTTTTGTACACAAGTCCATTACTAAATTTATCAATAATTCATTTACTTATTCCATCACTAATTCCATTAGTAATTTAATGATGGATTTAAAGATGAATATTGTTTAAGATTGGAAAATTCAAGAAATAAAAATTATTAGCAACAAAATTAATGACAAATATCTATATGTTTATTGCTAAAATCAAATCATATATATGGCCCCCACAAATAAATCACAAACAAAAGTTTTGTCATTGTGTCCATTGTAAATATTCCATCTCTAAATTTTGTCACTAAACATAGACTTTCTTATAGTGGTAGTAAATTAAGATAGTAGAGTCTAGGCAGTGGCGGTGGTAGTGAATGGTGATGATGAATGATGATATGTGTTATAGTGATTGGTGATTGAATCATGTACAAGTTGAAGAGGACGATAAGTTGATGTAGTGAATGTGGGTGTTTCAACTTGGGCAAGTAGGAGAGAGATGTGATGTGAATACTTTTAGAGGTTATGTGAAAACTCTCATAAAGGTTTATAAAAGATGTAAGGAAAATATTATGAAATTGTGATGTCATAGTTGAGAACCTTTATAACACACATTATCTTATAATCTATGATAATATAGTAAATTTTTTATCATTCGTTATTTTTTTCTTAGAGTTAGGGCTTTTCATGTTAAATTGTTTGTATATTTTATTACACTACTCTAATTATTTTAATTAGTTAGTGCTTGTGTTTAAATATTTCCCAACAACTGGTATCAAAGTGAATTTAGTCTTAAGGGAGAGTAGTAATCCTATTTTTGAGTTTAACCTGAATTCAAATTATTATCAATTCATAATTTTTTCAACTAGTATTAGAATAGGTTCAATTCTGCAAAAGTAGTAATTTGAAATAGTAGAGGCTAGATGATGTTGCATGATAATGATGATGGTGATGAATAATGATGTGTGTTGAGGTGACCAGTGATTTGATCATGTGTAAGTTAAAGAGGATGATGGGTTAGTGCAATGAATGCGAATGTTTCAACCTAGTCAAGAAAGAGTATAACATAAATGCTTATAGAGGTTATATGAGAGATGAGGGATACAAGGATAGTGATCAAGAAGTTACGAAGTTATGGTTGAGAATCTTATATAATAAATCTTTTTCTCATTTATGATTTTTGCCTTAGAGTTTGAGATTTTCTATAATAAATTATTTATGTGCTTTATTATATGACTTTTATTATTTTAATTTCTTGATACTTGTGTTTAAAGGTGGAAATATTTTTTGCAACAAAAGTTAATTATTGGGGGATTATAGCCTATATTTATACCTTTTTTTTTATAAGCCAAAATTCAATCCTTCGAATGGAGGCATTAAGATTGCATTCAAAGGCTTACTAGAATAATAAGCAGACCTAAATGTTTGATCTTTCTCGATGAAACTCTTTCAAAATATCCATGCGTTTGATCTTCCTCACTGAAAAATTTAGGCAACAAATCAAAAAATACAAATATGAAGGGACTATCCAGCAAAATCAATTATAGCATAAAAGTAATTAATTGTTAAATTTGATAAGACAAGTGTCATTGTTTCACTTGCTAATAAAATTAGGGCAAGTTATCCTAGAAATAGTGCTAGGTATTGTAAATCTACCCTTGTAAAAAATGTAGTACTACTAGTAATTTCAAATATTTTCTTATTTAGTAGGTTTCATTAAATTTTTTTAACAAAAATACCAAAATAAAAAGTTAAAAAGATAAGAGATAGTATTCGATTAATAGCATTCAACTATCAAAAAATGCACATTTATCATATATCCGTTTACACTTCTCACAAAACTATTTTTAATCATAAATAGATAGTCATTTTAGTTAATGTTTTAAAAACAAGACCAAACTAACCAATTCAATTAAAAAAATCATAAATCAATTACGTGACTAATTTGATTAACCTTTAAAATCAATTTAAAAATTAGTAAATCAGTAACAAACCAATCAAACAAATCATGACTTTTATAGTTCAATTAGTTTTTTTAAAAGAATTATTGTTATTTTGGATTATAGGACATGCAATGCCTCTAGGAAAGTGCTTAGCTTACATACTTGAATGTTGAGATGTTATATATGGTTTATGGACTACTTGGAACCTTGGTTATAGGAGAGTGGAATTTGAATGTGATTCTAAAAGCCTATTTTACAACCTCACAATTGCTTCCTCCAAAGGAAATTATCTAATATCAATCCTTTTTAATATTTTAATTCAAAGTTGGGAGGTGAAAATTAACCACGCTTTCAAAGAAGAAAATTCCTGTTATGATGGCTAATCTTAGCCTTATTTTAACTCTTGAAATCCATCACTATCATCATCCCTAACTTAACTTTCCAACTTGCTTCTTGCTAATGCTTTAAGAGTCCCTCAGACTCATGATGTTTATATTTCTTAATTTTTTCCTTTTACTTTTGGGCTGCGGCCCCCTTGTATTACCAAAAAAACTTATTATTATTTATAAATGCAGCATTATTTTTACTTGATATTATATATATATATATATATATATCAAAAGTTGAAAGTCCCAAATAGTTAAAAATTATTTTATCTCTGTAAATGAAAGTCATGAAGCAAGAAAATTGGATTCAATATTAATTTTTTTTTGGGATAATATGAATTATAAACTTATAAAATTATGTAATTATTTAATAATATTTTCATATTTTCATATTTTATATACATAAATTTAAGTTTATAATACTTTAATTATTTTTAATTATTATATATTAAAATTTTTAATTTATATTATAATTTTGATTCAACCCAATTTCACCTTAATTCAATTATTAAATTTTAAACTGCTCTCATCTTCGAGTCAGATTTGATTTTTAAAAAAGCAATTGTAATACAAATTTACAATGAAAGTGAAACGTTTCTCAGAATACATTTCATGAGTCACACCCTTTAATCGGAGCTAGTCCCACCCTTGTTAGGAATTCGAGTTAGGAGACACGTCTCTATCTTTTCTTCTTAACGATAAGGATAATTCCATGGTACAAATGAAGTTTTTTGTCGTATTGCATGCAACACACTTACGTGTCATGATCTCAACAAATCTTTATGTAATGAGTGAGTTACAACCATAGAATTATTGAAGAGCGTAACTGGTTGAGAAAATTTTCAAAATAAGGGCATAGTAGGAACTTCAAAATTTACTATCCCTATCAACCATCTTGTCCCCTTTTTTAACCTTTGCTCCTTCTTCCTTTTAAAATCTCTCTACCAAATATAAGTTGATTGTAATTATAATTGTTACAACCATATAGTTTGACATTCCTTGCTCTCTCAATTCTAATCCACAGAGAAATCTCTTACTTTTATGCAAAAGGAAAATTGTATATCCCTGCTTCATTGTTACAGTGTCCTAAGCTTGATTGGCTCGCCTAATAGTCCC
Organism: Sindora glabra; assembly: GCA_020226215.1. NCBI lineage: Eukaryota > Viridiplantae > Streptophyta > Magnoliopsida > Fabales > Fabaceae > Sindora > Sindora glabra. The sequence continues at coordinate 60,759,394 of CM035235.1, read as the reverse complement.
GTGGTGGAATCCCATAACTTACAAGAAATTAGACTCATGGCTTAACAATCTTGTTGTAAAAAGATTTGGCCTTTGTTATCCTTATGATCCCCTTTTATATGAGAAATATATTACATAAAATTATTTTAATATTAGGTTATTTATAAATTTTGATTGAATATAACAATTATAATTACAATTATTATATTTGAATAAAAAGGGAAAAATATTGAATAACCCTTAGAAAGAATTGAATGTGATTTGGTTATTTTGTAAACAAACTTCAAGATATAAGTTGATGATAATGTCAAAATTTATTGCCAAAGAAAACAAAAAGAAATGTTTGACAATTAAAGGAGGCTATGTTGTAATCAAATCTAATCCTTCTGAGAAATCTAAAAATTATCACTGTTCGTAAATGGTCTTGATTAGAAAAAAAAATTGGCAAAAATTTACACTCCAAGAAGAAACCCACCATTTTAGATACTCATTGTTCCACTAAAGCCTTATATTTTTGAAGAATCCTAACTAGAAATTGGTTTGCTAGCTTTCTCTATTTCATTGTTTCCAAAAGCTTGGAGAGATATGAAAGTTCTTATAATAGCTGTCGTTAGCATGCTTTTGCGAAATAGTTTGGTGAATTTTTTCCTCTTCTTTCTTCAGTAGTTCCCGATAAAAAGTAAATGGGATCTATTTTTACTGCTGCACGATGTCATTAATGAGTATTTTACAAGAATGTCCTAAAAAATATAAAATTTTACCAATTTTTTAACTATTTCAATTAGTTTCTCTGCTACGTGCCGCTATTTGTACCGTTTAGATTTAGCATATGTCAAACAACAAAATTTTATTAGTACCATGGAAATCTCCTAAAATAAACATAAATTTGATATAGATGCTATGAGAAACTTCGATCTTTTCAAGGAAAAAATTAAAATTACTAAAAAAATGTATTAACCTAGATACTATAGCAGCATAAAACTTATCATCCTACAAATGATAAAAAAATTTATCCAATGGTGATATTAAAATTTTTAGTACTACTTCCTATTATTTTCTAATAATTTGAAATTTTATTTTCTTAATTTTAAAAATTATTTAATTATGATATCAGTTTTGCAAATTTATAAAAATATAATAAGAAATAGTACTAAAATTTTAGTACTAGAACAGAAATAAAAAACTTTTGCTACAATTGAAAAAATAAACCAATTAATGGTCCTCACAAATAACTTAGCAAACAATATATATTGATTTTTCTTATTAAAAAAATTGTCAAATATTCATGACATAACAGAATATATATAAATTTGTCCCATTGAGTGCATGTGTAGCCTCCCAAACAAATTTGGAGTTTTCAAGCATGCTTTAATTATTGAAAAAAATAAAAATCCGTCCTTATTTTTAAAGTGAATTTTGGACATATTTTTATAATATATATATATATATATGAAAAAGAATATGAAGCATAAATGAGAGTAATAAATATGATCGCAGCATTAATACACTTCTCCGAACAAAAGAATGATGAGCCATATACCTTTCAACAATTCAAATTGGACTTAATGCATAAATATGTGTCTGCATGCTGCTTGACTAAGTCTATGTGGTGCAGAGGAAGATTTTATTTAAGAACAATAAGTTGTTGTTGTTGTTGTTGTTGTATGAGCCATATATCTTTCAAAAAATTCTACTTGGACTTAATGCATGAATATGTGTCTGCACGCTACTTGACTAAGTCTATGTGGTGCAGAGAAAGATTTTATTTAAGTTGTTATTGTTGTTGTTGTTGTTGTTGTTAGCGGCTTAACGAAGTCTATATGGTGTAGAGGAAAATTCTATTTAAGAACAATAAGTTGTTGTGTTGTTGTATAAGTCACATATCTTTCAAAAATTCTATTTGGACTTAATGCATGAATATGTGTCTGCACGTTACTTGATTGAGTCTATGTGGTGTAGAGGAAGATTTTATTTAAGCCGTTGCTATTGCTGTTGGTAGCTTGATTAAGTCTATGTCATGCAAAGGAAGATTTTATTTAAGAATGATAAGTTGTTGTTATTGTTGTATGAATGATATATCTTTCAAAAATTCTACTTGGACTCAATGCATGAATATGTGTCTACATGTTACTTGATTGAGTCTATATGGTGCAGAGGAAGATTTTATTTAAGTTGTTATTGTTGTTGATACTGTTGTTATTGGCAGCTTGACTAAGTCTATGTAGTGTAGAGTAAGATTTTATTTAAGAATGATAAGTTGTTGTTGTCATTTTATGAGTCATATATCTTTCAAAAATTCTACTTGGACTTAATGCATGAATATGTGTCTGCACGTTGTTTGACTGAGTCTATGTGGTGCAGAGGAAGATTTTATTTAAGTTGTTGCTGCTGTTGTTGTTGTTGGCGGCTTAACTAAGTCTATATGGTGCAAAGGAATATTATATTTAATAACGATAAGTTATTATTGTTGTTGTTGTATGAGCCATATATCTTGCAAAAATTCTATTTGGACTTAATGCATGAATATGTGTCTGCATGTTACTTGACTGAGTCTATGTGGTGTAGAGGAAGATTTTATTTAGGCTATTATTGTTGTTGTTGTTGGCAGCTTGATTAAGTCTATGTGGTGCAAAGGAAGATTTTATTTAAGAATGATAAGTTGTTGTTGTTGTTATATGAGCCATATATCTTTCAAAAATTCTACTTGGACTTAATGCATGAATATGTGTCTGCACGTTGCTTAATTGAATCTATGTGGTGCAGACGAAGATTTTATTTAAAGTGTTGTTGTTGCTATTGCTATTACTGTTGTTGTTGGCGGCTTGACTAAGTCTATGTGGTGTAGAGAAAGATTCTATTTAAGAACGATAAGTTGTTGTTGTTGTATGAGTCATATATCTTTCAAAAATTCTACTTAAACTTAATACATGAATATGTGTCTGCACACTACTTGATTGAATCTATGTGGTGCAAAGGAAGATTTTATTTAGTTGTTAATGTTACGATTGCTGTTTTTATTAACAGCTTGACTAAGTCTATTTGATGCAGAGGAAGATTTTATTTAAGAATGATAAGTTGTTGTTATTGTTCTTTAAGCCATATATCTTTCAAAAATTCTACTTGGACTTAATGCATGAATATGTGTTTGCACGCTGCTTGACTGAGTCTATGTGGTGTAGAAGAAGATTTTATTTAAGTTGTTGTTGCTGTTGTTGTTGGCAGCTTGACTAAGTCTATGTGGTGTAGAGGAAGATTCTATTTAAGAATGATAAGTTGTTGTTGTTGTTGTTGTGTGAGTCATATATCTTTCAAAAATTCTATTTGAACTTAATGCATGAATATGTATCTGCATGTTACTTGATTGAGTCTATGTGGTGTAGAGAAAGATTTTATTTAAGCTATTGTTGTTGCTGTTAGCAGCTTGACTAAGTTTATGTGGTGCAAAGGAAGATTTTATTTAAGAACGATAAGTTGTTATTGTTGTTATATAAGCCATATATCTTTCAAAAATTCTACTTTGACTTAATGCATGAATATGTATCTGCACGTTGCTTGATTAAGTCTATATGGTGCAGATGAAGATTTTATTTAAGGTGTTGTTGTTGCTATTACTGTTGTTGTTGGCGGCTTGACTAAGTCTATGTGGTGCAGAGGAAGATTTTATTTAAGAACGATAAGTTGTTGTTGTTGTATGAGCCATATATCTTTCAAAAATTCTACTTAAACTTAATACATGAATATGTGTCTGCACATTGCCTGATTGAGTCTATATGGTGCGGAGGAAGATTTTATTTAAGTTGTTGATGTTACCGTTGCTATTTTTATTGACGGCTTGACTAAGTTTATTTGATGCAAAGGAAGATTTTATTTAAGAATGATAAGTTGTTGTTGTTGTTCTTTGAGCCATATATCTTTCAAAAATTCTACTTGGACTTAATACATGAATATATGTCTGCACGCTGCTTGACTGAGTCTATGTGGTACAAAGAAAGATTTTATTTAAGTTGTTGTTGCTATTGTTGTTGGCAGCTTGACTAAGTCTATGTGGTATAGAGAAAGATTCTATTTAAGAATGATAAGTTGTTGTTGTTGTTGTATGAGTCATATATCTTTCAAAAATTCTATTTGGACTTGATGCATGAATATGTGTCTGCACGTTACTTGACTGAGTCTATGTGGTGTAGAGAAAGATTTTATTTAAGCTATTGCTATTGTTGTTGGTAGCTTGACTAAGTCTATGTGGTGCAAAGGAAGATTTTATTTAAGAACGATAAGTTGTTATTGTTGTTATCATATGAGCCATATATCTTTCAACAATTCTACTTGGACTTAATGCATAAATATGTGTCTGCACGCTGCTTGACTGAGTCTATGTGGTGCAAAGGAAGATTTTATTTAAGTCGTCGTCATTATCATCATCTATTAATATTAATGAAATCTAATCTTCTTCTTCGAGGGATTTTAATGATAATTCTTTTTATAGCACATTTCAAAGAGTTTTATTTCTCAAGTGTTCATAAAATCTAGAAGGAAAATATACTTTAGCCATATGTGTGTTATGTCCCTATTTATAATCTATCCACCTATGGTTCAAAGTGTTAAAATGATAGCAATGATAATTAGTCTAAGTGGATAGAAGCTTGGTCCCCTTAAATAAGGTCTTAGGTTCGAGTCTTGTGAATGGAGAAAACTATCACTAGGAGAGCTTTACCCTCATATTGGGTCCTCGCGGCTCGAATTCAGATTAGTTGAAGGTCCAATGTAGCCTACCAGATATCGGATGGTTCTTACAAAAAAAAGTGTTAAAAAGATGTCACATATGATTTACACATTTTAACACTTTGCCTGTCTATATATTTTTTTAATCTAATAAAAAATTATTATGTGAAAGTCACATGCTTCCTTATTAGCATTAATTTGATATAATTTTACTCTAATTTATCTTTGATTTCACCCATTATTCTTAATTTACCTTTTTGAGATTGAGAATTGGGGTTTAAGGGAGAAGAAATGAAGAAATTTACATTATAAGTTAGATTATTGAAACTTCACTTCAATTTAATAGATGAGGGAGAATAGCATGTGGGAAGTATACATAAATTTCATTATATTTGGAGGAAAAAGAAGGACAAGTATATAAAGTGTCAATGTTGTAAACCCCATGTATCATCTTGTTGACATTTTAAACCATGTGTGGGTCGGATGCAAAGAATAATATTATTCTCACTCTCTTTTACTCCTTGCTCACAGATTGTAGGATTCACAATTCTGTAGGCATCATTGTCTATTAGAAAGAAGTAAATGATCACTTGCTTATAAGGAAGTGCAAAATAACATTTTTTGGTTGCAAATAGAATCATATTACAAAAAGATGAAGTATATTTTTTCCTAAAATTTAAAATTATGGTAGTTAAATGGGAATAAATTGAGTTAATTGAATACAATTAATTTAATTAGTACACATACAAAACTCTAATAGTAATAAATTTTATGTATTTAAATATGTATTATATTTAATTCCTATCAGTATAGATTAATTTTATATTATAACTTAGCTAGCTATTTCTATGTTAACAAAAAAATTTAAAATATTTTTAATATTGATAAAAATTAGTAAATTCTAATAACATATCATTTTCTTATTTAGAAATAATGTAAAAAAATTTACACCAATAATAAATCAAATTTAAACTCTTTAAATACACCTACATGTAACTAATAAAATCTAACTAATGTATAAAAAATTAATAAATAAGTCAAATTTAAAATAAGTTCCAATAATATAATTAATAAATGTTTATAAAAATTAAGTGATTATAATTAATTGCATCTTAATCATATTCATCTTGATGGCTATACGTGGATTTGGATTGGAAACAACTTGCGTAGAGCATTAATTATAAAGCTTGGTCAACCTGATATGCAGGTCAAAGACAAACTCAATGGTGAATGCATGGCTATTAAAGGAAGAAAAGGAACAAGTTAGGTTTCACTGTCGTTGTATAGAGCCCCAGTTCCATGGTTAGACTGCTTCTTTCTATTCGCAATGTATATTTAGAAATTTTCTAATTCAGTCTTTTTGTTTAAGGAAAAAATGCGTTTACAATTTTTTTTAATCTTTTTATGTTTGGAAGCAATAAAAAAATTATTTAACAAGAAATAAATTTTGAATAATAAAAAATGACACTACATTTAAAACAAAATAACTTCTTCTCTCCATTAAAGCAAATCACATATTATTCCAAATCATCTTATATTAAATAATTTGACTTTTCTTATCTACTTTCCTTCTTCGTGACTCTACACTCTCTCTCTCTCTCTCTCTCTCTCATTCTATTTCTTTCATTCTCTCTCTATCTCTTTCTCCCCACTATTTTTTTCTTTTTTATAATTCTTTTTCCTTATGGAAAATATTTCACTTCTAGAATATGTAGAGAAAGAAATAGATGATTAAAAATTGCAATAAAGTAAGCACATAATTTTGCATGGAAAATTGTTTAAACTCAAGGTAAAAAATTATAGGAGAATTAAGAAAATTTTCATTATTAAATTGTAAAAAAATCATATACTCTAACTTTCTTACAAATTCAAATTCTAAATATGCACAATTTTCACTAAAACAATCTTCATACCAAGTTTCTCCAGCTAAAAGACTCTACATTATCAAATATACAACAAGAGTAACGGCCAAATCTTATTATGAGTCAAGGTTTGACACAAAATAATCACCTTTTCCCTTTCAAACATTGTCTCTTTTTTTTTTTATTATCCTTTTCTACTTTTTCATGTTCTTTTAATTTAAGTCAAACTCAATTCTAAAACTTGACTTAAATTATATCTCTACACTTAAGAATGTTAGTAGGTACTAATCTTATTAAACTCAAGCAAAGGTCACTTTCTTTATAAAAAATCTCACATGCTCCGCAATTATATGCTTCATTATTTATATTTCTCACAATTGCATTTCCCATGAACTTATACAAATTCTCATTAATTCTTTTACAGTTCATAATGATCAATATACCTCTAATAATTTTCAAGACTTCATCTTTAGTAGAATATCCATATCCTAAAGCATCCAATTTACCCAAAGATAAATTCCCTTTCAATGCGAACACATATCTCATATCCTTCAAATTCTTTATACTACTATCATGCAACTTAAGTTTTACAATACGAATATCTTTCATATTCACAATATCACCATTATTCATCTTCATAATCCTAAGTTAACAATCATTACACATATCAAACATCTTCACATCGGTACAAACATTACTAGAGCAAGCATAATCAAATTGCCAACAATTATTAGAGTCATTTTGACATTCATCATTCATTACAATCATATCATCTTCATCATCTTGCACAACTACAATACTAACAGTATTAGATTCAACTTCCTTTGTCTCTTTAATTATCTTAAACCCCTTTACAACATTGTCTAACTTTTCACACATTCATTTAATACAATAGCACTATCTTTAATAGGTAATTTAGAAATGTTATAGTATAGTAGACGGGTAGAATTGTAATAACCATAGACAAAGATTGACAAAATTAAATCAAATAGTATCTAAGATTGGATAATTAATAGAATTACATGGATGAAAATTTTATTTGGAGTTATTTGGAAAAATTAGAGCATCAATGGCATTTGGATAATTTAATTAATAAAAGAGAATGATTAAGTTAATTCTAACTAGAGTGAACATCAAGAAAGATCTTAGAATATGCTTATTGTTCATTCAATAACAACCATCAAAGAGGAGAAATAATATACCAGTGTTTATATCTTGTGAGAAAGAGAAATAATTCCTATAATTTCTTATAATGATAAAACCTCTAATCCTGTTGGCCTCATAATCTCTTTGATGATGCCTCCCCATACTATAATATTTGAAATTTAAGTGACTAGTAAATAATGAAAACCATGAGTTGATTAAGTAATATTGGATGGTTCATCTTTCTCTCCCATCTTTTACATTCCATATAACCTCCATAATACCACTATCTTACTTAGTAGTGTAACTTTTCTTATGATTCTAAGCCTATAAATAAAATTTACATGTAAATATCTTTGCATATGATGTGGAGAGAAGTAAAAAGAATAAAACGGCAAGAGTTATACTCTCCTTTACATTCTCTTTATTATGAGTTTCTTGTGCTTCATATCTTTCTCAATTTTATAATTCATTATTAACTCGATTTATCTCTAAGTATTGATTATTTGAGTTGTTATAACTTTTAATCACAAATCTCATATAATCTGAAATGGTCACCCTCCATATATCGGATCGTAATCATAGAAGCAAATAAAACATGTAGCAGTTATCACTCTTGATGCCAAAGTCTATTTAGTAGGTATGAATCTTAAAGAAACAATTATAGAAGGAAAGGAAACAATCTTGTAGAATCATACTAAAGCAATGATATTCCTTCGTGTCATCATCTCCATGAAAATCTAAAAGTTGAGAATCTGACGATTAAGGATCAGTTAGAAGTTAAAACCCTAGAAAATTTTGAAAGAAAGATTTAATCACCAAAAATCAATAATTCTCCTAAAAACTTGCTTTGAATGGATTCTTTTTATGATTACAAGATTTTAAAACTGTTAGCAAGCATAATTTCGCAATGTTTTGAATAACTTCTCAATTGAAATTCACAACTACAGAATATTGCTAATAGACATTGGTTATTATTATCAATAATATTCATTTTGATGTGATAATATTTTTAAAATTATATAAAAACTTAAAATGATAGATATTAATTATAACTAACATCTATTTTGATGTGGTAATATTTTTAAAAATAATAGAAAACTTATGATATCGATTTTAAATTTAATCAATGTTTAAAATTAGGTTTTTCATATTGCATAATCAACGACTTTTCAATTTATAGAAACTTGAAGAGGTATAATATTAAAAAGTATAGAACATGCTCTATTTGTAAAAATGGTGTGTGCTCTTATTAATTTGAGCATGGGAAGAAGAAGATAATGTATCTCAATTATAGGAGATTTTTGCCCCATTTCCAACACTATCGCAAACTAAGAAAGCTTTTTAATTATTTATTGGAGAAAACAATGGCTCTAAAACCCTTAACTAGAGAAAAGATCTATGAAAGGATTTGGATTCTCTCTTTTTCCTTCTGTCATTTTCAAAGAGATAAAAATACAACTGTTACTCTGAGACCTATTGCTTTTTTTTATTGGGACCCATAGTTTTAAACTAAAAAAAAAATTCTATATTAATTTCACTTCGAAAATTCATCCAATGCTTCTAGGAAATGCAACGAATCCAAATCCTATTTTAATGGTTAGAATGCTTCCTTTTATGTGCAATGTATATTCAACAAGTTCTTCCTATCATTCTTTATGTCAAGACAAGAAGCTAATTGCTATATATATCAAAGTTGTTATCGGGTATTCATATCGGAAAACGCTCCATGGACACTTACTTTAGCACAATTCCCTCACTCAGTGCAATTTCATCATTGATATCGGTTTAAACAAAATAATTTGATGAATAAAATAGTATCGTGAAGAGTATGTGAGAGAAATTATTATATATATATATATATATATATATATATATACTGCGTTAAGATTTCTAAAATAATTTTTGACTTAGGAAAAAAGGTATTTAAAATATTTTTTTAAATATCAAACTACTTGTGAATTTTGATCCAATGCAATTCTAATTACAGTTGCTGCTTCCGATTATCCAAATGTGTGGCCTCTTGTATTTTCATGTATCCCAAACTAACACACGTATATAATATGAATTATTCAAACTTCATAGAAGCCCAATAACAAATTACGCAATACAAACTATGCAAGCAAAGTATTGATTCTGTAACACAAAAGAACCAGTATTAAACTACCTTTAGGGTGAAGAGGATTGGACAAGGGTTACTTCACAAGCTGATCAATAACAAATTCTTCCTTTTTCTCCCCTATAGCAATAACAAATTCAAGTGCTTTGAAATATTAGTAGGATACCTTTCTAGACTATGAGATGGAAATATTTCTAGTTCTTTTGTAGCACTAAAATCTCAATACTACTATCACTTGTACAAGTATGATGTTTGTGATATCATAGCTGAATGGATGCAAAAGCTTAAGGGTAATTTCCTTATTTGTCAAAAGACAAAAGGATAGTAACACTGAAATTGTCAATACTATGGTAGGAATAGAAATATTTCCAATGGATATAGAGGGTTCTATCTCAACATTATACCAACCTTGTGCTACTAAAAATCTGGTTCTAGGAAGTTGGGATGAATATTCTATGCTTAATTTTGAAAAAGATGAACATCTCCCACACTGAATTATCAAAATAGCAATGCATAAGAAAACAGTCCAGGCAGCAAATAATTAATATAGTTGTGCTTTAGCAACATATATACAAATACGAAGTTTCTTTGTCTCACTGGCAGCTACTTTCAACACAATTTTTTGAGCATATGATTAATAGAGAGCAAGTCATTCCCAACCCAAAGAATATTCCACCAATTTCATCATTCCTAACCATTTTACTTTACAATCAGCTTGGCTCTGGCATGGCCCCTTGATATTTGGAATTGCTCAGTTAATCCAAAATGAGCCATCAGAAGCCAGACATGAGTGAGAAATTCACCACCTCTTCTCAGTTGCTGTGCATGATAGTTTCCTCTGCACTGACTTGCAGCAAAAGCAAGCATCTCCACCCAAATCTCACTAATCATTTTCCATTTCTGTTGCTTATCTGACATTTTTTGCAACGCAGTTGCAAGCCTGCATGCCTCAAATAACACAGACTTGCTTTTGTCTCCTTTTACCTTTGATGATGGAATTGCAGTATTTACTTTAAACAACATAGTGCAAGCTTCACTGAATTGGGTTATCTCAGCGCCTCTTATGGCTGCTCTTTCCTTGAAAAACTTAATGGCGTCAGAGCACGTATCACGGAATCTGATCATACCTAAGAAGCACAGACTCTCCAAATGTCAGTCGTGTTAGACAACCAACACCAGTACAACAACCTCACACCTAACGTATGATAGTCTAATTAGTATTTGAAACTACTTAAATACCCCTAAAATATATTTAAACACACATCAAATCAATTTTGTGCAGGATTTTATATAATTGTTGAAGTTTTATTACCTATATATATTGAAATTCATGCTCTTACATAAAGTTCTAATTATATTAGTATTCATTTGGCATGTTGTGTGTTATATCTTTTGTCTATATGCCAGTGTCTGTGATTTGTAGGATCATACCAATTCCGATAGGCAACATGAAAGGGCATATGACAAGGAGGTATAACATGTAGCCTGAGATATGCTTGCTGATCCTGCAATCTGAAGGGATTATGTTGCTTGATTCTTCACTTCTTAGTGAATGAAAATCATCACAGTAACACAGATCAGTGGCAATGTGCCAAATAAGAATGCTTTGGTCAAACTCTCCCTCAGTGCTCCAACGCAGTGACTCCAAGTTATACCTTGTCAGCACCTTACTCCCTTGGAAGCTGCTGACAACTTCAAGATCAGTGTCATTGTTAGATTTCTCACCATAATGGCTGAGTTTCTCTTGGCAGTATTTGAAAATCGATTCTTTGAGTCCATCAGGAATTTTCTCCAGCATCTTATACCGATGCCTCCCAATCAATTTGGGAAGGTGAAACAACGTTTGAATTTCTTGGAAGAAAGCAGGTTTCTCTCCAAGGCAATAACTCAGAAGGCTGTACTGAGGCATGACATTAGACCACCTCGGAGGTTTGGGGAGCTGCACCCAAGTGATGGCCCGGCGGATGAAAGTCCTCTTGTTCTTACTCAACCAAAGATCCATCCAATCCGAGGAGATTAATAATAATATTGCATATATCTCTAGACCTATTGCACCTGACAATAGCAGGTAAGTTATGACTAAATCTACTGTTTCATACTTATCCTTATGAACAGCAGTAGCAGAGAATAAGCCCAGCACAAGCGCCGTCAAGAGGATACTAATGAAGCGGAAAGCACAGCCTTTGAGTGAATATACGAGGGTTGCTTTTGTGTAAAGCATGTCAAATATGAAGGACAGTTCTATTTCCACAACTTTGAATGCCTTACTGAAAGTAATATCCCTAAACAAAGATTGGCTGTTGTGCCGGTCATCAAAGCCAAGAATAAGATTCACAAGAAGGCGCTTGAAGTTTCGGAGCAAGTCAAAAGCTGCCACCAGCTCCATTGCATCAGGAATGGAGTTATTCTCCAAGGAATGATTGAGGTTTACAGTGACCTGAGCCTCAATAACCTCATCTGCAACCACATGAAACCCCTCTAATTCTTTAAGGGTATACTCTTGCATGAACTTAGCATAGTCCGGACCAGGGTCCGGAGAGGTGAGCATGGATTCCCTCAGCTCCTCGCTACTTGCGGCCTTTAAAACCCATGTTCTTTCTCCATATTTGATTATGCCTGCAATTAATATCATGGCTGACATGACTGTGAGGTGAGTACCTGCAAGGACAGATCAGGAATTTTAGTGGGGGCACTTCAAAAAGAATGAGATAGAGCATATTATGATATAAACGTAAGCTTTTGTTTTCTCTCATATTCTTGATTTTTTAGCTTATTGATTGGGCGGAGATAAATTACTCATCTGAAAACCAAAGAATTCATTGTCTTCTTTACATATTTTGCTGGCACTATATATGTTGTAGCATTTTGGATGGATGCAACGTAGACCCTGAATCATGAATCAGTCTTTCAATACCTGTCCTTACTAAAATTAAGATATAAAAGACTACTCCTGTTTGAACTCCAAGTCCAAGAAAGTGCCTTAGCCATAACTCATTGTCTTCCAAGGAATATGCAGTGATGGTGTCAGGGCCACCCAAGTGCAGCAGAAGAAAGGGTGCCCAGAATGCAGTTAGTTCAATGCTAGCTTCCTCCGGCTTATTGCAATCGCTGCCAGGGTCTAACAGAATATCTCCAAGGTTGTTCGAAATCACACCGAGGGCCACAGTTGCTAGCCAGTCAGCCATTAAATAGGCACACCAGAGCAAAATTCTGATCCATATTCTGCACGTGTATTTTCTGCGGCTGCCAAAGAATATTAGTATCACCTGTAAGGTTAGGCTAACGCAAACCAACACACGCAGCTGCCATTCTTCCCAGAAGTTCCTCAACCATGGAAGGGATAATTGCAGGGCTCTCCTTCCTTTAGGATACATCAAACTACTAACAACTGAAAAAGAGAAGTGTTATTTTCCATCAGACAATAAAAGATAGCATCTTTCAAGGCCTAGATCCATATGCTTGTGAAAAGATCACCAACACTTGTATGGTTTAAAGTAGGTAAAACAAAATTAAGGATATCAAAAGCTAGGCAGAGTCAAAGCAAACTACATGAATAATACCAGAAACATAGTGTAGCTAGAGACTGGTGATACTTATGCAATCAAACTCACTTACGTTGTTCCCACTCTGTGAGAGGAAGCGGACTTCAGTATTGTGTGTAGGGCCTGCCTCCCTTCACAGAGTGAAGCTATTGTGAGCTAGTTTGATTGCAGCTTTTTACTCAACTTGCTACTTTGGAAATTCTTATGCTTAGCTCATATGTGCCTACATGTCAATTATTAGCTTTAAAAAGAATTAAGAATGATAAGCTCATATTTACAGTCTTAGTTTCATCAACAGAAGAAAAAAAAAAAAAAGAAAATGCATACTTGTTGGTATCATGATTGACAATTATTCCAAGGTAGCAAAATTGTAGCAATCAATTACAGCACTGCCTCTGACTAGATTGAGCTCCAATGACAGTATTGGTTCCTGATTCACAATTGTGAACTCCATAGTGTGAAATAGAAACAGTTATGTCAATATAGTTCAAACTAAAAATTCTCTTTCCCCCAGTAATAGTGCTAAAAAAGAAAACAATAACTAATAACAAACTGCAAAAATAGGCCAATACAAAGCTGTAAAGCTTGCCAATTTAGTCGAAAACTAGATAATGCCCTATAAGTCATTGGTCACGAAATAATGAAATGAATAGCAATTATATCAGTGAAGAAAGTCAATATTTACAGCATACACCTGAAGACAGAAGTCTAAATCTCATCATTGAATGTTCTAATTAACTACCACCTCAAAACTCATCTGAGATCCCTCTGTGATTAGTAATAAGTTAACATGAATTGAACATTACAAATCAAGACTGAGTTTCTTACATTGTTATCAGTAAAGCGGACAAACTAAATAAGCTTGAAGAAAAAAATTATGGGTTAACCCCTACTGCATATTTCCATGGTTATCAAACTGGTAAACATGTACGGACAGGGGTGGAACCAGAAAAATTTTTTTGGAGGGGCCAAATTTACACACATTCACAAGTATAATGAAAAAATTTTGCACTAAATCTTTTTATTTACTTAAAAATAATATAAGTTATAGTAGTATTTTATCAAAATAGAACAAGAAAATAGTTTGTTCACTATAAAAATCTCATATACACGAAATTAAATTTGTCAATTGTAAGATACACAATATTTAATGGGGTAATATTAATTTTTGGAGGGGTCAATATTTAATTTTTTACAAATTAATTAAAAAATTTATAAAATAATATGTGAAATTAGGCGAAGGCTTAGGCCCATCCTAACATTTGGTTACACCCCTATGTACCAATTTGAAAGTTTCTCCCACCCAATTTATACTTAATTCACGAGTGCTCAAACTCAAAACTCATTAATCTTACACTAGGTTCAAAATAGCTAATTTTTTATTATATTTTATAGCAGGAATCACAAGCCACTAACACATAAACTCTTGATCTTGGGTTCAAACTAGGATATGAACAAAGAAATGTTCTAAAAATAATATTGTTATCATTATACTGTTAAGGTGCCGGCGGATAATAATTTTTTGTTTATTGAACAAGTGGATACTCACACAATCATGGTGTCCTCCAACCATATATTATCCTTCATTCGTCCGTAAACTCAGCCAACCAGAAAAATAAAAAATAAAGGAACGACGAGCTGGTTTGGTGTGTGTATGAATTAGTGCATGACTTACAGTGTGGTCCTTGCTTTTCTGAAGAAGAAGGCTCCATGGCTAGCTGCCCTCTGTCTGCAAAGTGTTTGATAAATTGCAAGGCTTTCTGTAACTACCAATGATAACCAGTAGTTCTGGGAAAGTCCATAGCCCCGTGTACTACGTCATAGCCATCCAACTTTGTAATTTAAAAGCATGGCAGTCCCATCGGCCGCTTACACGTGTGTCGCCACTGTAACTTGTCGCTCTAGTGATAAAAATTTATCTTGAGATTCTTTAAAATATAAAAATTTTAATTTAATTTATTATCTACATAATTTTGCACTATTCTCATTCTAGTATGCTATATCCTCTAAAAATCATTAAACACTCTTTCTATTGATAAAAAATTTTAACTAATATTACTTTTTAATGAGGTATCATTTTTGTATTTATCAATAGTATAAAATATATGATACTAATAGTACATTAAATTTAAACTCAAAAAAATTATCATGTGATTATTTGAGAGATCACAATAAAAACAAAAACAAGCACATTTTATAATTTATGAGTCATTGAAAAAATTAAATTTTGAGATTCATTAAATTAGAGATTTAACAAGTCATTCCAACTTGCTTCACGGGTTTTGCCCCGCAAAATGCATATTTGGTATTAATTTTTGTCCCATGATGCAAGGTGCCAATTAGGTTTTTGGCTCAAAACAATTACACACGATAAGCTAATATTGTTTTGCCTTGCCTCTTAGTATTTTAAAATAATAAATTATTTTTTATACCATACGTGAAAATATATATTATTATAGACCTATTTTAATAATTTTATAATTAATTAATATTTACATTAATTATTTTCTTTTGACTAATATTTATCTTAATTCTTTTCTTTTAAATTTAAGATTAACTGGATAAATTATGTGTGATTTTAGACTAATATTGTTACAATATATTGAATATTAAATGTTAATTATATGTATATTTAAAATTTATAAATTTTAATTTTTTTAATTTTTTTAGATTTTTTCTAATTTCCTTACGAATCATCAATTCCTTGTGGATCACAGAGACGATGTAGCTATGGGACAAAATAATATACCATTAATTTGTCATTACTTCCCAATTGTCATCCCTATTTAAGTTTAAGGGTGTATTGCCAGTCTCCTTAATAGCGTAGTGACAATTTTTTCATACATCTAGTAAAAAAATAACATGATTGTCTTTTCTTCTTAAGATTTAAAAGTTATTTAATTCACCTCAATAGTATAGGAAATTTTATTTCCTGGGAAATAGGAAATAGGAAACAAGAAATAGGTAAGTTATCTAGTTAGTTATTATCTAATAAATTAAAGGAAATAGGGCTTTCTAAGAAGTCCTACTTCCCACAAAACATGAAAAATAATTTATCCACCTCCCCTAAATAAGTTTTATTTCTTGTACTATTTATGAATATAATAACAAAATAATGACAAAATTATCCTTATTGAATTTAATTTATGATAATTAAAATTTATTAATTTATATTATAATAATATTTAGAATATAGTAGTCATTTTATTAATACTTCTTAATATATTTAAAATTGAACTAAACAAAATATAGAAAATTATTTTTTAAAAAATGTTACATCTTATGTGTTAATCAAATAATTTTGATTACTTCTCAACAAATTTATTTCCTTGGAAGTTAAATTTCCAGTAATAAGTTAATTCTTGTACGAACTAAACATTTCCTTAATTAGCTTATTTGTTTATTCACAATCAAGAAAATCATATTAATCCAAAAAAAAAAATTAATATGGGACACATTAGTTAAATCACAAATTTGAAAGACAATAAAAAAATACTTGTTTTAAACTATTCATTCAATTTTTTTGGGCTTATAACTAATGAATATGACAATTATTAACTTATTTGAGCAGACTTAGGGAAAATTTAAAACATAAGTCCCTACAACACCTCAATAATTGAACAAAAGCAAAGTGAAAGCATCAAAAGTAATTGTCAAAGCTGTACCAACCTGGAAAAGCATTAGGCCAAAAATATATTGCACTGAAGTTGAGGAAAAACTTCAAAAGTAATCAGAAAAATCAAAACCAAAAGATTTCCGGCTCTTGACCCAAAAAAAAAAAAGGTAACTAGTGCGTGGATTGATATTGATTTGGAAAAAGGCCTCTTATCAATTGGCAACTCAATTCTAGACCATATAATAATGATAAATATTACATGCATGGTCCAGATATTTTGCCTTGATATAGCTCACATGATATGTATAACTCTGACGATGCTAATGATCATTTGCTTTCTAAAGGAAAATATATATTTTTGAGAAGAGCAGATATGACAAATTACTTAATATATACAAACAAGATATTAGCTTTGAGACAGGAGATAATGGGAGAAAAGCTCCAAAAAGTACTACTGAACTAGTAAGAAAAAATGTATTTTGATTGAGAGAGAAATGCAACAGCAAGGTAGATTTAGAAAAAGTAGCAGTGCCTACAAGGCGTCTATGAAATTCAAGACACCACGGATACCTTCCTCGTCTAGTCACTGCTGCAGAGAAGAACCTTAGCCTCGATGACGAACCAATATGAGTTGGCAAATAAGATCAGTGTTTCAACACTGAGTGTTAAGAATTTAACTGATCAGGCCGCCAATTTGAGTGATAAAGGGCATAAAGGTGGCAGTGGAAGTGCCAATAACAGTGGAACCACTCCTCATGCTGGTGCCAATGCAGGTTCTAGAAAAGCAGCCAGGTTATGGAGCCAGGATAACAGTGAAGGACTAGATGTCATATCAATCCTCGGTGAGCCTGGTTCAGGGAAGACAACTATGGCAAAAATGGTGTACAACCGGGCAGAAATAAGGAAGAATCTCAAGAGGTGTACTTGGATTCATGATCCAACAACCTTTTCACATTCAAATCCGGGGAATGATAACATGAATACTAATCACTTGTTTCAGGTAGGAGGATTTCTTCTTGTGGCTGAGGATGTCATTAACATTGAAATTTCACTGACAATAATAACAACCTGTTAATCACAAACAGCAAAGAATCCAATCCGGCTACGCCTTCCGAGTGATAAGGATGGCTAGAAACTGTTCTTGGGAAAGTTGGTATTACAGAAGATGACTTCAACAATTCAAAGCTAAGTAACACTTGTAAAAATATTTTTTGGACTACCATTAATTGGATCTTTTATTTTATTTTATTTTATTTAAAATGAATTGAGTCTAATTTTAAAATTGTAATTTTGAATTCAATTTTTTGTGATCATTTTTATGGACTTAAAATATTTAGTGGGCTGATGTGTTCTGCAACAAGTGTAAATCTTTAACCAACTGAACTTTTGATGGGGTGAACCCAGTAGGATTTTCTATTTAAGCAAATTAAATCCCCCTAACCACTCTACGCTCTATTGATAATCACAAAATACTTTGTAAATCCCGGTGCCCTATCGGCTGCAAACTCGTAAAGAAGGCAAAGAAGATCAAATTTTTGTTTGTCAATTAATTCATAATTTATTATGGCAAATATAGGTATGCTATCTATTTTCTAAATCATGTATTTTATATTCTTGATTTATGTAAGTTTGCATTCTGTATGAATAACCACTCTACGCTCTATTGATAATCTATGTATTTTATATTTTCTAAATCCTAACCACTCTATGCTCTATTGATAATCACAAAACACTTTATGAATCTTAATACCCTATCAGCTGCAAACTCATAAAGAAGATAGAGAAGATCAAATTTTTGTTTATTAATTAATTCATAATTTATTATGGTAAATATAGGTATGCTATCTATTTTCTAGATCATGTATTTTATATTCTTGATCTCTGTAAGTTTGCATTCTGTATGAATAATTTTTGCTTACATTTGGTATCAGAACTACTTATAATAGATTAAAAATTAAGATACATTTTCTTTTGCTTGATCTATATTCTTAGATGATTATTATTATCTATTTTGTTATTTGATAAATTAGTATCATTCATTTTTACTTCTACCAATCCATTCTTATGGTTCTTTATTCTACCGGTATTAGTACACACATTCGCACTGTTGTTACTACGTTTCATCACAAAGTTTCATGATTTATGTGACCGTTGTTCGTGCTTATACTTTCTTAATTGATAATCCCATCCGTCCTTGCTTTTCTTTTATTTTTACTAGTGCTTTGGTTTGTATTTAATATTTGATTTTAAAGGAATGCCTGTGAAACTAGGAGTCTTCTCTGCATTTACAGTCTGTTTGGATCGGTAGAAAACTGAAAAGAAGAGAAATTTTGAAGAGAAAATGAGAAAGAAGTCATTGTTTTCACCTGTTCAGTTGTAAAAGAATTTAGAGGAGAAGAGAAAAGAATATTTGAAAAAGGAAGTGGGTGCCACACAAAAAATTTCTCTCCAGATATAAGAAGAAATGGGAAGAAAACTGACATAAATCAAGGCTTTAGCAGAAGGACCACCTTTTCCGGCCACCACTGCTCCAATAATTTCTCTTCTTCTCCCAGCTGCGTGATTGTGTGGGTGTTGCTATGCAAAATGGAGAAGTGTTACACACCTGGATGCCACCGGCTGGTAGTTGGAGATGCTAGTCGCCTCCTACTGTCGGTGCCGACAAAATCTTCGGCCAACTGCCAGCCCACCAAATTCCCAATTTTTTTTTTAGCCAGCAATAGGGAGAAAGAACAGTGCTATACGTTTCGATAGGAGATGCCAAATTTGTGTTCCGAAAATGAAGACTCCGCTGGTTGAAAGAAAATAAAGACTTTGCTTCAGAGAAGAATCAGAAGCGGATCGCCCAGAGAAAAATGAGAAGAGGAACGTTGGCCTCTATTTATTTGTCTCGAAACTACTCCACAGTCCATCCTAACACATATTTATATTTTTTTTATGTATATCTAATAGAAAAATAAGAACATATTTTACATATTTTTATATTTACATTATCATTCATATTTTATATTTTATATTCATATTTATATTTATTTATTATTTTATTATAATCTTTATTTTTTTATATTTTATATTAATTATATAATTATATTAATTTTGTTATTTGATTGTATTTATCTTATTGCTAATTTTACTGATTTTACTCATTATATTATATTAGATATGTTATCTAATTATATTAATTAAATAATTATTATATTTTATAAAAAAATTATTTTTAATTATGTCCTAAATTTAAATAGCACAATGATAATAAATAAATTGAGTTAGATTGATTTAGAATTAAATAGATTAATTTTCAATCAAATTAAAAATTCATATTAAAATTTTAAAAATATAATTTGATAAATAATTGGTAAATGATTTATAAATAATTATATATAGTAAAAAAGAATTTTATATTGTAAAAATGATAATAAATTCTTAATAAAATATTTAATTAATTATTAAAAATACTTTTGATAAAAAATAATAAATAATTAAATTTAATAAATAAATTTATAATTCAAAATTTATTAATTAAAATTATTGAATTAATGAGATAAATTAAATTTTCTCTCTTATTTTTTTCTCTATTCAAATACAATTAATTTCTCCTCTATTTTCTTTTCTCTCCTATTTCTTTTACAACCAAACAACTCTAAAGAAAATAAATTCTCTCCTATTTTTTTTCTCCTTTATTTTCTTTCTTTCTTATTTTCTTTCTCTCTCATTTTCAAACAAAGCCTACAAAGCCTTAATGTTATGGAATTGAGAGATTTGTGCCACATAAATCATCGGGAAACACTAGAAACCCAAGCATGAATATTTCATCCTGTTTTGGTTTTATGTTTTGATTAATTAATATATATATATATTGATATAATTTTTTTTATTTGACAATTTATATATTTTTGGATGATTTCATTATCGTGAAATTAAAATCACATTACAGTATATGTGAAGCATATCACGAATTGCGTTATTGTTAATTTTAATTATTTATTATTTATTTATTTATTTATTTTTCTCATGATTGAACCGAATGTTATTTGAAGTTGTTTGTGTTATATAAATATATATAATTTGTCAGACTTTTGGTTTACTTTTCTCATTGCACGCACGTTCACCAATGTTTCAATTTTTTCTTTTTTTTTTGGCTAAAACCATTGAAACACATCCCACGAGGTGATGTGTTGTTTTTCTTTTTAATTCTGAGACTCATTCTTTGAATGGATCAAGAAAATCCCTATGCCACAAATACGGACTTGCAATCCCGCATTGGAATATTGTCCCATCATTCAGAAATTTGTGCCAAAGATGCACGTGAAGACTCCGAAATTTGCGCCGATGACATTGGCTAATTCCACACATTATAACCCTTTTATTTTCTTTTAATTGCGATGAATATTTGTTACTTATGAATATTTTCTTTTTTAAAAAAATATAAAATTTAGGAGGAAATTAAAAAAAATCAATTTTTTTTATTTTTACCAAATATATATATATTGAAATTGTGTTTTTTTATGTAATATAATTTTTTTATGATCAATATTGGTACATATTATTTAACATTTCTTAATGGACTGATCATATATTATTTTAATTTAATTTATAGTTTTGGACTTTGTTTAAATATCTCAATTTTTTTGGGAGACTTATGAGTTGAAATAGATAATTATCACCAAAGTAAAATTATTTATTTTAATTTATAAATCTTCAAACTGTTAATAAATATTTACGAGATTAATTTTTAATTATTTCACATAATTACCTACCCATAGGGGGTAAGTATGTATTGTAATTAAAAATAAACTTATTAATATTTTTAATTATTTCATATAATGACCTGCCCAAAGGAGATTATTGTATGATATGATTAGAAATTAGTTTATTAAAGCAAAATATCATTTCTGGATTTATTTTATTATTATAAATTTTTCCTGCTCAAAAGGGGATAATTTTGTAATAATAATATATTATCTTGGTTAACTTCAAATTTAGGATGATCTTTTACACATTGTATTTTCTACCCAAAGAAAAGAATATAGTAATATTTTATATACTCCTAAATATAGTTGTGGATAAATTTAAAATACTCAGAACTAACATATTGTATCTCTAATTATTCTTTGATAGTCTTTTTTGCAGTGAACAATAATACTGTAACTATTAAATTATTAAATGGTACAAATTATAAGAGGTAAAAGTAGGATATAGAGTTTGCTCTTGGTATTATAGATCTTGATTTAGCCTTATGTGAGCTATAGTCGCTAGCACTCACTCCTGAAAGCACTCAAGAGCAAAAGGACTACTATGCAAAATGGGAAAGATCTAATAGGTTTAGCCCCATTGCAATTAAGAGATTTGTACCTGAACATCTATTGGGAGGATTGGTAGATGCAACCAAGACTAAAGAATTTATGGATGTTATAAGGCAAAGGTATCAAGTATCCAATAATGCTGAATCTAGATGCTTAATAAAGGAACTGACGACCATGAAGTATGATAATACTGGTAGTGTGAGAAAGTTTATTATCAAGATGGTTCACCTTTAAACTTAATTGAGGAACTTAAAAATTGAATTGTCAGATACCTTTCTTATCCCACATGCTTTGAATTCCTTACCTCCAGAATTCAGTCAAATCAAGACAGCTTATAATACCTTAAACACACCTTGAACCATTAATGAATTCATCACTAAATGTGTTGCTGAGGAAGAAAAATTGAGGAAAGAAAAGAAAGAAATAAGTTTTTTTACCTAACCAAAATTCTTATCTAGCAAAATCCTAACACACAAGAAAAAGAAACTTAAATCACATGCTCCAAGGAATAATTTTTCTAAATCTCAAGAGGCCCACAAGCATAGTAATAATAATACCGGTCATAAACCACAAGTGGGAGGCCCTACAGGTTCTATTCATAAGAATATATAGTGCTATCATTGTCATAAGAAAGGTCATAAAAAGAATGATTGTTATAGATTCAAGTCTTGGTTAGAAAAGAAAAAGGGAAATGAGAATAGTAAACTCTTATCCTTAGCTTACTTTAAATCAAATTTAGTTGATGTCCCTATAGATTCTTGGTGGTTTGATAATGGTTCCACAACTCATATTGCAATTACCTTGCAGGGGTTCGTAAGTAAGAGGAAACCAAGTGATAGAGAGTCCAAGCTTAGAGTAGGAAATGATTTTGAAGTTGTAGTTGAATGCATAGAAGATGTTATTTTACGTTTAGAAAACTTTATTGAGATTACATTGAATAATGTCTTTTATGTTCCTAATTTTAGACGTAATTTAATTTCAATTTCTCTTTTGGACACAGATTTATTTTTGGAAATGAAAAAATTGATATTTTATTGCATTCTGAGTCCATTGGTTTTGGTATTCTTGGTAATGGTTTATTTAGGTTACTTTTAGCCTCTAATAGTCCTTATGTTTCTTTGAATGTTGAAAATATGGTTTCAAAAAGGCATAAAATTAAGGAAGCATCATCAATTTTATGGCATAGGAGATTGGGACATATATCTAAAGAATGGGTAGGGAGGTTGATTAAAGAGAATATTCTTCCTTCCTTAAATTTTAATGATATAGAAATATGTGTGAGCTATATTAGAGGCAAGTTAACCAAGACTAAAAAAAAGGGTGCTACTCGTAGTTCAGATCTTTTAGAAATAATTCATACTGATATATCTAGATCATACTTTTCCACCATTTGTGGTTGTCATTATTTTGTTACATTCATTGATGACTTTTCTCGATATGATTATCTTTATTTGATAAAAGAAAAATCTAATGTACTTGAGAAATTCAAAATTTTCAAAATTGAAGTTGAAAAATAATTGGGAAAAGTCATCAAAATTGTGAGATCTAATCGAGGAGGTGAATATTATGGCAAACAAGATGTGTTTGTGCAACACATGGGACCATTTGCTAGGTTTTTATAAGATTATAGAATTGTTCCACAATATACCATGCTTGGTAGTCCTAAGCAAAATAGTGTTGCTGAAAGGCACAATCAGACTCTTAAAGACATGATGAGAAGTTTAATGAGTAAAATAAATTTACCTAAATTTCTTTGGGGTGAGGCTATTAAAACCACTTTGTACATTCTTAACCGTGTTCCTAGGAAGTCAGTACCCAAAACAACCTTTGAGCTTTGAACCAACAGAAAACCTAGTCTTAATCATTTTCGAGTTTGAGGTTGTCTTTCTGAAGTGAAAATTTATGATCCATCAGTGAAGAAACTTGATCCAAGATCTGTTTGTTGTTACTTTATAAGATATTCAGATCGTGTAAAAGGATACAAGTTCTATTACCCTACAAGAGGAACAAAAATAGTTAAGTCCATGATTGTAAAATTTCTTGAGCTTGATGTTGCTGATTTATCACCAAATCCAAGGCACCTTGAAACACAAAATGATCCAGCTTCTATTACCATTATGCTAGTTTTACCTAGTCAGACTATTGTACCTCCATCTATTCATGTTGAGATACAAAATACTTAAAATGTAAAGCGTGACCAAATTGTAAAACCTATTACAGTTATTCCCATTAAAAATCATCAACCTGATTAGCCTATAAAGCAGATCCCTGTTAGAAGGTCAATTAAACAAAGGAAGGCAACAATTTCAAATGATTATTATGTCTATCTTGGTGAGAGTGAATATGACATTAGGGATGTTATTGATCTAACTACATACAGTCAAGCAATGAATAGTCAATAGTGTGATTTATGGTTGAATGCTATGAATGAGGAAATTCAATCTATGATCAAGAATGAAGTGTAGGAACTTGTTGAGCTTCCGCAAAATTGTAAGGCAATTGGCTGCTAATGGGTGTACAAGACTAAGAAAGACTCAACTGGCAAAATTGAACAATTTAAAGCAAGATTGATAACTAAAGGTTTCACTCAAAGAGAAAGAATTTACTACTCTGAGACCTTCTCGTTGGTATCTTTTAAAGACTCATTCAGGATTATTATGACCTTTGTTGCACATTTTAATTTGGACCTTCATTGGATGGATGTTAAAATAGCTTTTCTGAATGGTGAACTTATAGAAAATGTCTACATGAAACAACCTAAAGGTTTTTAGATAAATGGATTTGAGCATCTAGTGTGCAAGCTACAAAAATCAATATATGGTTTGAAACAAGCATCCCGGTAATAGTATTTGAAGTTTGATGAGTTGATTACATCTATGGGCTTCACAGAAAATAAGGTTGACTAGTTTATTTATATCAAGATCAGTGCGATCAACTTTATTTTTCTCGTCTTGTATGTTAATGATATTCTACTAGTGAGCAACAGTCTAGCTTTGCTACATAATACTAAACAAATGTTATCTAGAGCTTTTGATATGAAGGATCTTGGTGAGGCATTATTTGTTTTAGGTATTCAGATTCACAGGGATAGAACTCGTAACTTATTGGGATTGTCTCAAAAGGCATATATTGATAGGATTCTTGAAAGATTTGAAATGCAGAATTGTAAACCTGGGGATGTTCAAGTTATGAAAGGTGATAAGTTTAGCAACATGCAAGGCCTAGCAAATGAGATAGAAAAATAGTCAATGCAAAATGTTCCCTATGCAAGTGCCATTGGAAGTTTAATATATGCTCAAGTTTGCACCAGACTAGATTTAGCTTTTGTGATTAGTGTTCTTGGTAGGTATTTGTCTAACCCTGGTAGAGATCATTGGTATATTACTAAGAAGGTTATGAAATACTTACAGAAAACTAAGAGTTATATGCTCATTTATAAGAAGGTTAATAACTTGGAAGTAATTAGGTATTTAGACTCGGATTTTGCTAGATATTCCGATGATATAAAATCTACTTCAGGTTATATCTTCATGATGGATGGAGGTGCTATATCTTAGAAAAGTGTTAAGCAAACATTGACAACTTCTTCCACCATACAAGCAGAATTCGTTGCTTGTTACACACTGCTTCACAAGCTATTTGGTTGAAAATTTTCATTTCATGATTACAGATTATTGATTATATTGCTAGACCACTGAAAATTTATTATGACAATAGTGTTGTTATTTTCTTCACCAAAAATAATAAAAGTTCTAGTGGATCTAAGCATTTGGAGTTGAAATACCTCATAGTCAGAAATCTTGTGAAGAAAGGGGATATAGTAGTAGAGCATATTCATATTGATGTTATGCTAGTGGATCCCATAACTAAAGGACTTAAACCTATAATTTTTCAAAAACACATTAAGAATATGGGAATTGTAAATTCTTTTAATGTCTTTGGTTAGTAGGAGTTATATTTTATTTTTATGATTATCTTTTATGTAATTTTTCATATATTTCTTTTCTTATATCTTCACATATACATGTTGGTACATTGATTATGAATTTATGTTATTTTATTGATGCATGCAGCATTTAATTATATTGTGTCAATATTGTTATAATTTTTATTAGGGTTAAGACTCGGTATCAGTAGTTAATTCCTGAACTTAATTATTTATCTCAAAATCGACACCATATTGGGATTTATGAGACAATCTAACTTTGTATGTTGTCAGTTGATTTCTCATGCTATGTAAATTTATTAGAGAAATCATTGAGGACTAACATGAAAGATAAGCATGATTTGATCACAATTTTTGATACCATCTTTCATGCTACATTATCACATTAATGACTAAGTATGTATAATTCATAATATTTTGTAACTATGGAAGATCTTACATTAATAAAGAATGTAATTGGCGCCATGATTCGGTATTATTGGCTATATAGGCTTAATCAAATTTTCAGGCATTTATCTCTAGGGTGGTGTATTTTTAAAATTGTAGCCACATGTATTTAAAAGAGTCATTTTTCAAAATAAAATATTTTATAAAATAAATTAATTACAATTAATGTTGTACAAGTGGGAGAATGTAAAAATATTTTTTGAACTACCATTAATTGAATCTTTTATTTTATTTTATTTAAAATGAGTTAAGTCTGATCCTAAAATTATAATTTTGAGTCCAATTTTTTGTAATCACTTTTATGAACTTAAAATGCCTGGTGGGATAATGTGTTCTGTAACAAGTGTAAATCTTTAACTAATTGAGCTTTTGATGGGTGAGTTCATTAGGGTTTTCTATTTAAGTAGGTTAAGTCCCCTATTTACTCTATGCTTTATTGATAATTACAAAATATTTTATGAATTTTGATGTTTCATTGGTTGCAAACTCGTAGAAAAGATAAGAAAGATCAAACTTTTATTCATTAATTAATTTATAATTCATTATGACGAATACAAATACGTCATCTATTTTTTAAATCATGTATTTTATATTTTTTTATTTATATAAATTTATATCCTGTACGAATAAGTTTTACTTATAACACTGACCACTTTAATCTCAAGGAGATAATCTTGAGGCAATGTGAGGGTTCGCCACCGGCAATTGTCATACTGGGAAGGTTTCTTTCTACCAAAGAATTAAGTTCACATGAACAGCAGAAGATGATTAATGAGCACACGACGGATGTTCTTGGCCAGGATCAATCTGTCTATTCCAGAATCTTTGCTTTGAGCTTTGATAAATTGTCTAATGACTAGAAGAGTTGCTTCTTCCACTTGAGCCTTTTTCCATGGAAATATGAAATCCCTGTGAGGCGCCCAGTCTGCCTTTGGACTGCAGAAAGATAAATCTGTGAAAACTCAAGTGCTGAGCAGTGGCCTGAAGATGTTGCAGAAGAATATTTCAAGACTTCGGTTCGCAGAAACTTGATTGAGGTGACACAGGGCGTTTAAAGGGCGCGCCAAGAAATGCCGGATAGTTGGGAGCATATATGACATGGTTTTGGCTAAATCAATGAACCTGGGATATATTTATGTACACGAAAATTAAAACTCCATGTCTGCTTCTGGTACCTCAAAATCACCAAAGCACAATGTGAGGAGATTGGCACAATATTCAGACCATAGTTACCGGAAACGTTTTAAATAGCCTGCGAACCGCCTTCTGGAACGAATCTTATACGTTTTCGTCTTAAAACGTGAGGGAAAGCGATCCAGAACGAACCCACATTGAATCATTCATTTTCAGATTTCTTTCATTCTCAAGTCTCTGCCTTTCCTTCAATGGAAGATTAGCGCAGTGGACATGAAGAAAAAACTATAGTTCAAATTTAGTGAATTGTTGTGGTGAAATTTTGTAAGGAGAAAGGAAAGATTGGAATCTGAGACTTAAAATCTAAAGTACAGCAAGAGTTTTGGGGAACAAATTGAAGAGTGGTATAAAGCTGGAGAAGAAGGGAAAGATGACGCTGACTTCGGGACTCGCAAACACGGGACTTTGGAAAAGAATAATAAATTTTATGTTCTCATGGAAAGTATAAGGAATTTAATATATTTTTATATTTTAAAATCGGATCTGTAATTAAATCGGATAAATTTTTTATTCACTGATTTATTAATTAAATTAATTTTAAATTAAAAATATAAATTATATATGCATATTTATATATTACCATTATATATATTTATATAGCAAATCATACTGAAATTAAAAAAAATAATACGATATAAATTAATGATATAAATAAATAATAAAATATAAATAATATGTTGTTAAAAATATTTCTAAAAAATAATATAAATTTAATTGATTTAAAATTATTAAAGTTTTATATTTTAATTATTGTGAAATTATAAATTTTTTATTTTTTACAAAAAATATAAAATTTGTAAAAAATTGGTTCACTGATCCAATTTATTAGTTTTGACCCATTTGTTTGATCAATTTATACTAATTCACTATGTTTTTTATTTAATATTTTTAATTAAACTGATTTATAAGTTGATTCATCGAAACAATCTAATTTTTAAAATTATGGATTTTTTACTTCTTTTTTATTAAAAAAGATAACACTATACAATTCATTTTCTATTTTAAAAATTATTTTGATCAACAATTTATTAAAAATTAAATTTATGAAGCAGATTTTGTATAAACATTTATCTATTATTAACTAATAATTATATCTCTATTAATAATTATTTCCACTTTTTAAATTTCTTTCTTATCTGCTAAGTTACTTCTTTCATACTATAAAGCTTCTTTCTTATCTATTAAATTATTAACCCATTATTTTCGCTCTTTAAAAATTAAAATGCTTCCATATAACATCAATCTTTCCTTCAATATATTTATTATCTATTTGTTAATTTTATTATAATTTAAAAAGTAAATATATACATTAACGTACGTTTAACTACCAATTATGCTTACCCCCAACAAATCTTATTTCTTTACAGATCCCGTTTTTTGGCTCAAACATCAGCATCTAACCGTTTATAGACAGTTTCATTCGTTACAACTCTAGCCCCGTTTGGTAACCAGCGGATTCGCCGGCATTTAGCGTCTTTGACCAAAAAAATAACAGTTTGACTCGTGCAAAACAGCTATTTTGAAACGCTAGCCTTCGCAGCGTTTTCGGTCAAACAGCTATTTGACCGAAAAATGCTATCTGCCAAACACAGGCTCTATGTATCTTCCAACAACACAGGAAGGGACAATTCGTTAAAACTTGGTAGGGGAAGTTTTGCCGCTCAATGTGGTCTTATTCAGCTCGAATTCGAATGAATTAGTGCCTAATATGATATTCAGATACCGAATGATTATATACAAGAAAAAATACAACTGCAAAAGTAGGCACACTTCTCAACATGACTTTCGCGAAGGCAGGTTTTGATTACAAAGGCATTTGATTTATAAAATATTTTTAATATTGTTAAAAAATATTATATCTTCATATTTAATTTAAACTTTAAAAAAATATTTAAGAATATCATATTTTAAAAAAAATATTAATATTTCAATTTTTTAAAATATTTTTATTTCAATTTTTTTAAAATATTTTTATGGAAGGAGGAGGGAATTCTAAATTTTTATAGAATGAAAATATTGATATTAAAATAAAAAGATAAAATTATTTTTTTTATATTTAATTATTTTTATTATTTTATTAAATAATATTTAATTTAAACTAAAAAAATAAATATTAATTAATTTTTAAAATATTTTATTATTGAAAATATAATAACATTAATTTTTTAACTATAATTCCTTTTTTGTTATTATTTTTAATGTTTAAAATATTATTTTAATATATTTATATATACATATTATTTCTTTCTTTGAAGAATAATATAATAAGTTTATAATTTCTTTTAAAAAGATATATTTATACATAAAAATATAAATTAATAATATTTTTATATTAAAAAAATATGACATAAAATATAGCATTAGTATGAAATGTAATTACAAAAATGATTCAATAATTAACATTTATAATTTTACAAAAGCAGAAATATTAAGTATATTTAATACTATAATAATAATTTAAATAAATTACACACTTCATTTTGAAAATCATAATAATAATAATAAACAACTAGTTTATATATAGTTTATTTCTAGATAAGATTATAATGTCTGACCGCTACTAAGGATAGCAATTAAATTCTATTCGAATATATTAATTATTAAAATATAGTCAAGTATAAAATATTTTTATATATAAATGTTAAATATTAAGATTTAATTTATTAAATGCTAAAATATTTTTAATTATTTACATAATTTTAAGTAAAAATATAATTTATTATATTTTATTTTATAATAAAAAATTTGATAATAATATTTTTGAAATAATTTTAAAATTTTTAAGAATATTAAATATGAACCACATATAATATATATATATATATATATATATATATATATGAAAATTTAACAAAATATTTTTAAAAAAATTTATACTAAGCTAAATATAAAAATATTATATTTTTATTAATTAAATCCCTAAAAATCATATTTTCAAAAATGAATACTTTACTCAAAATATAAGATTCCGCGTACAAGTCAATGCTTCCAGTAACATTCGGGAAACAAATGCATTTAAGGTATCTAATTTTTCATCTTTTGTCTTACTTTACATCACACGCACCGCTTCCTTGTCCTCTTATATAGCTAATTATATATTTTATTTTTTATTTCATTCTTATATTTATTACTTTATAACTCACATTTTTTATTTATTTTATTTTTATCTAAATTTATTATTTATAATTTAGATAACAATATTATTGAGTAATATAAATATAATATAAAATAATTTTTATTATTATAAAATTTTTTAAATAAGTTGAATAATAATTTAATTAAACTAATAAATCATATATTTTATTTTTAATTCTTATCATTGAAATTTGATATCATTAAAAGTATAAATAAAACATGATATTTTTATTTTTGTTATAAGAATATTTAAAATACTTTTGACTCTTATTGTTATTATTTATAATTTAGATGTTAATATCATCATCACATGATATATTTAATTTTACTAAAAGAATATTTTAAATAATTTAAAATTAAAAGTATTAGGTCAATAAATTAATTAAATATTAAATATCATGTTATTTAATTAAAATATTTTAAATTTTAAATCAAATTCATTTATTTAAATTTTTTCTAGGCTTCACACAACATTTTACTTTCTTTTATCCATTTTATCGAATATTTTTCATGTTCATTTTTATTATTTATGATTCAAATATTAATATCATTAAATAATATAAATATCATATAACATTTTATATTTATTGTAAAAATATTTTAAATGGTTAAAATTTTAATTTAATTAAATTAATTGATTACATAATTTATTCTTAATTCTTATTTCTTTTCAACTTAAGTATTATTTCTTTTCTTTTCTTTTCTTTTTAATTGCTCCATCACATATCTTTATTTTTTTTCTTATTCACCCTCATTGATTACATTTCCGAGGCATTAAATAGTATAAATTTAATATGATATATTTTATTTTTATTATAAAATATTTTAGATAAGTTAAAATTTTAGTATAGAAAGAATTAATTGAATTAATTAATTTTTTATTCTATTTTCCAATTAAAGTTATATGAAAAATAAATTTATTTTTAATTATCACAATATTAATTTAATTAAACTAGTAAATTACATATTTTAATTTTCAATTTTATTAATAAAATTTAATATCATTAAGAAATATAAATATAAATATAAATATAATATGATATTTTTATTTTTCTTATAAAAATATTTAAAATATTTTTAATTCTTATTCTACTCAAGTACTATTTTTTTTCTTTCTAATTGCTAGCTCCGTAGCATATTTTTAATTTTTTCTCATATTTACTCTCATTAATTACAGGTTTGGAGGCATTAATTACAAAAAATATTTTAAATAATTAATATATTAATTTAATTAAATAATAATATATTTTATTTTTAATTCTTCTTTCTTTTCTACTCAAGTACTATTTTTTTTCTTTCTAATTGCTAGCTCCGTAGCATATTTTTAATTTTTTCTCATATTTACTCTCATTAATTACAGTTTGGAGGCATTAAGTAGCATAAATTTAATGTGATATATTTTATTTTTATCATAAAACATTTTAAATAAGTTAAAATTTTAGTGTAGAAAGTACTAATTGAATTAATTAATTGTATTTTTAATTAATATTATATGAAAAAATAAATTTATGTTTTGAATTCTCACAAATTTTTTTCAATATAAATTTTCACATCATATTTTTCAAATTTAATAACATAAATTGATATTTGACCAAAACTTTACAACTCATGTATTCTTTTCCTTCTTTTTATTTATTTTATTATATATTTTGTATTATCAAGTTATTTATAATTCAAATATTAATATAGTAAGTAATATATATATATATATGATATATTCCCTTTTATTATAAAAAATTTAACTAAGTTAAATATTTAATTTAATAAAATTAATTAACCACTTATTTATTTTTAATATTTTTAAAATATAAAATTAATTTGTTTATTGAATTTTTATCAGTATTTTCTTAATATTAGTCTTCAAATAATATATTTCAAATTATATATGCTATGATGAATTAAAAATTCTTCAATGTTTTAATACATAAAAGTATTAATTTATTTTTTCAAAAGTATTCATTGAGATCAATTTTTTTCATTTTCTAAATATTTCTTTAGATAACAAAGTTCAAATATAATTTTTTTTCAAGGCATACATGCAAAACTTCAAATGGAAGTTTCAAACCAAAGTTTTTAAGAGATTCATTATTTCTTGTGTTTAACAACTAACATGCACCTTTTCTTTCTCTTATTGGTGTTATTATATTATAACTAAAGTTTTTAGTTTCGGAGACAAATATGGATAATTAGTATACTTACGTTCACAGTTGTTCCTTTTTAGTTTTTTAACATGTATCTATAATACCTTTTTATTTAAATCTAATCACTTAAGTCATATTCAGTTATATTATAGGTTATTTAAAATGTTCATTAATAAATATTGTACTTAAAATTTTCAAATAAAAATTTCAGAAACATAAAAAATATTAAAATTTTTTAATGAATTTAAATTTAATTTCTCAATGAGATCTTTGTAGGAATTGTAGTTCTTGATAACCCACACTAAAAAAAAGGAATGAATTTGGTATTTTTAAAACTTTTCTTATTTTTAAAATTCTATTTGAAAATCCTTTGATTTTGGGAAGTCATAAAAATAATTTTAATTCAAATAATTTCAAAAAAGCTTATAAAAGATGTTTGTACTAAAGATATAATAATTCAATAAATTAATATAAATAAGCTCATTTAACTAAGCATAAATAAATTATTAAGAGACAAGCACGAGAATGCTCAATTAAGAGATTTGCACGCAATATATGACAATATATTACACTTGTGCAAAGTAACTTATTCAACTATGCATAAATAAAGAATCAAAAACCCAATGCATAGATAACTTTCTTTTTCAACCATTCAATCATTTAAAGATTAATATCAATATTGAAATACAGTATATTTAACAATTAACAACAATAAAAATAAAGCATACAACACTATATATCAGTAAATAGCAATAATAGAGTAGAGTAGAAAACTAGAAAATAGAGTAATATGCAAAAATAATAAAGAGATAGTATAGAAAGATCAAACATAAGAATTTATAATGGTTTCAACTTTGAAGATCCAACACTCCAAGATATACATTCACTCTCCAAGCTCTCCAAACTTGTATTTTAATCTACTATCCTTTCAAGTTTAATCTAAACGTTTGAAGAAAGCTCTTTATAAATCCTTGTTTTTCCTTAAGCAAAATCTTTCTTTATAAAGAATTCCTCACCCTCTCAATAATTCTCTAAGGGATATCTCATCCTTTATAATTCTGAAGTGATATAAGATAGATATAAACTCAAATAAACACTCTCATAGAGTAGATGAGACCAATGAAGCTCTAAAATAGAAGAAATTTCATAAGAAGAGCTCAAATCATGTTTATAATTAAAGTTCAAGCTCTCTCTTCTCTGTAATTGATGTTTCTTGGCTTATATAAGAAGCCTATGGAGTATTATAGTCATTTAGGGTTATTAAAAATAAAAATTAGTTGTTATTTATGCACCAAGATAATCAAAATTGATTCATGAATCAATTTAGGATATTCAGGGTGCTCTTTAGATGTCCAGAATCGATTCATCCAGACAGAATTGCAGACTCAATTTTAAAAAGTTACAACTTCTTCATTTTAAATCCATTTTGAGCAAATAACCTATAGTTGAAAAGTTATTTGAATCTATTTTCAAACAGAACTAGTTTCATACGAATATATAATGTAAATTTTGAGATATATTCAAAACAATGAGCAAAAATAAAAAATAGTGAATCTATGAAAATCTGATTTTGAGAGTCAAATTGTAAAATTCATAACTCTTTCATATCTTGATTATTTTAAGCAAATGACTAGTTTATAAAAATATCTTTGAATCTATTTTCGTATAAAAATAATTTCATGCTCATATCCTTTAAAATTTTCAAGATATAGTTAAAGCAATGAGCAAAGGTCAGAAAAGACCAGATTGCAGAAAATTAATTTCTAGACTCAAATTAGAAAATTTATATCTCTTTTATATATTAATCATTTTAAGCAAATGATATGTTTATCAAAAACTCTTTGAGTCTATTTTCAAATGAAAAAGGTTTGACAATTAAATCATAAGTATTTTATAAGATATGACTAAAAGAATGACCAAAGGTCAATATTGAAAATATTAAAACTTTATATCTCATTAGTTTTTGAAATGTTCCTATAAGCTATTTTGTTAAAATATAATTGCAGGCTATCCTTTTAAAATATTTTAATCAAGTTAAGAGTATAAAAATATATTTAAATTTTATATCATGAAATACTCTATTTTACAAGAAAGTATAAGCCTAAAAAAAATTATATCAATGAAGTTTCTTGACTTTTCTTGATGCTTCCAAGCTTTAATCTTCTCATCCTTTAATAAATGGATCACATCTTCTTTCTTATATTTCTTCCTTATTCTTAAATTCCTTAGCTTTTCTTGATGCTTCCAAGTTTTAATCTTCTTATCTTTCAATATTTGAATCACATCTTCTTTCTCATATTTCTTCCTTATTCTTGAGTTAAGCATAATATAATCTTTCATCAATGCTCACTCTTCTTCATCTTGAACTTTCCTATATACAAATTCATGAAATTTGTAAATTATATAATTAGTCGAATTTAATATATTAAGATATTGATGATAATTTATATATAAAATAAATTAGTACAAAAACATGTATAATCATCATATCATATATATCTTGATTAATCATATGCTTACTGATACTTGTATAAAATATAATTCTTTTAGCATATTGTCAAGTATTGCTATTTTAACCATAATATAACATGTTTATTAAAGATTTTATAACATTTTGATATAAAGATATGTGATATTATTGCAAAGACTTAGTTGTTATCATGTATACAAGAACAAGCACAATTATCATATCATGTATATACATCAACTATAACATAGTATATCTATTAACATGTATCACTTTAGCATAAGATATACAATGCCATTGCAACCACCTATCTATCATCATCAAAATTTATTATATAAAACTTAAGGTTAATAAGAATAATTTTTTTATAAGAGCAAATGTTTTTTTTTTCTATAAATGTGACTTAGGTGGTTTGACATGGTAATATTTCATAATATATAATTTTTTTTATAAAATGGAAACTCATTAAAAGCAATTACATCAAATTGTCTTTCTTCATATAGATAAATAGAAAAATAAATTGTGACTAGCAAAATATTCTTATGCTATGAAAGTAGCCTTAATAGATGTGAGTAAAACAAGTTTCAAAAATTTTCATTTGTTTAATTTCTATTTTCCTTTTAATTGTGTCTCTTTTTAGGTTGAAAATTTTCATTTAATTATATATTTAAATTTTGGAGAATCCATAAAGAAAATTATCCTCTACAACAAAAATTAGTTAATTTTATTTAGTAAAAAATAATATATTTGTTAAAATTGTATCTTATTATTTCTAAACCTAAATATATTATTGTAAAATAAAATAAAAATCAAAATTTAATATCTTTATAACATTTTTATAGTATAATATAAACTTTATTTTATGTACATATAATATACTAACCCTCCAAATTTTAATGAAAGTAAATCTCTAACTCGTATATGATACGGACTTACGATATAGTTTACCATTTATTCGTCGGCGTAATTCTATAGAAATTTCAATCTTATCTAAGTTGAGTTTGTCACTATTGAATTAAATAGCTTTTATGAGATTTGCTTAGCCACTTATATTATTTACATAGCAAGAATTTATTTGATAAAATTTAGAATAAATTATTCTCACCTTTTTTTAAAAGACTAAGTACATGCCCATTCTTTCATTTTTCATTTTTAGATTAGATTTTTTAATCGTTAACAATGATGGATGGCATTAAAGTGACGTTTGATTTGTGAAATTTTACATTCTTAACAAAATACACATTTTTAGGAATATAATTTATAGGAATTTAATTGATGAGAATGTAATATTCCTCTATTTTGTTCACTATAAATTTTTTTGATAGTATTTTATTAGATTCCTAAATATATTATATTACTATATTTGGTTCATATTTAATATTTTTGAGAATTTCAAGATTATTTAGAAAATATTCTTATCAATTTTTGTATTATAAAATATAATATAATAAATTATATTTTTATTTAAAACTACATAAATAATAAAAAATTTAACACTAATAAATTAAATTTTAATATTTAACATTTAAAAATTTATTAAAACATATATATAAATATTTTATACTTTATTATATTTTAATATTTAATGTATTATATTTTTATATGTTATACTTGATTATACTTTACTATTTTATACTTTATTATTATAATTATTAGTATTATTATTAGATCAATTTTCAAAAATAAAGTGAATATAATTTTTTTAAATTATTATCATAATATTAAATATATTTGATATTTCCTTTTTATAAAATTATAAATTTTCATGATTAAATTATTTTTACAATTATATTTTATATTGATATTAAATTTTATATTATAATTTCTTCTCTAATATAAAAATATTATTATTTTATATTTTTATATATAAATATACTTTTTAAAAAAGAAACTCCAAGTCTATTATATTATTTTTTAATGAAAAACCTCATATGTATATATAATTATATTAAAATAATCTTGCAAACATTAGAAATAATAATAGAAAAGAAATTATAATTAAAAAATTAATGTTATTGTATTTGTTAACAATAAAAAATATTTTAAAAATAAAATAATAATAATTTCCTATTTAAATTAAAAATTATTTAATAAAATAATAAATAAGAAAAAGAATTAAATATAAGGGTAATTTTATCCTTTTATTTTAGCATTAGTATTTCCATTCCATGAGAATCTAAAATTTTCACTTCCCTCATAAGAATATTTTGAAAAAAATTGAGTTAAAAATATTATCGGAAATGTGATATTTTTATTTTTTTTTAATTTTGAATCAAATATTTTTTAAAATATTTTCAGAAATATTAAAAATATTCTGTGAATTAATCGGCAGTTAAGAGTAAATTCTTCTAGACAATATTGCCCCTACATCTACGTCTCATAGGTTTGTTCAGTTTTTTAACCAAAACCTACTTTTTCTGAAAGACTTGCGATTCCATTTTCTCCACCATTTTCATTTTCTGAGATGTGTATCAGACTAGTTTTGATTTTCATTTCCTTTTTTACTACTCTCACTCTTTTTCTGGGACCAAAACTACTAATCCCCAAAGATCGCAGGCATCAATATTATTGGCCATCAGAGCAAGGTTAGATGAAAATGGATCACAATAGGAGTCTCTGGCATCCGTTATTGAAACTATCGCCATTGTTAAACGCGTTAGGGTGATCAATTTTTTTAAAGCTTCGTCAAGTTCACCGGCAATCACTTCTGACGCCGGAAAATGGCTTCTGACGTGATCTCAATTCTTTTTCTAATTGGAATTAATTATTTATCTAGTTTTCCTGCTAGAATTAACCTTTATTATTGTGGAGTTTTGGTGGCAAAAATATCATTTTAACGCCTTTTACCAAACTTATTTCCGTTTTACCGTTCTTTCGAAACTTATTACCAAAATACGCACCATAGGCGGAGGCGCCATTTGGGCTGGCACCACTGGGGGCGGGGTGCCATCTTGGATGGCGCCCTTGGGAAGGTCTGAGGGCGCCATTCAAGATGGCACCCTTGGGCCTTTTTTTTTCACCTTTTAAAATAATTAATTTTGATATTATTTGAAAATAAAAATTTTAAAAATAAATAATATATGATTGTTACTCAAAATAAATTTTTAAAAATAAATCACTCATTATATAATTATATTTAATGTCATATAAAAATATGTTAATTCCACTTTGATATCTAATACATAAATTTATTATAGGAATTAAATAAGAAAGTAGTTAATAATAATAATATAATGAATAAAAATAATAAATATTTGATAAATTATAAAATATTATTTAAAAAATATAGGATCAATAAAGAATAATTACGTAATTTATATTAATGTCTCTCAAAATTTGATCCAATGACACTTAATATTTATTAATTTTTGAAATTATAAACTTCCAACATGTGGAATTATATTATTACAAGTAATTATCTAATATGTTATTACACATAAGTAAATTGATTGAATTATTCAATAATATTCTTCATATACAAAGTTGAAGATTGTTAAAGATGAAAAGAAATATAACGAAATAAAAATATTTTTCTTATTTTGTATTTATTCCAATAATATTCTTGTCACTTTGAATTTATCTCAATAAAATATTTTTTATTCTGTAACAGAGAAAATGCGAAATCACGAGGTTGAAAATAGCTGAAAATTTAAAAGAATATGACTATTTCGTTTCAATAAATTTTTCATTTTGTAATGAAATCAAAATTGTAACATGAATTAGTTATTTTTTAGTTCGTCACAATGGTAAAATATTTTGGCAATGCGAGGGAAAAGTATTGATTAACTATTTTTTAAAAGACTGTTATTCGTTGTATCGTTCCTTCAAAACATTTTATCGAAATAAGCACAGAAGATAGGCATAGCGATGGAGAGACGCCAAATGACGTGTAGAGGTACGCTAGACAAAATGGCATCGTTGGCGCTGAAGGGAGGGGATGACAGACGATATTTCACATTATGAATATAAAATTTATTTAATTAATTTAATATTATTTATTTATTTTCACACGGTAAATAAAAGAAAAGTAGATAATTATAACAGTTGTGAAAGTATGATAATTAATAATGTTAGTTATTATATTTGGGACATGTCCTTATCATCATTTTTAAAAAAAACTAAATAGTTTTATTCATTTTGAAGTTTATTACTATTTATAATTGTTCCTACGCAAGCAATTAAAAATGTCTTAGTAATTAAAATCATCCTGAATGTTGATGTTTGGCAATGAAGTAGTAAAATCATCCTAACTGTCGATGTTTGGCAATAAAGTAGTAAGATAAATGTACATAAATATACAATGAACATAGAAAAGAAATCTAATGTCTACGTAAGTGATGCCTAGTCCCACAGCCAGGATCGGTAATGTGGCGGCCGTATCTACTAACCCTCTGCGCAGGCTCGGGAGTCACATCCCCAGTGTCTGCGTCTCCTCTACCTCCAGCCCCCGCTCTGCCTCTGCCCCTGGCTCTCGCTCTGCCTCCACCTCTACCTCTGTCTACAAGCTCTGAGTCATCTGTCATCATGCCACCATGTGCTAATCCCTGATCCTGTGTATGCCAATCAAATACAGGACGATACGGCTGCGATGGACCAGCATCATCGGAAGGAAAGACATAGAATGCAGATGAAACTCCTGGTACGTGTGGAAATGCCTGGAATGAGGATGGAACACCAGGAGGGAGCTGGTACATCTGGGATGACGACGGCCCTATATAGTGTGGCCGGGAACATAGGTGGATGATGAAGGATCATCAGGTGTAGTAGGGTACACATGAGATGGGGCAGTAACATCAGGCATCATCGTCATGGTCTCCTGGGCAGTCGAAGGTGGAATCTACTGCTACTGTCGAAAGCGGACGGAACATCAGCCTGCGACATATGCCGTGGAGCAGTGCGACGTCGTCGGCGAGAGCGAGACTGATCATGGTCACCCTCCGCAGGGTTGGGGATATGATGGGCCTGGGGAGCTAGCTCCACATGTGAGTCAATAATGACATGATCAACCTGCTCAATCGCATGAAGGATGGACTCCGTCGCTGACCTAAGCGCATCGAAGGTGAACACAGCCTGCCCCTCAGGGGTAGTGAAGTCCTGTAGTGAGGAAACCTCATCTACCTGTGCAAATTTTTGACATTAAAGTTAGTTATAATACTAATGCATTTAAAGAAAATCAAATACAAAAAACTAGCACGCAATATTACCACAAGGTCTAGCAGTTCCCTCGACAGGTGTAATACATCGCCGGTAACCCGTCTGTACCATGTCATGTAATCGGAACTGTGGTCCCAGAACTAGGCGTGTCGTCGGCTCGGCAGTAACGCACAAGTCTCGCTGGATATCCTAGAGTGCAATATACGGCTGATGGTGGATGTGCCACTCCTCGTCATGTCGACCAAACAAGTGAAGGCAGTGGACCTCCGCCACCTGCTTCGGTGGCTCTGGAATAGCCTGGCGCAGTCCAAACTGCCGCAAAACCCTATCAGGCTGGTGCCACTCGACAATCTAGAAGTGAATGAGCGGGACCACTACTGTCCACATGTCGCTCCCGTCAAAGCAGTACTGAGGCAGTGATGCGGTGACCTCCTCAGTGTACGGGATCCAGTCGATCTGAAGTTACAAATTTAGGTTATGATTTAAATACGATAGTGGATTGCACAAAGCCCTGAAATAAAGGAATCCATTACCCCCTACATACCTGGTCAAGTCGAAGACGGTCCAGCACGTATCTGTAATAGGGTAGGCTATGTGCCGGACTATCCTGGAACGTCTTCTGATAGTGCCACCTGCCAAGTACAATAACAAAGTTAAACAACTTCGTAGTAAACTTAATTATAAGTGAAAGTTGAAAAATCCTCTAACCTGCGTGCTAAGGGGCCAATCCCTGCATCCCCCTCTGGTATGTCTAAAACAGCTATCGCAGGGGCGATGGTGGGAAATCTATCCCATGCCCAGAGCTGCAAGTAGTAGGCAACACCCTCCTATCTCCCTGTAATCCGGAGCGGTGGCCTTACAGAGCTCTCTGTAAAGATAGGCCAAGCAAGCAGATCCCCAGCTGTACGTCCCAGCCTCATGTAAGTATCCGATCAAGGGTAAGTGCATGAGGTGGACATACGTGCCGGAATGGTCTGGAAATAACGTCCCACCAATGAGTCACAAAATGTAAGCCCGGGCGAATCTCTGCACTGTCACCTCGTCCGCATCATCTAGAAGATGAGTGAAATGCCTCTCCAATCAACTCATCCTCAGTCGCCCCCCTCTGATGACATTCTCATCCACCGGTAACTGGAGTCCCAAATACTCCTCTATTAGGGCTCCCCATCCCCACACAGTGGGCCCCGTCACTACTCGACCATCAATGGGAAGGTCGAGCTGAAAAGCAACATCCTGCAGGGTAATAGTCGTCTCTCCCTGCGGCATGTGAAAGGTATGTGTCTCCGGCCTCCACCTCTCTACAAAAGCACTAATCAACTGGTGGTCGATCGGCACAAACTCGCATATCGCCAAGCCGTAAAAACCTGCCTCTCGTAAAAAGGGGACAATCAACTCCGGCGGCTGCTGGTGATGGCAGTGATGAGCTCGTCGAATCTTGAGCACACGATCAGGCTGCGAAAGGAAAAAAATCACCAATTATCACATCTGACAATTCAGAAACGGTTTAACCAAGTTTATTAAGATCTAGCTTCTTCCATACATGGCCAGCCCAAACCGACTAGGATATGTGTGAGGCCTGAGCCGTCAGCAGTGAAGGATCCCGTGGTCCAGGATCAACGCGTCGGGATGTGGATGCCATCTGTCATGGCAAGCATTGCATTAGAATGAAATTTAAACACACACTAACTTAACAGATGATGTGCAATTTCAGTACATAGTTCAACACAAGATAGCAGTATGGTTAAAATACCAAAATACTGATATTTTATAAACTTCTCTCCGCTCTACCGCGGTTTCGAAAGTATCTATCAAAGTATATATTAGCATGATTTTTAGGTATTTTTTATTTATAATAAAAAATAAATCTTGCTTAATACAATTAATTGTGCAAATAAATATATAAATTTTTACGCATCAATTAATTAAACATAAAATATTGTTGGAGGCCAAATGGCGCCATACAAACTCTTGCACACGATTATCTAATGGTCTGTTCACTATACTGGTAATGGGGAAACATATATATACATAATGACGTGCAATTTTACAACCAAAAATAAAAAAAACAGTTTGCGACCATTACACTTATGATATTCATTAACATACTTTATAACGTATATGCAAAAGTAAATTCTTCGTCATCAAGGTGTAGAAGGGCCTTCCTCCCCATATAGTAGTGGGCAGCGCCTACGATTATATCCTTCCATCTTACAATGACCGCATTTTTGCTTCACACTACTCTCTTGAGGCCAATCCATCTCATTTCTGATTCGGGTCGATTTTGGTCGTCCCCTTGCACGTAATCTTCCATAATTTGGAACTAGGACAGGGAATGGTGGTAGGTTATTCCATTGCGACCAATCCCCAATAGGCCACCACTCAGATTTGTAGCAATTGAGCAGCGTGTTAAGCCTGTATACAGCATCGACATATGGTTCCCATGATATGTTGATTGAGGCACAAGCAGCAATAATATGAGCGCAAGGATACCTATATGCTTGGAATTGTCCACATTCACATTGCCCTTTGTCTAATAACACCTGGACGACCTTTCCACATGACCCCCTAGCCATATCAGGGCCCTCCACCACCTCAAACCTGGTCCCTTCTCTATTATAAGCACGAACGTGGTAAGAAGAAGCACGTGACTGGATAGTCGCAAGCTCCTGTCTGAATCTGCTTGTGTATCTGTGACCTTGTTGTAGTTCAGCGTGCGCTTCTTTTGCCCTTTCCACAAAGTACTTGACGCATCTATAGTATGTTTGTTGGACAAGGCCTATGATTGGCAGCTTCCTTAATCCTTTGAAGAGGCCATTGATGCACTCTATAATGTTAGTTGTCATATGACCATATCTTCTACCTTCGTCATAAGCAAGCATCCACTTCTCATTCGGAATAGCGGTCAACTTCTTGTGGATCTCCTCATTGACTTTGCTAAGATTGTCCAATCTGTCCATGGCCTTTTCCCAACTGGGCTCATACGCTGCACAGAAGGAGACAAGTAGGTTAATCGGGTTGAACTACCATATACACAAATTTATAGATGAAAGGTTCAACAAAGAAATTATGCTATAACACATACCAATCTTAAGGACAGCTTTCCTCACATTGTTATCCTTGCACT
Source organism: Sindora glabra (assembly GCA_020226215.1). Lineage (NCBI taxonomy): Eukaryota > Viridiplantae > Streptophyta > Magnoliopsida > Fabales > Fabaceae > Sindora > Sindora glabra. Next base: position 60,715,503 of record CM035235.1, on the reverse strand, counting down.
TCTTGCGCACGTTACTGGCAATATGTCTGATACAGTACCGGTGATAAGCATAAGGAGGCTGCCATCCCAGGCCTTCGGTGGCTACAACATCTTTTATAGCCCGGTGCCGATCTGATATCAAGCATATTCCTTGCTTGTTCGTAACATTTACCCGCAGTAATGCCAAAAACCAACTACGTCATAATCATAGGTTGGTTTCATTATTTTCAAAAATTCATTCAGATTCCGTATGGCATCCCAATCAATGTGAGAGAAAACAGCAGCTTGGGGGACACCATATGATGTTTGTGCGGCATTACCACTCATCACACACCGTGCTGGTACACTGTCTCCGTGTGTAGGCGCACGTTCTTCGTCATCAGTGTCACCATCGTCATCAGTGTCACCATCGTCACCGCTACTGCAGGACACCTCATCGTCTTCAAAACCAGACTCTAGGTGGGCATCCATTAATACGGGACCGAACGATTCTTCCTGTACGACCGGCAAGGCACTTGATGAACCTATCAAGGTATGTGGGGCATTTACTAGGAAAACACCTGCAACAGATGAGTCCAACCCAGGAGTATGACTATCAGAAATGTGGAACTCAAATCCACTTGTGTAAAGAGGGCCTTCCCGCACCATCGAACAATCAGTGTTGACATAAGCCGTTGGATCCACGGGTGGTGCAGGTCTTGGAACTCTTTCATCAAAACCAAGGTTGGCAGCGCGCAATTCAGATGTGATCACGTCCACGTACAATTCCATGGCTGTCATCGTCGGATGTTGTTCGAAGCTTGCTATCGCACATGCCAAGTCTTCATCGTTGTCCAATTCGTATGCCATGTACTGAGCCTCTGTTTGATGTTGTGGAAACCTGTAAACAATTTTCCCCACAGTTTGATCCTAGTGAAGCTTCAGTCGGGCATGAATTCTTTCGCGCAAGACATCCATAGTGTTGCATCCTTTCAATTTTAGTGGCTTTGGGGGAGGTCCATCGTACATTACTCCCATCGATCCCTCAATCATTGTACCATTTGAATATATAAAAGAAATTAAACTTTTCTTCATCTCGTTACTTCTCGCTCCAAAATATTCACTGCAAACTATTCTTCATTGTCATCACGCAATCATTGGATAATTTTTGTTCTTACAGACGAATCAACCAATATTCAATATTACAAGCATTTGATGAACAAAATACTTTACTATTTTTGTAATGTACTTGGCTAATAGTAAATAATAATCTACCCGTGCAAGTCAAATCCATTCCGGCCTTTACAGGCCGACATTTATTTCCCACAAGTTCTGAAGCTACTTCTACACTCATTCATAATTTGTCATTTTTTTTGGTTTATTCAGCACAACGTATACTAATTAAATAGAGAAATATTTTCAGTACACTACATATTCTATTTTCACGATAACCCACTCCTTTCACACCTATTACTAAACAGCAATTAAAATTATTTACGCATTATTGTTTCTATATTTTTATGTAGATTACAATGGATTCCTTTTTACATGCACTGACTTCTGGTTACATCCACATATCCTGGAGCCTAAAACCTTTTTAGGACACATTTCTTTATCTCGTTTTTTCTTCTTTTAATAGCGCAACCTATCACAGTACATATAAATTTCTACAAATTTTGCACACATCATAATTTGACATTGTAAGCCATTACAATCAAGATAAAATAAAAAATTTATATTATTTACATCATAATAGCCTAAACAAATTTCTCTATCACAGTAAAAGATATCTTCATGATGACTAATAAAAGTTATAACATAAGCACAAAATTTATAAAATACTAACTGGTAAGTATTAGGAAAAGCAAACAGAAAAAGGCCTCTGCATGAAAGAAAAATTTGTTAGATATTTTAATAACTTTAATTTTTAAGTAAAAATTATTATGTATTATTGTATCATTACAAAAATTATACAAAGATCATGCTAAATTAAATATACTTTGCAAGACAATATATAAAAGAAACAAAAACAGTAGCATACATAAAATTTTATTGACGTATATTTAATTTTAAATATAGGGTTTCAATTTTTCCATTAGGTCAATATTTGCAAATTTTTCCTTGTATATTAATTTTTATTCTTAAATACTTTTATTACAACTGGGATATATAATTAATTATTTCAATTAACGCTTCCCATAACATTAATTTTTTAAAATTATTTTTACACGAAACTTAAATATGTTTCATTATATCAATATTATATTATATAATTATCTTATTATTTAAATCATGAGTAATATAATGCAAAATAAGAAAAATTATAGCCAAATAGATTAAAAAAGGAGAAGTGTTATGTGAAAGGTAAAGTAATAAGTGTTAAAAATTAAATATGTAATCAATTAATTTTATTAAATAATTTATTTGATTATTAAAAATAATTTTATGTCAAAAAAACTTGTACTATATTTATATTATTCATTATATTGCATTTGAACTTCTAATAGAATGATTGAAAAATAAAAGGAACAAATTAAACAAAGTGGATTAAACTAGGAAAAATTAATGTACGAACTACACACCCTTGGAGAAATTTTAGTTGATGTATTTCAAAATTAAATAACATTTAATTTAATTACTAAGTATTTTATTTAAAAATATAATATAAAATTAATAATTTTTAAAAATAAAAAGTATATTAGAGCTTTAATTTATTTAAAATATTATAATAAGCTAAAGAATTATAACTTATTATATTTATGTTAATTAATGATGATGGTGTTTTAAACCATAGACAATACGAGCAGATATAAATAGAATACGATAGAGTAAATTCTCATTTCTAATACATACAATATAAAATACTAAAAAAATTGATTCTATAGTAGATTAATTAATTAAATGAATAATTTAATTTATATAGAATACATTTATAATCAAATAATTAATATATCTTACTATTATAAAATATTGGTGTGCGTGGTTTAAATAACATGAGTTAACAAAATAAAAATAAAAATGTACAACAAAATATAAAATAAATAGAAATAATGCATAAAATGTTAAGTCTTTACAAAATACCCTCAATTGATATTTACTTATTCTGACATATATTACTCCAAAATTAATATAAAAATATTAATTAATAGGATAATATATCCTCGTAGTAATGAACATATAATAAAAATATTCTTATTTTTATCATATTCTACATCCTTATAAATTTTATATTTTAAATGTATCTAAAAATAATTTTTATCTAGAATGTAAATTTTATTCTAAAATACTTTTCTTTATCCCCTCTGTTCTTCTTTTAACTTACAAACTATCACAAATCGTATATATTTCTTCAATTTTTTTCTTAAATCCTATATCATAACTTTACAGCATTAATCATAATAATTAACATAAAATAATAATTTCTCTCCTAATGTAAAATATATTCTTATAATGAGTAAAAAAATTATGATATAAATACACAAATTATAAAAAAACAAACCAGTAAAAATCACAAACTACTACAGAACATTTAAATTTGCATAAATTTTTTCTAAATTCTAAATGATAATAATTAACATAAAATAAAAAATCTTCTCTTATTATAAAATATATTCTCATAACAATTAATAAAAATTATAACATACATACAGAAATTATAAAAAAATTAATAAGTACAAATCACAAACTATCACAGATCATATAAATTTCTATAACTTTTCTTAAATTTCATATCACAGATCATAATAATCAACATAAATTATAAATTTTTCTACCACTATATAAATATAAAAGTTAAAAAATACTAACCAATGAAGAACAAGAAAAGAAGACCAGATCTGCTCCAAAGAAGTAAATATTGCCTGGATGAGATTTACAAATTCAACAAAAAATGAGAATTTATGGATGAAAATATAAGAAAAACTAACAATGGCTGCGAAGGAAGAAGAGAAGAGCAGTTGATGCAAAGACGCTCCTAGGTTTCTTTGTGGGGTGTGCGGTTGCGCTGGTGGAGGAGGGGTAATATATAGGGAGGGAGGCGCCAGATCAAATGGCGCCTCCCAAAAAAATTTGAAATTCCAACACGGGGGGTGCCATGTTGAAAGGCACCTCCCAGCCTATTTTGAAGGCGCCATTCAACATGGCGCCTTCAGCCTCCACCTCTGCCCAAAAACGCCAAATGGTATGGCACCCTCAAGCCCTTTGTGCGCATTTTGGTATTTAGTTTCGACGGAACAGCAAATCGGTAAATTGTTTAAAAAAAAATAGTATTCCGGTATTTTATCCGAGTTTTGGTTTAGATTTTCCATGTGCTTTGATGTTCCTAGTGATTTTATCTAAAAAAAAAATCACAAATTTCTTACAATGATTTAATTTTTATCATGAAGGAGGAATTTTCATCATTTTATTGTTTTCGTTGTTTACTAATCTATCGAATGTGAATTAAATTTTTTGAGCATTTATCCTTGTTCTTTTATAGATTTTTCCTTTTAAAAAATGTAATAAATGAAGAAAAGGAATATCTTTTTCTTTATTATTTTATCTTTTTTTAAAGAAAATGCACACTACTTTGCCCTATCGAATCTCAACTTTATCTCCATGCAAGAAGAAGCATCTGATATATTACTATTTTGGTTTTTTTTCTTTTGTTTTATAAACTGTGCTAATTACACATTAATACATTCTCAAGTATCTCACAACTAAAAGTAGATATAAATTTCTGTGTTAACAACGGTTTCATAGTTACATCGATCTATATACTAATGGTTAGTATATCTTATTTTAATACTTTACAAATTTATTATCCATTTCTTCCACTGTTATATACACATACGTACATATATATATATATATAGTTGTGGATAAATTCTTGAAAATGCTGCACTTTATTCCATATTAGAAAACCTTCATATTGTCAAACTATACTTCAGAGAAATCGTGTTCAACTTGGTAGCATTTTGAAGACTATCACTTCAAATAAAAATATTAAATTCTTAACTTATTTTTAAAGAATTTTTTGGTGAAAGGTAGGTACAAATTTTTAGTTTAACATTACGAACCACGCTTAATTAACAATTGAATTGAGTCCAATAATAGAATTTTGGGGAATTTCCTATAAAATTTTGTTAAAAAAAATCATTGTCTATAAGATTTTATATTCTCACAAGTTGAGTTTGCTTTTAATAACTTTACAAACCAAGCCAATAGAAAGCATTCATCTGAACTAGTATATAAAATGCATATTCCCTTTGAATTGTTCTCCTATCTTAGCTACTTACTAATGATGTAGAACAATATGCAATCAAGAAACTTCATGAATGAACTTGTGCAAGAGCATATCAAAATTCCAAACACAAGGTAGAAAGTTCAACATGACCAACAAAGAAGGCAAGTTTTATTCAAGGAAAGAAATTAAAGGTTTATTTAGTTTAAATTGGGGAAAAAGAATTATTGTCTATAAGATTTTATATTCACACAAATTGAATTTGCTTCTAATAACTTTACAAACCAAGCCAATAGAAAACATTCCTCTCAACTGGTATATAAAATGCACATTCCCCTTGATTTCTTCTCCCATCTTAGTTACTCGCCAATGATGTAGAATAATATGTAATCAAGAAACTTCATGAATGAACTTGTGCAAGAGCAAAACAAAATTCCAAACACAAGGTAGAAGGTTCAACATGACAAGCACATAAGGCAAGTCTTATTCGAGGAAAGAAACTAAGGGGCTGTTTAGTTCAAACTGGGAAAAAATAATCATTGTCTATAAGATTTTATATTCATGCAAGTTGAGTTTGCATCTAATAACTTTACAAACCAAGCCAATAGAAAGCATTCCTCTAAACTGATGAATGCATATTCCCCTTGAATTGTTCTCCTATCTTAGTTACTTACCAATGATGTAGAACAATATGCAATTAAGAAACTTCATGAATAAACTTGTGCAAGAGCAAATCGAAATTCCAAACATAAGGTAAAAGGTTCAACATGACAAGCACAGAAGGTAAGTTTTATTTAAGGAAAGAAACTAAAGGGTTGTTTGGCTCAAATTGGGGAAAGGAAAGAAATAATTCCTGATTACTCAATTTATTTGATTCAAACAGAAAAAGAAATTAAATATTTTTAATTTATTTTATTAACAATTATTAGAATGAAAAATAATTTACTTATAATTATTATAATTATTATCTTATTATTTTTATTTTATTTACTAATATTATAATTTTTATAATTATTTAATATTAATAATTAATATCTTATTAATATTATTTTAATTATTACTTTTATTATTTCAATTATTATTAATATCTTAATAATAATTATCATAATAATATTAATTATTATTTTTAATATTTATTATTATTTTATTACTATTATTAATTATTAATAATATAAAAATATTATAATATAAATAATTATTAATATTTTAATATTATTAATATAAATAAATAATATTATAATAATTACTATTTATTTGATATTTAATAATATTATTTATTTATTTATTAAATAAATATTAATAATATTATTAATATATAATAATATTTATTTATTTATTAATTAAATATTATTTAGTTATGTTATAATAATTATTATTAAAAATAAAATTATTATTTTTAATAATTATTATTATTTTATTAATATTGTCATAAATAATATTTATTATTATTTTATTAATATTATTAATTATTTTTATGTTATTGAATATTATATATTTACTAATATTATTAATTTCATAATTATTTAATTTTAATTATTAATTTTTATTTTTATTTTTATTATTTTAAGTATTATTATATTATTTATTTATTATTTTTATTTTTAATTATATTATTATTTTATAATAAAAAATTATTATTATTATTATCATCATCATTATTATCATCATATTGAAGATGATAAATTCAAAAACTAGAATGGGGAAATCGGATTTCCTGAAGATTTGGAGGAAATCACTATTCCCTTATTTGGAATAATTTCATTAATAAAAAATGAGAAAAGAGAATGAATTTTTTTTAATCAAATAAAAATAAAAGAAATGAAATCCTATAATTTCTTTTTTCTTTCTTGATTACTCCCAATTAAATAACCCCTAAGTATTGATTCACACAAGGAAAAAATAATTTACTAGTTAACCAAATGCTAAACTACCTCTAAGAGTTGGCGAACCTTTTCTAATTATACAAAAGATAATTGATAATGCTAATAACATTGAATTATCATGTGCATATAATGTGTCTATTACTTTTAATGTTATTGATCTTGACCTTATCACAAAGAAAGCTTTTAAACTCGACCTTCTTCAAATTCAAATCCCAGTAGAATGACCCAAATTTGCAAATCATAAAAAGTTTGAAGTATTTTACTTTTATCAAGTTTAAAATTATCTAGAATTTTTTTACTTAATTTCCAAAAATACTTAAGAGTTTAAATATTTATATTTTTGTACTGTCTTAGTGGTTTTTCTCTCCGAACTCAAGTTTATAAATAACATTGAATCTATTGTACTTTAGGCAACTTGAAATTAAAAATTCCTTTACATTTTTAAAGCTTCTCTCTCAAACTTTTGAGCCACATTATTTCAAATAATAATAATAATAATAATAATAATAATAATAATAATAATAATAATAATAATAATTGCTCTTTGTGGACCGTACACCTACTATCAGAGAATGTGACAAACCCATGTCCAAAATTGAATTTGCGCTAAGCTTTTTCCAAATTTAAAACAAGTGTGACATCTTTGTAATCTCATCTCATGGAAGTTAAAATAAATGCAATTTACCATTTATTCATTAACATAAGTTTATGGAAAATTCAATCTCGCATAAGTTAAATCTTTTACTGTTGAATTAAATAATTTTTATGAAATTTGTGTCGTAGTGTGTAACTTATATTTTTTTTTACACAGCGAGAATTTATTTAATAAAATTTAATTTAAAATATTTATAATTTATTTTTTTACTTGATCTCTAACCGGACTTTTCTTATTCTCTCCTTGCTCTTTTTTTTTCCTCTGTGTTAAATCTATCTATTTTCATTTTCAATTTTGTTTTTATTTCTTTCCAATGTTATTTTTTTTTACCAAATTTTTCCTCTTATTCATTTTATCTATTCAAAACAATTACTACATATATAAATATAAAAAAACTTTTTTTTAAAAAATGACATTTTGAAATATAAATCAGTTTCCATTACACTAATACCAAAAAGGGCTATTTAATCCGATGATGACAAAATTGAATTTCCTATGGAGCTAAGCTTTCTAGAGCATTATTCTATTTATTAGTATTAATTAATTTAAGTGGGTATTTTTTTTTCAAAAGATACATTATATAACATGGGAAACACTTATGTACTATACTATAATAACAATAAATCAATAATAAATTATTTAAAATTAATGTTAAAATATCATATCAACTAATCAGAAATGGTTAGTAGAAATGATTTTCGGAAACTAATTTGATATATGAGTCAAACAAGCATTTAATATAATACTTTTCTTATGACATAAGGGGATAAAATACTAAATTAATGTTTTTTACGAAACTTATTTCCGTTTTACCGTCTTTTCGAAACTTATTACCAAATTACGCACGGAGGCAGGAGGCGCCATTTGGAATGGCGCCACATGGGCAGAGGTGCCATCCAAGATGGCGCCTTTGGGGAGCTTTGAGGGCGCCATTCAAAGTGGCGCCCTCGGTCCATTTTTTTCACTTTTCCCTTTTAAAAATAATTAATTTTGATATCATTTGAAAATAAAAATTATAAAAATAAATAATATAGGATTGTAATTGAAAATAAATTTTTGAAAATAAATTACTCATTTTATAATTATATTTGATGTCATATAAAAATATGTTAACTCCACTTTGATATCTAATACATAAATTTATTATAGGAATTAAATAAGAAAGTAATTAATGATAATAATATAATGAATAAAAATAATAAATATTTAGTAAATAATTAAATATTATTTAAAAAATATAGGATCAATAAAGAATAATTACATAATTTATATTAATGTCTCCCAAAATTTGATGCAATGACACTTAATTTTTATCAATTTTTGAAATTATAAATTTTCAACGCTTGGAATTATATTATTACAAGTAATTATTTAATATGTTATTACACATAAGTAAATTTATTGAATTATTCAATAATATTCTTTATATACGAAGTTGAAGATTGTTAAAAATGAAAAGAAATATAATGTAATAAATATATTTTTCTTATTTTATATTTATTCCAATAATATTCTTGTCACTTTGTATTTATCTCAATAAAATTTTTTTTATTTTGTAACAGAGTAAATGCGAACTGACGAGGTTGAAGATAGCTGAAAATTTTAAAAAATGTGATTATTTCGTTTCAATAATCTTTTCATTTTGTAATGAAATCAAAATTGTAACATGAATTAGTTATTTTTTATTTCGTCAGAATGATAAAATATTTTGACAATGAGAGGGAAAAGTACCGATTAATTGTAACAGAAGATACGCATAGCGATAGAGAGACGCCAAATGACGTGTAGAGGTACGCTAGACGAAATGGTATCGTTTGCGCTGAAGGGAAGGGATGACAGACGATATGACACCTTTGGCCTATGGCACCCTCGCTCCTCATTTCTAAGTTAATTAGCCGATGACTGTGTTGACTGTGCACCCAAGAGACTTGTATTTTTGTGAAAATATGATAATTAATATTATTTATTTACTTTTACACGGTAAATAAAAAAAGAGTAGATAGGTTAAAATACCAAAATACGTTTATTTCATAAACTATTTTCTGCTTTACTGCAGTTTTGAAACTATTTATCAAAATACGCAGGGCGCCAGACTGTTTGGCGTCATCGCCCGCGCTGAAGGCGCCATTCAACATGGCCTTTTCTGCAGCAAATTTCACTGCGCGGGCTGGGAGGCAACATTTCACTTGGCACCTCCCCAACAAACTTAAGTTTATAACTTATGGGGCTGGGAGGCGCCAATGGCGCCTCCACAGCCCCATTTTATAAATTTTTCATTAAATTTTATAAATTTATATATTTATTTATATAAATTTATTTGCTGGGGAGGCGCCAAGTGAAATGGCGCCTCCCAGCCCGCGCAAGTCACCTTCGCGCAGTGAAATTTGCTACAGCGAAGGCGCCATGTTGAAAGGCGCCTTCAGCGCGGCCGATGACTCCCAAACATTCTGGCGCCCTGCGTATTTTGGTAAATAGTTCCGAAACTGCAGTAAAGCGAAAAATAGTTTATGAAATAAACGTATTTTGGTATTTTAACCGAGTAGATAATTATAACAGTTGTGAAAGTGTGATAATTAATAATATTAGTTATTATATTTGGGAGATGTCCTTGTCATCATTTTTTACAAAAAAACTAAATATTGCAATGATTTTGAAATTTATTACTATTTATAATTGTTCCTACGCAAGCAATTAAAAATGTCTTAGTAATTAAAATCATCCTGAATGTTGATGTTTGGCAATGAAGTAGTAAAATCATCCTAACTGTCGATGTTTGGCAATAAAGTAGTAAGATAAATGTACATAAATATACAATGAACATAGAAAAGAAATCTAATGTCTACGTAAGTGATGCCTAGTCCCACAGCCAGGATCGGTAATGTGGCGGCCGTATCTACTAACCCTCTGCGCAGGCTCGGGAGTCACATCCCCAGTGTCTGCGTCTCCTCTACCTCCAGCCCCCGCTCTGCCTCTGCCCCTGGCTCTCGCTCTGCCTCCACCTCTACCTCTGTCTACAAGCTCTGAGTCATCTGTCATCATGCCACCATGTGCTAATCCCTGATCCTGTGTATGCCAATCAAATACAGGATGATACGGCTGCGATGGACCAGCATCATCGGAAGGAAAGGCATAGAATGCAGATGAAACTCCTGGTACGTGTGGAAATGCCTGGAATGAGGATGGAACACCAGGAGGGAGCTGGTACATCTGGGATGACGACGGCCCATATAGTGTGGCCGGGAACATAGTGGATGATGAAGGATCATCAGGTGTAGTAGGGTACACATGAGATGGGGCAGTAACATCAGGCATCATCGTCATGGTCTCCTGGGCAGTCGAAGGTGGAATCTACTGCTCTGTCAAAGCGGACGGAACATCAGCCTGCGACGTATGCTGTGGAGCAGTGCGACGTCGTCGGCGAGAGCGAGGCTGATCATGGTCGCCCTCCGCAGGGTCTGGGATATGATGGGCCTGGGGAGCTGGCTCCGCATGTGAGTTAATAATTACATGATCAACCTGCTGAATCGCATGAAGGATGGACTCCGTCGCTGATCTAAGCGCATCGAAGGTGAACACAGCCTGCCCCTCAGGGGTAGTGAAGTCTTGTAGTGAGAAAACCTCATCTACCTGTGCAAATTTTTGACATTAAAGTTAGTTATAATACTAATGCATTTAAAGAAAATCAGATACAAAAAACTAGCACGCAATATTACCACAAAGTCTAGCGCTCCCCCGACAGGTGTAATGCATCGCCCCTGAACTTGCCATACAGATGCGTGCCATCAACTTGTATGAATTGCTTGTCAGTAGGAAAATGCGGCATGCATGGCTTGAAAGCCCAGAAAACTCGGTTGAAAACATGTTTCTGCGGATCGACACGATTGTCAGCGGTGACAAATTCTTGGGACTCCAACTTGAACAGCGCCTGGTCACAGTAGCCTAAAATGTCCAGCCATTTGGGGAGCACTTCATACGATTTATCCCAATCATCAGACACCTTGACAATTGCCTTTTGTTTCGCCTTCCATGCTTTCCTGTACGAAATCTTGTACCCGTACATACATCAGGTGTAGTAGGGTACACATGAGATGGGGCAATAACATCAGGCATCATCGTCATGGTCTCCTGGGCAGTCGAAGGTGGAATCTACTGCTCTGTCAAAGCGGACGGAACATCAGCCTGCGACGTATGCTGTGGAGCAAGTGCGACGTCGTCGGCGAGAGCGAGGCTGATCATGGTCGCCCTCCGCAGGGTCTGGGATATGATGGGCCTAGGGGAGCTGGCTCCGCATGTGAGTTAATAATTACATGATCAACCTGCTGAATCGCATGAAGGATGGACTCCGTCGCTGATCTAAGCGCATCGAAGGTGAACACAGCCTGCCCCTCAGGGGTAGTGAAGTCTTGTAGTGAGAAAACCTCATCTACCTGTGCAAATTTTTGACATTAAAGTTAGTTATAATACTAATGCATTTAAAGAAAATCAGATACAAAAAACTAGCACGCAATATTACCACAAGGTCTAGCGCTCCCCCGACTAGGTGTAATGCATCGCCCCTGAACTTGCCATACAGATGCGTGCCATCAACTTGTATGAATTGCTTGCAGTAGGAAAATGCGGCAATGCATGGCTTGAAAGCCCAGAAAACTCGGTTGAAAACATGTTTCTGCGGATCGACACGATTGTCAGCGGTGACAAATTCTTGGGACTCCAACTTGAACAGCGCCTGGTCACAGTAGCCTAAAATGTCCAGCCATTTGGGGAGCACTTCATACGATTTATCCCAATCATCATACACCTTGACAATTGCCTTTTGTTTCGCCTTCCATGCTTTCCTGTACGAAATCTTGTACCCGTACATACCTTCCACCCTCTCTTGTATAAGCGAGATTGGAACATCTTGCTTCATTTTAATTATCTCTAGTATCAGGGAACTGATATACTCGGAGTCCAGAGACTTGTGGTCCTGTGTCAAACTAGCATTAACACATGTGTGGGGCCCTGAAAATCTAGTTATGGTCCAAGTGTTACAATTCTTCATTTTCGCCGCTCTGAGGTAGAAATTGCATTGGTCCCCAAATTTATCACACTTCACGCTTAATCTTCTGGTATCCGACTCCTTCACGTAATAACTGTGGTGCCTTCTGATGTGGTAATGCTTGGTTGCAGCAATTAAAGCCTCCTTGCAATCGAACTCTTGCCCAACCTGTAAGTCCTCCATGTCGTAATCATAGGTTGGTTTCATTATTTCCGAAAATTCATTTGGATTCCATATGGCATCCCAATCAATGTGAGAGAAGACAGCAGCTTGAGGGACACCATATGATGTTTGTGTAGCATTACCACTCTTCACACACCGTGTGGGTACACTGTCTCCATGTGTAGTCGCACGTTCTTCGTCATCAGTGTCACGATCGTCACCGCTACTGCAGGACACCTCATCGTCTTCAAAGCCAGACTCTAGGTGGGCATCCATTAATACGGGATCGATAGATTCTTCTTGTACGACCGGCAAGGCACTTGATGAACCTATCAAGGTATGTGGTGCATTTACTGGGAAAACACCTGCAATAGATGAGTCCAATGCAGGAGTATGACCATCAGAAATGTGAAACTCAAATCCACCTGTGTAAGGAGGGCCTTCCCGCACCATCGAACAAGCAGTGTTGACATAAGCCGCTGGATCCACAGGTGGTGCAGTTCCTGGAACTCTTTCATCAAAACCAAGGTTAGCAGCGGGTAATTCGGATGTGATCACGTCCACGTACAATTCCATGACTATTATCGTCGGATGTTGTTCGTAGCTTGCTATCGTACATGCCAAGTCTTCATCGTCGTCCAATTCGTATCCCATGTACTGAGCCTCTGTTTGATGTTGTGGAAACCTGTAAACAATCTTCCCCACAGCTTGATCTTCGTGAAGCTTCAGTCGGGCATGAATCCTCTCCCGCAAAACATCCATAGTGCTGCATCCTCTTAATTTCAATGCCTTTGGGCGAGGTCCATCGTACATTATCCCCATTGATCCCTCAACAATTGTACCGTTTGAATATATAAACGCAATCAAACTTTTCTTCATCTTCTTACTTTTAGCTGCACAATACTCGCTGCACCCCCACAACTGACAGATAGTCTCATATACAAATTTTGTTCTCGTAAATGAGTATACTAGTATTTAATACTATAATTAAAAATGAACGCGATGTATTACTATTTTGCAAGGTATTCTGTTAATTCTACGTAATAATAGGATTATTTTTTCGACCAAGCTAATGTTATTTCTTTTCCAAAACTAATATAAAATTAGGTTCAATAATTTTATCTATGGTTTTGTTTATCTCTTTCAATTAGCATTTTTCTTAGTGATTTTGCACAAATTATACTAATTAAATTAGTTAGCCAATCAAATACACTATCTTTCTTATTTTTACAGCTTTTTTTCACCGTTCACACCTACTACCAAATAGCAATTAAAATTATGTACACATCATTATTGTCAATACCTCCATATATATTTTAATTCTTCTTAAATAAACCAAGGATACCTATATTTTTTTCAGGTACGTTTACTATTCTTCCATTTAGAATATCTACTATTTAAATGCAAAAAAGTCCAAATTTGCAATAACAGTATCCTACTTTTTTAAGGCTTTTGGTTACATTCACATTTCCCAGGATCTTTTTTAGTACCTCTCTTATGATACATTAAGATTTCACATGAAAAAGTTCTCTAAATATAGCTTTCACTCAGGTCATAAGACCTATATTAGGACATCCTTCTTTATCTCGTTTGTTATTCTTTTAATAGCACAGCCTATCATATTACATATAAAGTCCTATGAAATTTTCATAAATCATAACTTCACATCTTAAATCATAATTTCACATCATAAATCATAAAAATTAATATAAAATAAATAAATCTATATTATTAATATCATAATATTTTAAATAAATTTCTCTACCGATATAAAAAATATTTTCACTATGACTATATAAAAATTATAGTATAAGCATAAAATTCTTAAAAATACTAACCGGTAAGTATTCAGAGAAGCAAACAGAAAAAAGCCTCTGCATGAAAGAAAAATTTGTTAGATAATTTAATAACTTCAATCTCTAAGTAAAAGTTATTAGATATTATTGTATCAATTAAAAAATTATGCAACAATCATGCTAAATTAAATATATTTTGTAAGATAATATATTAAAGGAATAAAAATAACAATATATATATAAAATTTTATTGATGTATATTCAATTTAAAATATATTATTCGAATTTTTATATCAAGAAAATATTAATGAATTTTAAAAGATAATTATTTTTTATTCTTAACTCATCTCATTAAAACTAAAATATATAGTTAGTTATTTCAATAAGCGTTTTCCATAACATGAATTTTTTAAAAAAATATATTTGATCATTAAAAATAATTTTATGTCAAAAATATGATATTAAATTTAATTAATATTATTCAATATATTCCATTTCAACTTTTAATACAATGATTGAAGAAATAAAGAAGAAAATCATCTGCAAGGTACATGAAATGAAGAATAAAGATATTTATATAAATAATAGTATATATAAATTTCATAAATAGTATATTTTAAATTTAAAATATACTATTTAAAAATTATCATTAACAAAAATTTAAAGATATTTATATAAATAATATTTAATTCAATCACTAACTTTTTTCTATAGATTATAATATGAAATTATTTATTTTTGTTAAAAAAAAGTATATTAAAGCTTCAATTCACTTAAAATATTGTCATAAATTATAAAATATAATTAATGATTGTAAAAAAAATATTGTTAATAACATGTTAGTTTTCTAAAAAATATAATATGTTAAAGTTTCAATTTTTTCTAAATCCTAGATCATCACTTCACATTATAAGTCATAATAATCAAAATAAATTAAAAATTATAATATAAATGTAAAAAATCTACAAATACTAACCAGTAAAAATCACAAATTATCACAGACCACATATATTTATATAATTTTTTTCTAAATCCTAGATCATCATTTCCCATCATAAATCATAATAATCAACATGAAATATAAATTATAATATACATACAGAAATTATAAAAATATTAACCAGTAAAAAATATAAACTATCACATATCATATAAATTTGTATAAATCTTTTCTAAATTCTAGATTACCATTTCACATCATAAATCATAATAATTAACATAAAATAAATATTATAATATAAATACAAAAATTATCAAAATTTAAGCAAATAAAATTTATAAATTATAACAGAAATTTCTTTCTAACTCCTAAATCATCATTTCATGTCATAAATCATAATAATTAATTTAAAAAAATATAACATAATAACAAAAATTATAAATATACTAACCAAACAAGAATTGACTGGGATCAGATTTGCTCCAAAGCAAAAAATGCTTCCGAATGAAATGCACAAAATAAAGAACGGATGACGATTTATGAATGAACTGCGGCTGCAAGTTTTGCGAACAAGGAAGAGAAGCAGAGCGCTTGCGAAATGGTTTCTCAGTGAGAGGGTTTGAGTGAGGAGAGACGGCTGTCAAATGGTTTCTGAGTGAGAGGGGACGAGCGGGTGGGGGTATAAATAGGGGGGAGGCGCCTGATGAAATGGCGCCTCCCAATTCAAAATTCAAACTTGGCGCCCAGGGCGCCTTCCCTACGGAGGGCGCCAGTTTGAATGGCGCCTCCCGCAAGGAGGGCACCACTTCAAAAGGAGCCTCCAAGGGGGAGGACGCCATTCTGAATGGCGCCTCCAACCCCTTCAGGCGCCATTCAAAATGGCGCCCTGCGTATTTTGGTAAAATGTTTCCAAACTACCGTAAAACGGTAAATTGTTTAGAAAATATGCGTAATTCGGTATTTTACCTGACATAAGGTTTTGGTATCATTCTAAACTATTAATGACTTGCCATTTCCCTGTATTATTACATGGAAAATACTGTTGATATAAAAAGTGGATTTCGAATTTTTTATATATATTAAATTCAATTTTATATATTTACTTTGCTATTCTTAATGATAGCTCTTAATTTTCATTTAGAATCCAATTTCAAATTCTATTTTTTTGATACTATTGCATTATAAAATTTTAGACATACCATATGATCCACGAAGAATAATCGTTACTCAATTCTCAGGAAAGACAACCTTAATCCTTTAAACTTATTTATTTAAGTATCGGTAAAAAGTCAATTGAGATTAAGTCTTTGAAAAATTATTTAATATTTACAGATTTGATTTTATATCACATTATCTTGTAAATAAAATTGCTTTGATCACTTAATTTTTTTTTGTAATTCTCAAAAAGATGACTGAAAAAATAAAGAAATAAAAAGAAACAATTGTATATACAATATAAGTACTAATAATATATTATTACCAATTTTCATATCTATTATACCTTCAATTCCCATTTCTATTTATCAAATTTTATTCAAACAGAAAAAAATTCTAGGCAGAAACGTAGTTAGAAATTTTGGCCTTGGGGGCCAAAATATTGGAAGAATCTATCAATAATTAGAATTCCATTTGTTTTAATGAAAAATATTTTTTTATAAATATAATTATAAAATATTAAGATGAAAATTTTTATTTTATTTATTTAATATTAAATATAAAGAACTAAAGAAAGTAACTCTTTCTATTTAAAAAATTTATTTTTCTTTATCATCATGCAATTTGGCATATTTTTTTAATAATTAATATAAGTGATATATCACTTATTCATTTTATATATATATATAAATAATATTTTTAATAAAAAATATTTTTTCATGAAATAAACGAAGAATGTGATAAGATTTTTAAAGAAACAAGTGCAAAAAAGAAAAACACTTAAAAGCTTTTTATTCTAATGAAAAATATTTTCTAAATGAATATTATATTTATATTTATTTATAGTTATAACAATTTAAAAGATAAATTACTCAATAATAAACATATAATTATGTGAGAAAACGTTGTGGTTCGAGCATACTGCTCTGCCCTATCGAATCCCACCTTTATCGCCATGCAAGAAGAAGCAAGTGATATATTACTATATTGATTGATTTTTTCGTTCTATAAAATGTGCTAGTTACACCATTAATTTATTCTCAAGTATCTCCCAAATAATAGTTGACATAAATTTCTGCCTTAGGACGGTCTCTTGGCTACATAGAACTATTTATTAGTAATTAGTATATACTATTTTAATACTTTACAAATTTATTATCCGTTTCTTTTAGAGTTATATGTCTAACAGAATTCTATTATAAGTTACTTGTACGTAGTACGCTGACGTATTCTTGTAACTTCTTACTAACTGTTTGTTGTGAAACAAAAAAAAAAAAAAATTTATTGTCATTTCATATATATATATATATGCTTTTTTGGAAATCAAACACATGCAAGTCATTGTCATATTCATAAGTTGATAAACCTATACTTGATCGTCTGCAAGTTTGAGGGGTTTGTTCATCCTTTTTTTTAATTATTTTTTTAAATTACACACGGGAAAAAGCCCAAACTAGGGAACAATATAACTAGGAGTATAACGAGTTATATATTTAATGTATTTGTATTGTAAATTACTTATATATAGTATGCTAACGCATTCCTTTAACTTCCTAGTAACTGTTTCTCATGAAACCAGAAAAAAAGTTATAATTTATTGTCATATTGTATGCTTTCTTGGTGACATAAGAAAAATAAAACTCATGCCACTCATTCTCATTTGGATAAGTTGGGATTTATTTGATAAACCTACTTGATCCGATCCAAGTTCGAGCACTTGAGCTCCTTTTTTAATTTTTTCCCCCCATCATTGAAGGGCAAAGTCCAAATTAGGAAATATTCCATCCGTTTCTTTTTATTTATCATATTTTAAAAGAATTTTTTGTTTCTTTTTATTGTTTTACAATTTCAATGAAGTATTAAATATTTTTTTTTCTAAATCTATCTTTTTTTATTAATAAATATTTTATTATTCTATAATATTAATCAATTTATATTTATTTCTTTATATTTCTCTCTCTATATTCAACTATCTTAAATTTTGTGTATAAAAAATAATTTTATAAAATTTATTAAAAATAAATAAATTAAACTACTTTCTTAGAATGAAATCAGTTAACTATAAT
Organism: Sindora glabra; assembly: GCA_020226215.1. Lineage (NCBI taxonomy): Eukaryota > Viridiplantae > Streptophyta > Magnoliopsida > Fabales > Fabaceae > Sindora > Sindora glabra. Next base: position 60,696,629 of record CM035235.1, on the reverse strand, counting down.
AAATAAATAGAAATGGATGATTCCCATCATATTTTTTAAAAGAAGTTTGCCAAGCAATCAGCAAAAATCATTAGCCTCTTATAGCAGTGAGAAAATTTAACGAATCATGGTTTCTCTAAACATTAAGGGATAGTATTAACTAAAGGGTTGGAAGAATGCATAGAACAGCAACTCTTTATATCTATTCGGACAGGAGAGGAAGAATCATCTCAAAAATTATCATTGGATTTTGAATTTACATATATTATATAATTTTAAAAAATAATTTCTTACATGCCATGGTCTTAAAAATTAAACTCATGTCAATCCAACATAACCCTTTGTATTATTATATACTTTTTCAAGATGCTTGCTTTGCATTCATATTATTTAATTATATATTTTATTTATACACAATTTATTGTTAGTTAATAATTTTAGTTTTTTTTATAATTTGACCTAATATATTGAGTGTGTGAATAGTGTAATGTTAACTGCATTTTTTTTTAATTCTCAGCGGCAGTAGGAATGTTTTTCAAAATTTTTCTTTAAATTTTATAAATTTGCGGCCAAAAAAAAAATACAGGCAAAATAAAAAGGGTGTTTTTTTCTTGGTTCTGCCACGTTCTTCTCTATATAAGTAATGTGCGGGACCAGTAACTTAACGGCGTATCTCAACTCAAGGTCCTCTGCGAAGCATGTTCAGCTGCGCCCGCGTGGCTTCCAAATACCCTTTCCTCGGTGTCTTATAGAAGTTCTCAGATTCATGAAACTGAATGAAATTCTATTCGTAGGGTTTTGTTTTGTCTATTCCAACTACTTTCAATCGTTTTCTCACGCAATATAAAGGTACAGCTCTGAAGAGGATATTGCATTATGGGGGTCTCGTTCAAGGTGTCGAAGACTGGTAGAAGATTTCGTCCAAAACCTCAACTTCAACCGGAACCAGTTTCTGCTGATGACGCATCGGAGAATTCGAGGGCTAGTGTTGCCTCCAAGAATGATTTTTCCACTCGAGAATCCGAGGTAAGTGTGGAAACGAGTCAATTTGTTTTTTCTTTTGTTGAGAAATTGCTGGAAAAATGAGATTTTAAAACGAGGGAGATTCTGGGCTTTGTCAAAATATATGAGTTTGGTATGATATCAACCTTTTTACTCGTTGGATAATTTTCCATTCTACACAATCTTTCCCTTTATTTTAGCTTTTGTTTTAAATACTAGGGTCTTAGGCTAGAAATTACGTTTTTCTTTTTTCCTGATAATTAAGAGACTAAAAAATTGAAGCTTCTCCAGAATTAGTGCTAGTTTCGCTGCTTAATTCCACCAAAATCGGTAAGTTAAGGGTTTCAGGTGTGTTCCCTTGTTCAAAATTGAAGCCGGAGGTCTCCGTATTTACTATCAGTGAACGCTATGGTTTGGGCAAGTATGATTTAGGCACAGCAAAATAATAAGGGGTGGAGACTATGCTTGGAACTTGTGCTAAAGCTAGTTGTAAAAACTGAAAATTAAGGTTTCATAAATAACTAGGAAAAAAACCCACTTCAGTAAGCTACGCGACTTGCTCTTTCATGTTGTATATATGGTTATTAGAATCTTATGATTTGAATCTTCAGATCTTAGGATTCCAGTCTTCCCGTTTGAAACAGGGGATGAAACTCTCCTAGAATTGGATGAATCATGATGGAACCCCTTTAATTATGCAATTCTGGCGATTCATCTGGTGAATCCAATGATTTGCTGAGCAAAGCAGGATTACGATCTTTACACCTTTGATTCACTTTTTACTCCATTCTTATTATAAAATCTTGATTTATTAAATTGAAGCCTTACCTTTATCTTGAAACGCTAAACCTCCTATATTCTAAGATGAGTTTAACTAACTTGTTACTTACATATTTATGACTAGTTTTTTGTTTAATTCTACGTAGTTTTGACTCTTAAGGGTTATAACTCATGAATCATGTTGAGTTTAAACCTTTCTGAGTTGAGTCTTCATAATAATTATATACATGAGTTTATGATATTCAAAGAATTTTTTTTTCTTGGCTTATAGTTATTATTCTTTGGCCTCTATGGAAATTTCATATACATAGCATATATATATATATATATATATATATATATATATTCATGTTGAAACATAAATCTTATTGATCCTTGATTCATAAAATATTCTTTTCAAATCACAATACAATTTGCAATTCGATAACATTGGTTGTATATGGTTGGAGCAGAATGCTAGAATTTTTAACCAGCAATACCAGTTTATGTTCTTGGTGTGAGATAAGCTTATGGTTGCTACTTCGCGTAGGCTCAAACCTTATGGTTTCTTTCAAGGGACAAGTTTGATTGAGTTGCAGCAGAGGGATCGTGAATCTGATTTAGAACTTTGATAGGGTGGTTTCTTTTTTGTGTTTTTCCCCCTTCCTGTAGTTTTTAAGGTTTTTGAGTTGGGATGCTCTTAAACATGTCCTTTTGTGTTACTGATCTGTATTGATGTAGCTATCATTCTGTTAAGACATATATATATATATAAGTATTTTAGAATTTGGTAGCTGAACATGAAATAAAAAAATTGCACCATTCAGCAATTTTTTATTTATAGAAAAGAAATAGGACAAGTCCTCAAACAGTAGGGGAAAAGATGATGATGATGATGATAAATGAAACCTTCCTATAATATATCTAAGATTAACTTCCAATTTCTTTGCAAATATGTCAAACTTATTTCTCAAAATAAACCATGAGCTTTTAAGCCAAAGTGAGGTAACAAACAAAATTTTATCCAACATCATTTCCATTCAGCAAATTACAACTGATCTACAAATACATATCCATTATTTGGAAATATGTGTGTTTTAATGTTTGGGTTAGGGACTACTCATAGGCAATGAGGCTTTGGAATGTGGTTCTCAACCCTATTGGTAATTTGGTAGTTCTGTGGTTCCCTATCATGGGGAAATTTCAGCCTTCTTTAAAATTTTTATAGTTCTTTAGGCATTTTCTCAGGAGATTGACTGAAATTAATTGAACTGGCAATGTTAATAATAGGGATTATTTAACATATTGATATTCTATTTCCTCTTATATATTGGTTTTAATCATGGTAGTTGGAATTGTGTGATTCACGATTCAAATTGCACGAATTTTGGTCCATCATCAAATTGATTTGAATCTTGCGTAGAATCATTTCTTCTCGTGAATCGCACTCTTAATTATGTGTATTGTCACTGGATCATGAGGTATCAGTCTATCATGACAATTTCAGCTTCAGATAGTGCAATTCTCTAGCAGATTCAGCAAATGGGAAAGGAAGAGAATGGTAGGCTGGGTTGGTGGCTTTGGCTGGAGCACAGCAGGACCAGTTGGTGGTTGATGTGGTGATGATCTGCTGTTGAAGAGGAGCTCCTGTGTTAGGGAGGAAGGGAAAGAAAAACTGGGAAAGGGTGGGTTTCAGCTGGTGAAGAAGCTAATGCCAGGAAAGAAGGCCTGAAGTTGAGGTGATGGGGAAGGGGGTGCAAAGAGAGAAGGGGGAGATCAAGAAGAAGAGGAGAACTGGGAAAGAAGGGGAAGATGGCACTGGAGAAAAAGGAAAAAGAAGAGAAAATATGAAATGAAAAAGGAAAAGGGGGGGGGGGAAAGAATGGGAATATTTTTAATTTTTCTTTTTAGCCTATGATATATTAAGTTTGTTTTGAATATAGATGAATAAACTCTTCAGTTTTGAAGCTTCATATTTATGATTTTTTTTTAGTTTATGATATTAGAGAGATAATATTTTTGTTAATTTAGTCTTATGATTTTTATCGTCTATACTTATATTTTATCATACATATCATAAAACATGCTATTGTTATACTGTCTGGTGAATATTAATGATTCATGAGTCATGAAATTGACCTTTCAACTTGCGATGCAATTCACAATTCAATAACCATGGTTTTAATAATAATGTAATGCAGAGCAATCTTGCTGTGGCTTGTGAAAACATTTCTGGACCTCATCCATTGACAGGTTAGTCTTATTTTAAAGTACAATGGCCACGCAGCTCCTGTACAGATTCTAACATTTTGTGATCTTTCCTTTATCTGACAGATAATGAAGCTTCATTCACATTGAACCTGTTTTCAGATGGTTATTCTATCTCAAAACCCTTGGAGGTTTGTTATAAGAGGCAGTTCATATGTGAAATTGAATCTTATCTAAACAAAGATGATCGTGGCACTAGCTCATGTTGCCTCTTAATTCTATGTAATGTATGAATTTTCAGAATGAAAATGCAAACCAGTCAACATTTCAAGATGTGCCAAAGTTGTTGCATCCATATGATAGGACATCAGAAAGTCTTTTCTCAGTAAGTCTCGTTATTCTATGATTTTCTTCTTGTCCATCTAATTTAACTCTTGAATGAATCGCCTATTTTAAAAAAATTGCTTTGCAAATGCTCACAATCATTTTGGACAATTAGCACCTCCCTATAAGGGTAATAAGCAATAAGCAATGCTGTGTGCATTTTTTTTAATACCAACAGGGGGGGTAGCAAACACTGGGTAGCTCCCGCTCCTGCTTCTCCAGTAGAAGAAAATTAAAAGAACAGGCTGTCATGTGCATCATCTTTATTTTCTTTATTGTCATCATTTTTGCCTGTTTGTCTACTTCCCACCAGTCCTGCATGCACTTACCTTCTTATTCTTTGTAATGGTGTTTCTGGAGGCTATTGAATCAGGTCATTTGCCTGGAGATATTCTTGATTTTTGCAAGTATGTTGATGGAGCACTTATATGTGAGGTGAGCCTACTCTACTTTTAATAGCTTACAGCTCTGATTTAATATATACTAGGATACAGCAGTCTTCTTGGCTTTATTCTGAGGATGTCATTTCCTGTGCTTGGGGGTATCTGTAATTGATTGATTACATCATTGGAGAACTGTATCATGTCAGGATTTCTGCTCGGTTTCTTTGATTGTTGAGGGTTTCTTATGTACCACTATGTATTGTTGATTCAAAATTTTCAATGACTACCTCTCAGGTTTGACCTTTAGATGCCTTTGTGAATAAATGGTTCACTTACAAGGCTGCTGACTTTACTCTCATGCACTAGTAACATAGCATAATTGGGTTTCATGTCATCTAGTATGAGAAATTTTGCTCAGCTGTGTATAATTTCCAATCAAAAACTGATCACGACCATTTATTGTATCCTTATTACTATTGGTACTTGATACAATTTAAAAAGATTGGGCTTTGCATTGATTCTGTAACTTTCAGGTTCGTGATTACCGAAGTTGTTCTGAAAAGGGGTCTGGTGTTTCATCTACTGATGGCTCCCCTATTATTAGCAGAGTACGCCTCCGGATGTCATTGGAGAATGTTGTGAAGGACATCCCATCAATGACAGATGATTCTTGGACATATGGTGATTTGATGGTGAGTATGATTTGCCATTAGTGAATGATCAATTCCTATGATCCTGTCATTTAATGGTTATTTGTACAACCTGATTTTATTCACACTGATGGTAGGAAGTGGAATCCCGAATACTGAAAGTGTTGGAACCACAACTTCATCTAGATCCTACTCCGAAGTTAGATCAGCTATGTGACAGTCCAGTTCCAACAAAGGTATAAGTGAGCTCTGATTCTCCCTTGAATGAACTTAATTGTGTATGTCTGTCTGTATCTTAATTTTTTGAACTTCATTTTGCAGATTAGATTAAGTCTGAGTAGTTTGAGGAGAAAGAGATTGAGGCAGATGCCTGAGATTACTGTTACTGCTAGTAATAAAATCCATGGGAAAAAGGTTTGCATTGATAGAGTACCTGAAACCTCAACTAGCAGGTTTGTTGATTCAGGAACCATTTCAGCTTGTTCTAATGCACAGCACAACCATGATAATCTGGCAACACAAAATCTTAGTGCAAACACTGCCATGGCTTTGAGAACTAAGAGCTTTGCATCAGATGCCTCTCTCTCAAGCTTGTCTATGGTTACCCCTCAATCAAGGTACCAAATGGGGATTGGAATTCCAAGAACCTTGCAAGAGCAAGGATCGGCTCCTGCTATTAGTGCATCAGAGGCTTCCTCTGCTGCACAGGACATCATGATCCCTTATGTTGATAATGCCAACTCAAATGCCTCCCTTCATGCCAAGAGGGAGAATCAAGATGGACGTACATCTCCATTGTCCAATTTAAGTAAAAGAATGAGGTCAACATCTGCTGGTTTAGATAGTATGCGACAGCAGCAAATAGGTTCGCATGTTGATGGCCTTCAAGGAACAGATATGACTTGGCAGAATGCACTCTTACAACATCAACAAATGCCCAGAGGACTTCAGTATGCCAGTATGGGAAATCCGAAGTTTCCCCAGCAAGCTTTTGAAGGGGGGTTGAATCAAGATGCTGGATCTCTTCAGTTTGCTGCTGGTCAGCAAGCCATGAGATTTACTCCCAAGCTAGAGCAGTTTGAGATGGAAAAATTAGATGGTTCTGAGAACAGCCAGAATAAAGGTGATATGCGGATGGAAATGGAGACAAACCGACTAGACCCTCAACAATCACGTCCACTGCAAAGGTTACCCCAACATGCTCTTCTGAGATCTAATTTTCCTCAGTCAGCCTGGAATAATCTGGGTCAAAATATGGAGATAGAAGCCAAAAAGGAGGAGCAGCTCCAGAAAAGGAGAGCTGTACAGAGTCCTCGATTACCTAGTGGGGCATTACCTCAATCTCCTGTGTCTTCAAAATCAGGGGACTTCTCTAGTGGTTCGGTTTTACCCAATTTTGGACCAGCTTCAGCAGCTGCTGCACTTGGGGCATCACAAAAAGATAAGACAACAATGTCTGCAGTTCCTGCTGCTGTTGGGAGTCCATCTTTGACTAGTGGCACTAATGATTCATCACAAAGGCAACACCAGGCCCAAATATCTGCAAAACGAAAATCTATTTCTCTTCCCAAAACCCCAGTGATGAGTGGAGTTGGTTCTCCAGCTAGTGTTAGTAATGTTGGTTTGCCATTAGCAAATAGTCCTTCAGTGGTGACCCCACCACTGGGTGAACAATCTATGCTTGAGAGATTCTCAAAAATTGAAATAGTGTCAATGAAGTATGTTGAAATCATACCACCTTGTGACTATATCATTTCTTGTTTATATGTAATTATTTTTGCATTTTTCATGTCCTGATCTTTTATGGTCTTTTATCAGGCATCAACTTAACTGCAAGAAGAACAAGGCTGATAATAATGCCGTGAGAAAGCAAAGTTCATACTCAACCCAGCTTATAGAGGCTGGCCTTGCGAGTCTGTCCAATGAAGAGGATTCAAAGGATGATGCTTATGTAAAGCCTTTGTCAAAGTCACTTGTAGGTGGCAGTATGAATGTCTGCAAATTAAGAGTTTCAAATTTCATGCTGCCTGAGCGTGTAGTTCAAGGTTTGTCTAAATATTTGTTGATACTCTTGTTGCCTTGGTGACATCTTATCCTCTTTGCAAGAAATTTTGTTTTCTTCTGCAGGAAATGTTGTTTCTATTATTCCCAAGGTGCGAACTAGGATGATAATGTTTGAGAAGCCATCTGATGGTACCGTTGCAATGCATTATGGAGAAATTGAGGATGGTGATTTCTTAGCTGCAGAGGATTATCTGCCTACTTTACCCAATACTGTAAGTTTTATAATAGACTAAGAATTTTCATTGTAATAAGAACTCATCTTTATAGTTGAATGCATTTTCAAATTTTTGAACAATTACTCATGTTCCTGTGTTTCTCCTCTAGCAAGATTTTACCATAGTTTAAACATTCATTTTAATCTTCCATTTAGATAATACCTTTTGTTCCTTTCATTCTCCCCTTGCTTTGAGGTTCCGGGAGTGGGATGCTGAAGATCCATTTCACATTTGAGCCTATTGCTCGTAGTCCTCTGATATCTTGCATCTACAATTCTGACCATATTATTGCTGCCATTTCAGATGTTGACTTTCTCTACAGAACTTTTCATCTTACTGCATTTCTGCAGTCTCCATTCTGTATAAGGGATGCTTAGTTGTCCCTATTGTAGGGAATTTTTTGTTTCCTCTTGCTTCATTCCACTTATTAATCCTAGAACTCTTCAGCCAACTACCACTTGTTGCTCTCTCGGCCTATTTCTAGCTTTTCTTGGCAGAAATGGCATAATCAAGGGGAAGCTAGTGAGAGAGCGAAACATTTAGTCATGTTTACTCTCTATTTATGTGATTGCACTAACATTTTTGGCTAATTTCTGGACCAGCATTATGCCGATTTGCTTGGAGCTGAGTTCTGTAATCGGGTATGTTGTTTTAATTTCTGATTAATCTGGAGCCAAATGGAAGCCAACCTTAGAATCCATTTTAATAGAGTTGTCTACTTTTCCTTTATTATTATTTTTTTTAAGGTAGTCTCTATTATGGATTTAGCGAGAGATTGAAAAGCCCTGTTGAGATGAGTTTTAAGTTCTTTCCACTATGTTCTCCTTGAGAGGATTTGCTTCCACTTAAAGCTCATGGTTATTTTTGAAGGATAAGTTTGATGGAATTGGGAGTTTGTTCTAGATCATTGAATAGATTTTATTTCTTGGCTTTATTTTCGAGTAATTTTTAGCCTTTTTAGTTTTTTCCTTTATATGAAGGATTGTTTATCCTCTTCTCATGTGCTCGTTCTTTCTTCTTTTAATCTTTTTCTATTAAAAAAAAATTCTATACTTTTCTTAATTAAAATATTTTTCTATAATTTTTTTTTGGACTCTGTAATTTAATATGCTTGCCAAGTGCAGATGATAAAGGAAGGATATGTCGTGGAAGACCACAACGTTCAATCAAGACCAAATCGAGTGAATCTTCCATCAGGTGGTCAACCAAGTGGAGCTGGTGTACCTCCTAGGAATCCTGTAGCTGAAATGCAGCAATATGGAGAACCAATTTCTGGTCAGTTATCCAATGATGTTGCGAAACCAGTGAGTGCATCTCTAAATGCATCCCAGAGCCTTGTAGCTAAGATGTTGCCACCTGGAAACCCTCAGGCCTTACAAATGTCTCAAGGACTTCTTTCTGGTGTTTCGGTGGGTCCAAGGTCTCAGCAACTGGACCCACAACAACAACCAGTACAGCAGCAACAACAAAACCAACACTCTTTACTTCAACAGCAGAATCCCCAATTCCAGAGATCTTCTATGATGCTTGGATCAAATCCACTTTCTCATCTAGGTGCTATTGGGCAGAATCCTAACGTGCAGTTGGGTAATCACATGGTCAACAAGCAGCAAACTCTCCAGATGTTACAGCAGCAGCAGCAGCAGCAACAGCAGCAGCCTCAAATGCAGAGGAAAATGATGATGGGACTTGGACCAGCTGTGGGTATGAGTAACGTGAGAAATATGGTTGGGCTGGGAGGCCTGGGCAGTACCATGGGAATGGGAGCTGGAAGGGGGATAGGTACTGGAATCTCAGCACCAATGGCATCTATTTCTGGCATGGGAAATATGGGTCAGAATCCAGTGAATCTTGGCCAGGCTTCGAACATTGGCAATACAATAAGCCAACAATTAAGGTCTGGTGCAATGACTCCCTCTCAAGCTGAAATATTGGCATCAAGACTAAGAATGGTACACAATCGTGGAAACATGTTAGGGACAACTCAGTCTAACTTAGCTGGCATCTCAGGAGCCAGGCAGATGAACCCAGGTTCCTCTGGTCTTTCAATGTTAGGTCAATCTCTGAATAGGGCTAACATGGGTTCACCACTGCAGCGAGCCATTGGACCGATGGGCCCACCAAAGTTGGTGAATCTTTACATGAACCCGCAGCAGTTGCAGTTACAACAGCAACATCAGATGCAGCAACAAACACAGCAGCCGCAGGAAACAGGTTCACAACTGCAGGCAGTTGTTTCACCGCCACAGGTGGGCTCACCATCAGCATCTACCTTGGGGGTTCCACCAATGAACCAACAAATGCAACATCAGCAAGCAAGCCCACAACAAATGAGTCAAAGAACTCCAATGAGCCCACAACAAATGAGTCAGAGGACCCCGTTGAGCCCACAACAGATGAGCTCGGGGGCCCTCCATGCTATGAGTGCCGGTAATCCTGATGCTTGTCCTGCAAGTCCACAATTGTCTGTTGGTAGTATTACGAACTCCCCGATGGACATGCAAGGTGTGAACAAAAGCAATTCTGTTAATAATGCATAAGGAAGTTGCAATAGCTTAAGAGTTACAGATCTAATGGCTATTCTTCGTCAGTAAATGAAAGTAGTAAAGCATATGATGTTGAACTTGAATGTCTGTCGGGGACGGAATCAGCAGTAAGATGATTCTGTCTGAAGCAAAGAGAATGAGCTTTTCTGTTTAAATAAATGTAGGATATGATCCAATAGGAAACTAAAATGGTGCTGCATAACTAGTAGTCTACTAGGAAACTGCATATTGACTTTATGTTAATAGTAATTAGTTCTTGGTTCTCTTCAGTTGCATTTTAAGTGTTACTTGTGCATAAGGTGGTTTATGTTTTCAATAATTTTGTTGTCTATAGCTTTAATTCCAATTTTTGTTGTATGGAATGATCAACAGTTCAACAGACATTGTTATCTGAAGGCCTGTAGTAATTGTAATGAAATTTTGCGTTCAATTGGTATTTTTGATTTTGCTATTCAATTTTACATGCTATTAAACATCAATATATCATTTATTTGTTGGTTCACATATCAAATTGTGTTTTTATGAGCTTTCATTGTTTCCCACTGATGGTATCAGTAATGAAACTGATTATCAAATCAAAGTGGATCCATGATGAGAGTTAATGATGGAGGATAATAATAGAACGAGTTACATCTAAGTGTGGGGCTAGGATCTCTGTTGTCTCAAAATGATTGAAGTATTCGTGTGGGACATGATATCTACAAGACTCCACGATATAATTTTTTAGAAAGTAAATATCTTTATAAGTTTTTTAGAAGTTATTCAAAGTTATTTAGTTGATTTTACAAATAATAATAATAATAATAATAATATATTATATATATTATTATATATATATTATATATATATTATTATTGTTGTTGTTGTTGTTGTTGTTGTTACATTTCTTTCATTTTTAGTTATAATAATTCAAAAATAGAGTAAAATTTTATTGTATAAATATTATTAGCAGTTTGTACTTTGAAACTTTGTATGGTACTTCTTTTATTATTTAAAAGACCTATCTTTGAAATATTACATTTAATTTTTTTCAAAATTGGCGGTATCTATCCTTTTCACGTTAATACGTGCTTCCTACAAAAAGGGGTCTGAGTAGTTTATGAGAATATTAATCTTCATGCTATCATTGTTACATTGTATTTATAAAATAAGACATTTACCAATTCACAAAATTAACCATAATTTATAAGAATTATCCACCTGCTGACAATTCCATAGCATAAGTCAAATCTAATGGGGATTTGATTTGATCTAAGTGCAAACCCTCAGCCAACTTGTCATGGTAAGGCCATATTTGATAACTCCCAAATCCTTGGTTCACATAATGTAATAATAAAATATTCTATTTTATGTTTTATTATCAAAAGCATAAGATATGTTTGTTTATTATTTTTAAAAATAATTATTTATTTTTATATTTTTAAAAATAGAAGAATCTATTCGATAATTATTTTTAAAATTTATTTTGAAGAATTATAATTTTAAAGAGGTTTCTATGGTATAAATATGAAAAATTGTATGACATACAGCACACCACGTGCCTGACTTTTGATATAACTATAGTCTGACTTGTAACGATAGCCCTTGATGGCTTGTGAACATGTTACCGTGTCTTTTAGTTGTTAGAAGAGGGAAGCTTAGTATCAAATTTACGAAATAACCTTAGTGAAGGCCTGTAAACCTCTGAAAAATATGAAGCAGGACTTTGGGCTCTACACACTCTATCAATTGCTAAATGTTAAAGTAATCCTTATGTAAATGTTAAAAAGTTTGATGAATTTTTAAAAATTTTTAATGTAAAACTTATAAAAAAATATAAATTTTTATTTAAAATTCTCTAATTTTTAATAAAAATTTACAATTCATCATATGAAATTCTATAAAAATTTGAAAATTTTCTACTTCATTTAAAAATAAGATATTTCAACAAAAAATTAAAAATTAAAAAAATTTTCACAAATTTTGCAAAAATGAAATATGTATTCATACGATTTTTCTAAAGTATGTATTGTAGCATAGCCTACATTGTTTTGGTTTTGTACATAAAAGAAAATATATTTTAAATACATAAATTTTAATTGATTTTATTTCAATTTCAATTCTCTTCATCTAAAGAATCACTTGTTGAGATAATCCACTTGTATGAAGAATTTTTGTATTCGTACGTTACATAAATTTAAAAAAAAAAAAATATTTTGGTAACAAAGATCATTTCTTAAAAATTTGTCTTGTTTAAATTTGACAATTCACCTTTTAATTTTTATATTGTGAAAGTTTATAATTAATGATGCATTTATATTTTGTTGTCATGTGGCATGCCTCTCTATTAGGTGACCCTCATGAAAAGTGATTGTGTACAGAAATAAATTAGGATTGATCAATGTGATGAATTATATATCAATAAAATATCAGATATTTTATTAATAGGAGCATGTGAAATATGATTCGTTAATATTAAGATTTTAAAGATATATGTCATGAGAATTTTGTACTTTTATATTTCTATATCAATGTGAAGAATTTATAAAACTCTACCTATTAGAATATTAGAATGTATTTCAAATTTCTTATTTTTATAAGATTGAAAATCCTCTTTCAAATAATAGAATTTAATTGGGAAATTTGAATCATAAAATCTATTAAATTAAATTCTCATTATGAACCATTTAATACAAAAATAATAATGTATTACTGTAAATTGATTATCTATCAATGATGATAATGATTGGGAGAATTCGTAATAATAATTTTTCAATAACTAAAATGGATAGGATCTATTTATAAGTCATTTTCTACTTGATTTAGTAATTTTATAAAAATGGGATCCCTATTTCTATACTCTAATGACAAACTATACATTTCTATCATCATCCAATCATACAACATTCAAAAAGTGATCTCATACAATCAAAGTGATCTCTATAATTGGTTTGCACTACAAATAAAAAAGGAGTATTAATGTCAATTATATCATGGTAAAAATTTTGATTTGGTAGGCTCTTGAATTTCTACATAATATAACTAGAAGCATGAGTATTTATGTAATTATTAATTTATGAAATTTATCTACATATAATTATAAGACTAAATTTGATTCATTGTGAGTGTAATATATTTTATATTGTCAATTAATGAATAAAAAATGAAATATCATTAAAGTTTATAAGTAATTAAAATTCTTTAATTATAATCAAGAAGTTTTAATAACTTTTTATTAACATTGAAATACATTATAGTATAAAGTTAATTTATCCTAACAATGGATTAAATTTAAATTTTATAATATTGTGCCTATTCATATATTTTTCAATAAATAATTAACATCAAATTCACATAATTTTTAACATTTCTTAATTTAATTATTGAACAAATTATTTTAAGTTAAGGAATTTTACATACTCGATGGGATTATATTTCCTTTCTAGATTGTTGCATCTGAATACTGTTTTGTGAATGTATTTTATATGGGTGTTATTAATGAGTACACTAAGAAAATTGGCTGAATATATTTAATGATATTAAAATATAATTTCTCTAAAATTTATCGATTTCATAGAAATGATAAGTGACGTTTAATCTTAAAAAAAATACACATATTATAATGAATGGCACTAAGAAATTCTCCACAAATATAGCGGAAATCGAAAAAATAAAAATTAATAAGGAGCAATTAAAGGCATTGACCGTGAAAAAATGGGTGTACACAACGGAAAAGGGTGAAAGAAGAAATATCTCATCCTAAAGGCCTTATTTGTAATTTCATTTGTGGCAAGTCTAAAGTAGTACCGCTAATTTCCTATACATCTTTACTGGCTGCATTCACTTTTAAAAGTAAAGTTTCCCGTATCTCATGCATGTATTGAAAAATTAATGTTGTATACAATGCAATAAAATTGAATTTGTACCCTAAAAACCTTTCAATTTTAATTGTGTAACTTAAAAATAAAAAATAAAAAAATTAAATATTTTCTTAATTTATTCTTTTATTCTTGATCTAATTGTATAATTAAATAAAATATCTTTATTTACTCATTCAAACACTCTATTACTTATTTTTTAAAATGTGAAAATAATTTTTAAAAATAAAAAAAGTAACCAAACGGACCCATATTTTCAAAAATATTAAAATTAATATTATTTTATGATTTATTAATAGAGAGAATTATTGAAATATATAAAGAATGTAAGAAATATAAATATAAAAATATCATTTCATAGATAATAAAATAACCAATTTCATCATAGGAGAAAACTAACTTAGATGAAGTTTCCGATCACAGTCTAACACATGTATTACTTTTACAATTCACTTTTAATAATTAAAATTTAATAAATATAATTATTATTTAATTATTCAATTAGTTGAAAATTGAATATATATATATATATATATAATTATAATTGACAACTTTATAATAAATACTTATAAAATTTCACTTAAATTTTTTTACTATAAAATAAAAATTCTATCATTTTATCTATTTTTTTCTTCCATCTATTTCTATTCCACCTCATCGTGCCGAGAAACTAAACTTTGGGCCGGAAACCTATGAATGCTCAAGTTTTAAGGGCTTTAGCCATAAGCCTAACCGGTGCGGATTCAGCAACCGCCTCACACGTGAATTAGATTTTTTGAGGATAATATTATGGGTAGTGCGATTTTTTAATACATTAAATATTTTATTATTACATTATTTTTTAAAATATTAAAATAAATAAATTAAAATTAAAAATATAAATTCTTATACATTAAATATAATTTGATGATAAAAATTATAATTTTTAAAATTGAATTGTTCAATGATCCAAACAAAACATTAATTCATTAACTGTGGAATCGGTTTTAATTTTAAAAATATGAATTATTTCACTCTGAGCAAGTAGGAGGTCATGACACTGGTGTATTCAATTTGGAAGATGAGCGAATGAACTATTTCTATCCGGACGCCAATTATATTTGGCCTCCCCCAGTTTGGCTATTGCTAGATGTGAAGATGACTTGCTACCCAAGAAAATGTTCCACAAATAAACAGAAACGTTATTGGCGTCGGCAACAGAAGCGAAGGAAGTAAGGAGTAGCTTCTGCGGTCGCCGCCGCTACCGCCGCCGCCAATAGAGAGCAAAACATTGATTCCTTCACTTTGGCAATCGTTGATGTTAATCATTGATGTTGGTACTGAGCTTGGTGCAGGAATTGGTGGCGGGGTTGCACGTGATATCTTTATTTATATATGCGATTGTAGTGATTCTTATTAAATATATATATATATATATATATATATATATATATACACATCTTATTATTTGAAATGAAAGTATATAATTTAGATGTTTGGAGCAGGGAAGGAAGCCTCTCGTTCTCAGTCCTCACTTGACCCCTGCTAATATCTTTCAAAATAGGACATCCTGAAAAAGCCATAGTGAGCTCAAGCTCAATCTTTAGCATTCGGTTGACTTGTCTCACCCCAGCTTCCCCTTTTGCTGCTATTCCAAAGATTACAGGCCTTCCAACCTGCATCAATAGAAAATCAACTTCAATTCTTCTAGACCTTCTGACAAAAATAATTATAATTATGTAATTTAGTCAAATGGAAATCTGTGCATAGCACTAAAATATTAAAGAAAATAGGTTGTTTCTTACAAAACTAAAGATTTTTTTGTTTTAATAAAAAATATTCTATTTGTTCAATATTAAATGAGAGTAGTGTGGTGAAATATATTATCCTCTATTTTAAAGAGGAAATTGTTTTCTCTAACTATAAACTACTATACATTATTTTTCTAATGACAAAGTCCATAAGGACATGAAACTCCATTAAAAAGAATTTTTATATGGAAAATATATTTTGACAAGTCAAATGAAGTCTATTATTAACGCTAGAATGATTCGGCAAAGGACATGGATCAATTAAGGTACATGAAAACTGGCCTGATCAATAGCTGATCGCTAAACGAATTTATTGACACTATATGAATGAAGTGAGGGTTACTAGCTACTTATTTTGGAGCATAAAAAATTAATAGAGATCCTTAGCACAAGACTAGACATGTGTAACAAGAGACTCATGGATTAATCATTCTGTATTTGCAAGAAAAACTTTTGCACCAAGGGCTGAGGCACTTGGATATGTCAGTTCCTCGCCGCACTCCACCATCAAAGAAATCAGGAACCTTTCCTCTTGTGGCATGAACCACCTTCAATGAAGGACACCGACAGATAGTTAGAAAATTGCTAGTTACACTTCTATAAGTTTACAAATTCCCTCACAACTTTATACATTACAATTCAACTCAAACAAGTCTTACGGATTTTAAAGTAGATTAGACTAGTTTGATTCAAATTATGCCATAAGTGTATAATTGCAAATATAAGAATTGTAAACCAAGGAGAAGTAAGTAGCATTACACATTAGTTATTGCATGTGTTAAATTCCACTGTTACAGGACATGCAGAAATTGATTTAGATAGTTTCCAATCCAAAACAGGAATGATGTTCTCCCGCTCCTTGCTCTAAACAAAGACAATTTCTAATAGGATATCACACAGTTTGAGAAATACAAGGATGCCTCTATTTTAAATTAAAGCATAGTAAGCCTGCACTTTTAATTGAGCCTGTACATGTTCTAAAATTCCACTTCTTTGTTTTTATTCGTTTTAGTAGACCATGTCTAGTACTACACAATGTCATTTTTAAATACCAGAATGTTACAAGGACAACAATCACATTTATTACATTTGTTGGTTTTTTGGTTGTATAATCAAAAGACAATGTTCAGCTTAAATTCTCAATAAAAAGATCCAAATCAAGCTAATACATGAGATTTTATCCAAGGAGTAAGACTAGTAATTTTATAGATAAAAAACAGCATCCAATTTTACTGATACAGATAGCAGATTTTGAGTCACCTCTTCTAGGACAGCAATGGTGGCAGGAGGATAATCAAGCTGGCGAGCTCCTTGATTTGAGACAACTATACCAGCAACGCCTACATCTACCGCCTTAATTGCTGCCAACATTAGTCCATCCCACATTCAATTGAGCATTCAATTAATTGTTATTTTTATGAACTAAGTTTCTGTTTTACGTAATAAATAAGTTGACTTATAACTTATTAATTTGATTAATAAATTATAGGCTAGCATCTATAAATATTTCACAAACTAGCTTATTGAAAAATAAATAAATTCTCATTTAATAAGCTATTTTGAATAGTTTATAACTTATAAACTATTACATTTTTAAAATTTTTCTAAATCAATCCTTATTCTTTTTATTAAGTTACGACATATGTCATTTATTAATATAAATTATTTTAATTTATATATCTATTTTTATTAATATGTCTTTTTATGTCATTTTATTATTTTAACTGGTGCAACAATTAATTTTATAAAATACTTCTTATACAATCATTTAACTTATCAGTTATCAATTATTTACATAAAATAGAGCCTTGAAGTCCAGTACAATAAACAGGCTAGATATTCTAGCTCTCAACTTACCATATTCACCAGTAAGTATACCTTTCAGGACAGTTGGCAATCAGAAATAGACCTCAACCATGCTATATCCTATAAACATGATTACTCTAATAAATACTAAGAAATCATGGTTTCAGATTTATGTCAGGCGGCAACAAAATTGAGAATGCCAGGCATAAGCTTTCTGTTGATAGTGCAAGGATTGAGCCTTCTGAATTAGCCAACTTAGCCAATATGATATATCACTGCATTTTCTGAGACATTACTAAAAGGGAATTATAATATTATTCTCATTTGTATGGAAAGATGCATTAAGTTTTCCTGTTGCAAACAGTTCCAAGCTTGAGCCCTAATCCTGCAAGCATATAGTTAAAACAACTTCATCCACTTCTATTTATGGAAGGTGAGGTTTGAACAGGTAACTGGACCTTTACTGAAACAAAAATCGTAAAGAACTGGAAGGGGAAGAAGAATGAAGGATGCATTAATGATAAGACACCCAATTAATGGCAATTAAAAAAATTGATCAAGATAATAGAAATTAGTGGAGCAACCCATTTATAAAAGGGAGAAACTAGTTTAATGTTGGAATCATGCTACTCACACAGTCAACCTCAACCTAAAAAAGGCCATCAAAGTTCTTCAGCTGAGGTAAAATCATTCTGCAGGAGCCAGTTCCATTTTATGAAACAGCTTATGGCATCTATCTATCATACATAGAGTACTTGATAATCAACACCAAATTTACAAATAGTCATCTGCAAGCACTTAGATTAGCTAGTGACGCTAATAGAATACATAGGGTACTTGATAATGATCAATACCAAATTTATAAAGTCCTGCTCGTGTTGTATACAATATACGCTTCCAACAAAAGTAGTTTGAGTAGTTTACGAGAATATGAATCTTCGTGCTATCATTGTTACATTGTATCTATAAAATAAGACATTCACCAACTTACAAACTTAGCAACAATTATCATAATTACCCACTTGCTGACAATTCCAAGCACAATTCAAATTTAATGGGATTTGATTTAAGGGCGATCCCTCAGTCAACTTGTCATGCCAAGCCTTGTTTGATGAGCCACATCTTTTATACACGTAATATAATGCCGTGAAGCAGTCATTAGAACATGGAACGAAGCCTCTCATTCTCAGTCCTCACATGACTCCTGCTAATATCTTTCAAACTAGGACATCCAGACAGAACCATAGTGAGCTCAAGTTCATTCTTCAGCATCTGGATGACTTGACTCACCCCAGCTTCCCCTTTTGCTGCCAGTCCAAAGATTACAGGCCTTCCAACCTACATCAATAGAAAATCAACTTCAATTTTTCTATACGTTTTGAGAAAAATAATTATAATTATGTAATTTATTCAAATGGAAATCAATGTATAGCACTAACATATTAAAGAAAAAGGGGTTGTCTCTTGCAAAACTAAGTATTCATTTGTTTTTATAGAAAATATTTTTCATAAGAATAATTTTATTTACTTGTATTAATTGTTATAAAATATTACAATAACAGAAAATATTCTATTCATTCAATATTAAATGAGGGAAATGTGATGGAAAACAACATCTTCTATATTAAATTGAAAGTTATTTTCCTCTACTATTATGACAATATGTATTATTTTTCTAATCACAAGGTATAGGAGATATGAATCTTTTATTTATATACAAAAAATGTCTTCTAATAGAATAAAAAGAGATGATTCCCAAGAGGATGGAGATCAGTCCAAGTACATGGAAACTGGACTGAACAACAGCTGATTGCTAAACCAATTTATGTACACTATATGAATGAAGTGAGGGTTAGTTGCTACTTGTTTTTGGAGCATAAAAAATTAATGAAGATTCTTAACACAGAACTGGACATGTGTAACAAGAAACTCATGGATTAATCATTCTACATTTGGAGCTTACAAGAACAGCTTTTGCACCAAGGGCTAAGGCCTTGAATATGTCTGTTCCTCGCCGCACTCCACCATCAAAGAGAACAGGAACTTTTCCTTTTGTGGCACGAACCACCTGCAATCAAGGACACACTTCTATAAGTTTACAAATTCCTTCACAACTTTGTATATTACAATTCGAGTTTACGGGATTTAAAAGAGATCAGATTAGTTTGATTTAAATTATGCCATATGTGCATAATTGCAAATGTGAGAATTGTGACTGAAGGAAGAGTAAGTTGTATTACACATTAGTTATCACACGTGTTAAATTCCACCGCTACAGGACATGCAGAAACTGATTCATATAGTTTCCCATCCAAAACAGGAATAATGTCCTACTGCTTCTGGCTCTAAACAAGACAATTTCTAATAGGACATGATGCTGAGTTTGAGAAATACAAGGATGACTATACTTTAAATTATTGCATAGTAAGCCTGCATTTTTTTTTTCAAAATTCCATTTCTTTGTTTATTCTTTTTATTAGAGCATGTCTAGTACTAATGCACATTTTTAATTACAAGAATATTACAGCAACAACAATGATATTCATTATAATTTTTGGTTTTTTTGTTATACAATCAAAAGATGATGCTTAGCATATATTCTCAATAACAAAAAATCCAAATCAAGCTAATATGTGAGATTTTATCCCCACGGTGAAACTATTGATCTTGTAGATAAAAAACAGCATCAAATTTTACTGATACAGATGGCAGATCTTGAGTCACCTCTTCTAGGACAGAAATGGTGGCAGGAGAATAATCAAGTTGGCGAGCTCCATGATTTGAGACAATAATACCAGCAACGCCTGCTTCTACCGCCTTAATTGCTGCCAACATTAGCCCATCACATATTCAATTGAACATTCAATTAATTGTTATTTCTATGAACTACTAGAAGTCCAGTGCGTTAAACAGGTTAGATATTCTAGCCTTCAACATACCATCTTCACCAGTAAGTATACCCTTTAGGAGAATTGGCAAGTTCGAAATAGATCTCAACCATGCTATATCCTGCAAACATGATTACTCCAGTAAATACAACGAAATGGTGGTTTCAGATTTACGTCAGGCAACAATAAAACTGAAGTGCCATGCATAAGCTTTCTGTTGATAGTGTAAGGATTGAGCTCTCTGAATTAACCAACTTAGCCACATGATATATCGCTGCATTTTCTGAGACATTACTAGAAGGGAATTATAATATTATTCTCATCTGTACCTCCCAAGAGAAAGATGCATCAAGTGTCCCTCTTGCAAACATTTCCAAGCTTGAGCCCTTATCCTGCAAGCATGTAGTTAAAACAACTTCATCAACTTCTATTTTTGTAGTGTAGAGCTTGAACAGGTGACTAGTCTTCTACCAGAAAAATAAAAAAGAAAAATCATAAAGAACTGGAAGAAGAAGAAGATTGAAGGTAATTTGACTCAATAAAAGGAAACTTACCAAGTTTAAACATACTTTACAGAATACTAGGAGTTGTTTGATTCATACAGAAAGTAACTTTCTGCAAAAAATTAAATTTTTTAGGAAATAACTTCCAATATAAATTTCCTAGAAGGACTCAAAGTTATTTAGTTGATACATAGGAAGTGACACTTTCTGAGAAGTAACTTTCTATATCTTGTTTAGTTTGATTTTGAATATCTTAAGAAATATTAATAAAATAACTATTATATTCCCAATATTATTATAGTATAAAATAAATTTTAATTGTCATTAATTAAATTTAATAAGGATAATTTTATTATTGTATTTATAAATAGCATGGGAAATAGAACTGACCTAGGAGGAGGTGGGTAAGTGACTTCTCATATTTTGTGGAAGTAGAACTTCTCAGGAAGTTTTATTTCTTGCAGTTTGTGATATCAGTGGCGGAGACAGAAATGTAAATATAGGAGGGTCAAGTATAAATATTATAAAAATTTAGGAGGGGTCAATATAATTTTTTATAATATATAATATATAAAATTTTGGAAAGACGGGGGTTAGGGCCCAATCTAGCCCTCCTGTCTCCGCCGCTATGCGGGATAATGGCCAATCAAACAATTTACTAGTTTTCTATTTTTCGAAAAATAAAACTTCCCGTGCTATTGAAGTGAACCCAACGGCCTCTTAGAGTTTCTTCAATATGGAAGTTATTTTTTTTTTTAATTTTTCCAAGCAGTAATCGTACATTGCACTTAGAAACCTACATTTGACAGGGTATCTTGCTCAGCTACTAAATATATTATCTAACGTATATGTTCTTCAGGCATAACTCAATGGCACATCTCTTGCATAATTTACACTAAGAATCCTTTGAATGAAGAAATAGTTTGACTGATTAGAGCATCTTTATTTTGGAAGTTTATGTCGTGTAGAACACTTGACGAAGGGAAAATCATAAATCATGCACCGATATGTGGAGCAAAACCCTTTATAAAAGAGATGTGAGTTTAATGTTGGAATCATGCTACTCACAGCGTCAACTTGAGTCGAAAAAAGGCCATCAAAGTTCTTCAGCTGAGGTGAAATCATTCTGCAGAAGGCATTACAATATTATGAAACAGCTTATGGCATCTACCTCTCATACATAGAGTACTTGATAGTCATCAGCACCAAATTTACAAATAGTCATCTGCAAGCACTTAGATTAGTTAGTAATGCTAATAGAATACATCAGAAGAAATGTTAACATACTACTTCTTCCTTATGTCTGCCTCTCTTCGACCTATTCTTGGAGTATCAACAGTTAGGACAAGGGCTTTATATCCATTTTTTTCAGCTCTTTGCACTAACGTTGCTGTCACATCACGTTTCTTGTAAACCTTTAGAGGACCGATCAAAGAATTATAATTTAAATTCAACATATGGGAATTTACAAGAAAAGAAGGATATCATCAACTTTTATCAGACAAATATGAAGCAATGAATTCAATCAGAAATACATATATTTGGAAGAACCGAACAGCATCGCAGCTTGAAGCAACGTCTTCCACAGTACAGGTAGACTGGAAAGACAGCATCTACAACAAAAAGACTAATCAGTATGACTGTCATGACAACATGTTGAGCAAGTAAGGAGGCTTTCTTTTCAGGAATACCATTATAGTGTTACATGAAGCTGCTGCTTTAGCTGTGGCAACCTCTCCTGGAATAATAAATGATAAAAATTGCAATGTTTTGGGTCAAGAAAAGAATGATGAATGGAATAAGGACAGCCCCAGAGGTTTTCAAGAATTATACCTTCTGGATGAGCCAACGTATGCATAGCAGTTGGAGCAACCATAATAGGAGCAGAAATTCTGTACCCTAGTATATCAGTTGACATATCTATCGAACTTACATCCACGAGAACTCTTGGTCGTAACCTGAGAAACCAAACACCCCCCCCCCAAAAAAAAAAAAAGAAAAGAAGAAGAAGAAGAAGAAGAAGAAATCAGCGTATGTCAATCATTTTTGCTACAGTAAGATCACAAGTGAGGGACAATACGTAATTCTACGAAATGCTTCTTCATTCTCTTTTAATGAGAACTCGTCCTCAGCTCCACGAGCATAGTAATCATAATACACCTTTGGGAGGGCCTCTCTGGCCAATTGTTGGAACTCATTGACATTAACTGGCTCAGATGCCATTTTCCCTGAAAACTTAAACCGGTATCAGATTAAAAAAATCCACTAATTCTAGTAATCCAGAGGATAAACTAGGCAAAAAACTCAAATCTTATAAGGCATGTATCAAAATTCATACTAAAAAATTCACTATGTTGTGTATGTATATGGCTTGATTCATTTAAAGAAGGGGACTTTGTTGCATCTATCTGTAATCTATCCAAATTTACAGGTTCCCACGACAGAATTCTGATCATAATCCATCCTTAACTAAACACGCAGCAAAGTTTCGGAGCAAAGCCTCAGATAACCTTGAGAAAAAGAACAAGCCATCCTTAACAAACTATGCATACAAAAAGTAACTTTTTCCTGATGATGAATTCATATAAAGAGAGCAAAACTAAGGAACCAGAGCAAATCAAGATATACCCACATCCTTCTATTGATCTAGAGGCAATCCATAAAGCTATCCAAGCAGAAGTTAAACGTAGCACACCTGTATTTGAGCTGAAAATTCGCAGTTTAGTTTCAGAAATTTAAAGGCTCTGAAGCTGTATCTGTATACTATGAGCTTCCTCATATCATGCAGAGAGAGACAGTGAGGAACGTAGTCTACAGTGAAGGTGAAGGGCACGTCAGGCTGCGTCATTAGTTAGCGTTTAGTGTTTGTTTCTAGTGACTTCATTCATAGTCAGTCTGTTGAATAAAATACGGGTGCTTACTACGATATTTTGAGGGTTTCAAAATCGGGTGACGTGACATAACGTAAGTTATTGGATGAAATTATTAAGAATTTTGATAACCTCATTCAATATTCAATAATCTACAGTACACTACGTCACCTGGATTTGAAACATCAGGGACAGTAGAATTTGCCAAAATACGATTTTGATAGTCACCCAATGAACGAAAGTCATAGTTAAAAGAAAAGGAAGATTATTGGCCTCTTATCCCAGACAAGGACAGGGACAGACACAGACAAAAGGCCAATGAAAACTGACGTTTGCTGTCACTCTTAGCTGACGTTTTTTATTTTGACTTTCATTTTCTTTTTCACTCTCTCTCTCTCTTTAAATTCTATAAAGTATATTATTATTATTATTATTATTATTATTGGTGGATATAAGACATAAGAAGATGAGATTACAGACTAATTAGATTTAATTGAATTATTGTCTTTTTGATGTGATTAGTTTAATTGCGCCCTTTAAGTGAACTTTTATTAATGATCCCAATATGTGGCCATGCCCGCAGGATTGGATTTGATGGCACCTTCCGAGCGTGTTGCTACTACTAGTATCAGCATGTTGTGACTTTGTCCAGTCCAGAAAACTTCTCCTTCTAATCATATTTTGTAATAAAAAAAATGTCATCAAAGAATCATTTATTGATGATTCCTCATTGTCCATTCATTTTAATTTTTAATCAACAATTCAAATAAATATTTAATAAAATGACCCTTAAAAATTTATTTCATTTTGAGACATTTTTATTTTTAGTCATAATAACTCAAACATACCGTAAAAATTTATTATATACTAACTATCATTAGTAGCTTCTACTTTAAACTTTTAATTCATTATAAGATTATATTTGTTTCAATAGAAAATATTTTTTCATAGGAAACTATCACTTGAAAATTTCCTAATAATTGGATTTTATTTTTTACTACTTTGAAAACTTAAAAATCATTGTTATAAACTTAGAAAACTTAAAATTAACACCTATGACTAACTTAATCACTTTATCGAATTACATAATTTTTTCATGAAATTTTAATATATACTAATTATATAACATTAAAATTATTTGCAAAAAAAGAGATAAATTAACAATTATGATATTAAAATTCTTGTTAAAAAAGTTCACAAAAAAATATATAATTTGGTAAAATGATAAATTAAGTAAAGAGTTTGTGTTAATTTCAAGTTTCATAAAATTTAAAAGGAGATTCTAAATTTTTAAAATTGAAGGGCATAGAATCTAATCTCTTTAAAGTTGAAGGGGAATATTTTGTATTTTTCTTTATTTAAAAGATTTATTTTTGCAATATTGTGTCTTATGTTTTCTAAAATTTTCAATGTCTATCTTTCTCTCCTTGTATTTATGTACCAATAGATGCTTCCTACCGAAGGGTTCGGAGTAGTTCATAAGAAAACCAATAGTGTGCTAGGTAATGCATACCTTTTAGTACCGGATATATTAAGTATTGAATTTATGAGAATTTGAATATATTATTATTTTAAAAATTAAATATAATTTAAATATTAAAAAATTAGACATCAAATTTTGAAATTATTGAAATCAAAATATTAATTTCGGATATAATTCTAAAACTTTTTAATGAGTTTTTTATTTTTAATATTAATAACAAATTTCTTTGATGAATTCCTTCAATTTAGTCAAAATTACATAAACATCCTCCTAATTCTAAAATATACGCAAATCTTCCCTTAATTTTATAAAAAATTACTACTAAACCTATTTTAAAATTTTTCTTAAGAGGATGTTAACTCTAACGATTAAAATATGGTTAAAAATTAGAAGGGTTATTTTATAATCAAACTATCCTTTTTTTATATACTAGTTGTGCATCTGTGCGTAGAAGTTAAAATTTTAAATTGACATGATTTAAAATTGAATTTCTTTTTTTCATTTTGAATATTAAAATTGGCTCTGTATCTGGTAATGTTTGGTGATTAAATACTACAACGAAAGCCAATTTCAAACCATACAGAAAGAACCTTATAGAAGGGTAACCCAGATGAGGGTTTAAGAATAATATACTTTCTTCAAACCTTTTCGGTATTTTTTTATAATAATAAAAATGGTTAAATTCTTGGATGTAATCTTGAATGTAGTACAGTGTATAAAACTTTAAAAAAACATTAAGTATGATTTGAATTAAAGGATCTCGACAATCTTTTCGATATTTGCATCATACAATTTTGTTTGGCTGCTTAAATAAAATTTGCTAGTAGTACACATATAATTCAAAATCCTAAACATTGACAATAAAATGAATAAACCTTTATCACCAGTTGACATCCAATCAAATCTCGTCCATAACGTGCTCTGTCATTGAAAGCTCTGACCTGGAAGTATAGAACTTAGAAAATCTTAACTTGGAGTTGGTCTATTTCATACGCTCATTAAACAAATGTTAAGGCAAAATCTAATTGAATGATGTTGGGACTCATAGCTTTGTTGGTGACAAATTTTTTGAGCCTATGATTTGGATGAAGAATTTGAAAATTTTATAGAATTTAAAAAATTTAAATTTAAATTGACTTCATTTCAATTCCCTCTTATTTTGAGAATTACTTGTTTGTATAATTTGTTTATCTTGAGGAAATTTTAATACCTTTAACTTTATAAATTTTAAAAAGAAAAATAAAAATACGTGAATACTACTAATTTTATACTTTCATTTTTTATGTAATAAATGACTAATTGATTTTTTTATGTAATAAATAAAAATACATCCTAATTGATTTTTTTATTACTACAACAAAATAGAAAAAAAAAGACAAACTTTAACAAAATAAGTCACACACTTGACAAAATAAATGATCAGCTAAAATCACGAAATGTGTGTTTGGATAAAGTATTATTAATTACATAAAATTTTAAATACTTGCAACTAAAATGCATTAATTTTAAATTGTAGTCCTCAATTTAAATTTATAGCATTTTTAAAAAACATATAGTACTCAGATAAGAAGGCAAAGAAGTGGAGTGATTTACCAAATTCCACCTCTAGACAACAGATTTCGAATGATTACAATTTAACCTTTGACAAATTCTGTTAAAATCCTTCAGTATTTATGAAATTCTACAAACTTTTAATTAAACCGAATATTTAAGATTTAGCATTTGGAATGACGGCTAGAAATGAAATTCCCCTTTCAATGGCCTCGTCCAAACGCACAATGATAGAATTTGCATTGTTTCCATCAGTTCCTTTTTCAATTCCACTATTAGCCTTTCCTTGAGTCCCTAGCATTTACCATATACAGAGAGAGAATTTATAAAAAAAAAAAAAATACCATTACCACGTAAAAAATGAACAATTGTTCCCACCTCTATGGCCTACAAACCAAGTATTTGACTAACTAAAGCAGTTTTTCCAATACTAGACGTTCCACTTTAATTATTATTAAAGTCTTCAAATTGACATTTTTAGTATATGAATGGTCAATAATAACTTTGTCCAGTTATTTGTCCTAATTTATGTGTGTTCAATATTATAGTCCAAAATAAAGTATCATGCACACTTAAAGCATAAAAAGTCATAAAATTTGACATTATGCTGTTATGTTAAGACACCAAAAACAAACACTACTTAATCATTAAAAACTAAAGATGTAGTAGTGTTCAATCATTTTTTTCTCTTCTAATAAACTATTTGACCTTGCTATATGACATTGATGGGCTAAGTAGATTGACAATGGATTAATTCTTGGCCCCATTATCTTTGGTGGATCCTTTCATTTGGATTAAGCTTGTAAGAGAGCTCAAGGCAGACACACCATTACAAATTAAAGAGGTTTCCTCCATTTGCAACAATCAAACTTCAAATTACTTGCTAATAAAATCTTCACTTTGAACTAATCCAAGATATTGAAATATATATCTTTTTATATAAGCATCTTACTACGAATGCAAGAAAGAATTTAACAATTGATTCCAATACAGATCCAAAAAATAGAAAAAGTCTCAAATATTACATGAAAACTTGCAGGATATGTTGCACACCCAATTCATAAACCATGATTTTTTAATAATAACTTGAATTGGTTGCTTAGTTAACTACAACTATATTTTGCATATTGTTTAAAATTCATGATATTCATTCCAAAGCACATAATTAAATAATCAAAATGCTCTATAATATGTCATGGATTAAAACAAATTATTTGAATTAATCACTGCAAACTAACCTTACCTCTTCCATTAGCCAAGCATATAACAATGGAGGGGTGTTTGACTTTTCTCTTAATTTTCAAATCTTAAATCTAAAAGGTTCAAAATAACAAATATATCACCATAGAATTATAGAAATATCAAATAATGCAATTTATCTTGCGTTTCCTACTTCAATTTGCTACATCATTGTTCCAAATATATTTCTCTATTGCATTAACCAACATATTTACATGATAGTCCTAAACCATCTAAAATCCAATAACAAAAGCTTATCTAAACACTATTATGAGAAAGAGTAAATAAAAAATTCATCTTAAATAACCTATTGCTTCAACTAACATAGGATAATTTTATCTGTCATACATAAGATTGGTTCCTTTTTTTTAAAATTCATTTTTATTTATGATTAAAGGTAAATTTAATATTGGGGATTGTGATTCTTATCTAGATAGCATTGGGTATGTTTAATCTAGTTATTGCCTTCTCTGGCTTTGAAAACCTCCAAATTTCGTTAATCTAAGGGGAACTAGATGGTTTTAAGATTTATATTCCAATGAAGGAAAAACTTAATGTGGCAATTGGAAATAGATTTTGTAGGATGTTGATTTTTACAAGTAATTTATTCTGTGAACTTTTTGACCTATTTCTTAAGAAATTAATTTATGTAGTTAGTAGTAAAAAATTAATATTTTTCATGTATTAATTTTTTTATTGTTTTGATTCAAATTTAAATTTCCAATAAATATTATAAATATATTGATTGATGTAATGGGTTATCTAGAATTCAATAACAAAAGTTATCACCAATAAAATTCATAATTTTTGTAAAAAAAAATGTTTAAACTACTAATATTAGGAGAAAGGATAATAGAAAAATAAGTGATTTAAGGAAGCATATGTTCAAGGGATATGAATAATCTACATTGGTAGAATTAGTTAACGAATTCAAGAGACTATAAGCACTACTTCCTTGTAGAAAATATAAAACAAATGCGTATGAAAGCCCAACAATAAATGCTCTATGCAAATGTAGTTTTAATTTTAAATGAAAGTATTATTTTCAACTTTCTGATGCAATAGAGAATGCAACAAAAGGCCTTAATTTTCTACATAAAATCAGTCATGCTAATCACATTGTATAAGATGAGCCTTTATTGTTTTTAATGTATTTCTATTAAAAAAAGATTATATGTATCTAAAAATTTATTTGTAGAAATATAAGATGAACCTTTGAATGTCAATTTGAGGAAATTTGTTGCATTTTGGGCAAAATAATTAATTATCAATGAATCTGACCTTTTTGGTGTAAGGCCCACCTGCATCACAGTGCCAATTATACCTAGTTTAATATATCTTAGTAGTTGCAACAGTCAAAGCAATATAAGACTAAAATAAGATTTTTAACTAGTGAAAGAAAATTGATATAATTAGTTTAAATTTAATATTATACAAACTACTTTCACCTTCTTCATTATAATATTTCTAACAAACTTTTCTTATTTTTGGTACTTTTGAAATCAACAATTGTAGAAGAAGATGGGTTTGTTTACAACTGGCTATATCTCTATATTCTACTACTTTCAATAATATTCAAATTGAAAATAAAATTAAATTTGTATTTTAGTAGCAAGAGGAAGTACTTGGCAATAAATATAAGCAAAAAAAAAAAACTATTCTTGAATTCCACATTTGCAAATATGTTAGCATTGAGATCCATTTGGATATATTCTATGAATTTTTCAATATTTTACCCTCTGGAAAATGAATTTCAAAAAGTTAGTAATTGCATGTGTTATACATTTAGATATTAGAAAATGAAATATGATTTTATTATGTTATAAAATAACCTTTCATCGTGCAAATTTTTACAAGTTGGAACACTATGATCAAAGTTTACTCAATTGAATTCTTGATATAATTCTCAACATATTCATCTCACTTATTACATGAAGTACATTTCAAATTCAGATTTCTATATCATTGAATAGATAAAAGTTAGTGATATTTAATAAAAACACATGTTCAATAAAAACTCATGTTAACTAATCTTAAAACAACTAATTTATTAGCCCTTAAATATAAGTGCTTTCTTTTATTGGCCATCTTCTCACTTTGATAGTCTTCAATATCCTCATAATGTGTCAGTTCTTCAATAACATTTAAAGTGACATAAACAACAATTTATTTGAATAAAAAATTAAAAGTAATGTAGGCATTGTAAAAATATTTTAATTAAAAAAATATCTATTAACAAACATTTAGTAACATAATCATTTTATTAGTAAAAAAAATATTGAATAGAAAAATAATGAAGGAAATTAACAAATAACTATGAATGCCATGTAAATTTATGACATTGCCATTTTAGTTAACTTTATACAACTTACTATTGCTATGTTTGTACTCTAATGTTTTCATAATCATCATGTATGAAGAGAAAGAAAGAAATGAATAATTCAATCAAATCTATATTAATATTTTAAGCAAATTCATCTACATGTTATTTATCTGTAAACAATGATGGTAATAATTTCTTAACTTTTTATGACTTAACTTCCCATAAAATGATTTTAAATTGCTCATACTTCTTTTTATCATTTTTATATAAAAAATCTCATTTCTCCTTCTTTATCTATAATATTTCTTTCATCTATTGTTTTATTAATTTTATATCACTTTTCAAATAATGGTGGAGTAAATATTAATATTAAAACACCTTATAAATAACATTTTGATGGTTAAGGATGGAGTTATATCTATCAAGTAAGTTGTAGGGACATTGCCTTCAATTATTTGCTTAAGTAAAACAAAATTAAATGAGTAAAGTGGAATGTCTACTTAACATTGATTTATATAGCTATTTCCATTGAAATTAATCTCGTACAAGTGATTAGTTATTTTATAATTTCCATCATTAAGCATAACTTGAAAATTTTGAATTATATAATATTTCTCTTTTGCCAATTTTTGAATATATTTGAGTATAAGAAACTTCCCAAATATAATCATTCCAATAATCGTAGTACATGGGCCAACATATTAAAAAATTATTTTTTTAAGTGATTTAAACTCTAAAGTTCCTTTCTAAATTGTTGGTATATCATATTTTGTAAAGGTTGTTTCAAATATGTGTTTGTTAGATGCAAAGAACTATACCTTTTCTCTATATATTTAGCACATATTCATCTATTCAAAATAAATTTGGTTGTCTTCCTATAAAAAATTAACATATTAATGATTTTAGATTTCTTAAGGCCATTTTTATTAGAATCAATCTATAGTCCGATTACTTTTACTTTTATTTTTAATGTTTATACATTAGGATAAAATTTTGAGAATAGAGTAATCTTTGTTGTCATCATTTGTCAACCTATAATTACTAAGGATGACAAGTTCCATTAAAATAATCACATATAAAGTATACATTTTAGCAAATCTTTGTATAATATAAAATAAATATAAGTAAGAAACAAACAAAAAATAACAAAATTGATTTGAACATATTACTTCAAAAGGAAGCTTTCTGAAGAATCAAAACAAATGGAATCTTCTTCAAATAATAAATCTTTCACAATCTAAAGCATAACATTTTAGCAAATCTTCATAAAATGTAAAATATATATAAGCAAGAAACAAACAGAAAGCAATAAAATTGAGTTAAACATGTTACCTTAAAGAAAATTCTTAGGAAACTCAAAGCAATTAGAAGTTTCTTCAAACAATGAACCTTTCACTCTCAAATGCGTATATCTTTAAAAAAATTAGTGTCGCAAAATATGATACCTAACTATTCCCAATACACAATGTAAAGTATGGTCATTATTGAAAATATGTCAATAAAAAAAATAAAATAATGTCTCTACTAGCTTTTTACTTTTTTCATAGACTTTTACAAATAATAATAATAATAAGCTATTATTATGTAGCACTATAAATCAGAGAGTTTTTTAATATAAATTCATGAAACTTTAAAATAGAATAAAAATTGAGATAATGAATACATCAGTTCAAAATGCATGAATATAAGATAAAATGGAAAAAAACACTTAGTTTATACATAATAAAATATAAGACATCCTTCAAAATAACATAAGAAATATAAAAAGTCCACTAAGACATTGTTCCTATAATTTTTACAATTTTAACATATGATTTTTTTTAAATGTCTTATTTGATAATCACATTATACTCGTTCTCTCTAAACTTAGCTCCAATACTTTTTCCTTATTTGAGTTAAATGGTTTAGGCCAACACCATTTGGAGAAAGGGAGGCCATTCCTTTCTGTTGGATTTAACTTGAATTTAAATTGTAATTAATTATTGATTATTTCCTATTATGAGTTATTTTTTTATTTAAGCTAGATACTTACATTAAAGTAAGATTAGTATTTCTTGTCAAATAAATAATTTTAAGTATGATTATTTGTATTAGTTAAGGGTTTGAGATATAAGAAAAATAAAAAGTAAGTGCCTATAAGAGTTACGTAGGAACTTGCATAGGGGCAATGCTTGTGTTTTTAGAAAAGGAACATTTTTCTAATAACTAATATTAGAGGCTAATTAATGTTGCATAATGAATGATAGATGAAGCTGATAATGGTGATGATAAAGATAAAGATGTGAAATGTTTTTATCATTCAAGAATATGTTTACAAGTTTGGTGTTCTTATAGATATAAGAGATTTCTATAGATAAGGAGGTCACAAATAAACTTGGGTGAAACTTGTAATACTTGATTGAAGTGGAGTTGCTTGATAAAAAGATAGTTGCTGCAATTTGAAAAAATTCCAATAGTGGAAGACTTTCATGGTTGATGTCCCATGATTGATCTTATTTGGTAATAGGTAGAGCATGAAGATCAATGAAAATGATGGAATTTATATTAAGGTATAGATTGTCGAGTTTGATCCAAATTCTAATTATTATCAATTATAAATTTTTTCCTATTGTGACTTATCTTCCTATTCAAGTTAGGTTTTTGTGTTAGCTTAGGATTGAGATTCATTATTAAACAAGTATTTTTAAGATTTAAATATTTGCATTAGCCAAAGACTTAAGGATGTGAGAGATGTGATGTAATGTAAGTGCCTATAAGGATTGTGTAAAAACTCTCATAAAAGCTTGAGAGAGATATAGAGATGATAATTAGGGAGTTATAAGGCTATAGTTAAGAACCTTGACATATATAATCCTATAATGCTTGTGTGTTTGAAAAATGAATATTTTTCCTAACAATACCTTTTGAGAAGCAAAGCAATCTATAAAGAAAAGCAAAAAGAAGGTGCTTGTCATACTCTAAAAAATAAATCCAACAAAACCTATTTTACATTTAGAAAAAAGTGATTTTTCTTTGAAGATGAATTCTTTCAAACCAAAAGAGATAAGACAATTAATTGTACAAGAGCATAGTCATTACCCATTAGAAATAAATAGCTTATATTTTTTAGATTATTTTAATGACCATTTAGATAAATGAATGGGCTTAAAACAAATAAAATATGACAATTAGGAATAAATAAGCTTAAAACATAAGCCTAATAACAAACATTCAATATAAAATATTGACAAAATAAAGCTAAGCCTAACATTTTGAAAATAGAATGATTTGAAATAATAAAATGATTTGAAATTAAGAAAATAAAAAATAAGAATTAAAATGGAATAAAATAAAAAAAACCTAAGGATTGCACATCAACAATTTAGTATAATCCCAATATTGACATTTAGATTAGATAGATATTTTGATACATATTTTATTACAAATTTTGAACTTTTTTCATACAAAGATGTGTTTATCAAAAAGTTTTGTTTGGCATATCTTTTTCTCATACAAAGAAAATGTTTGTATGAAAAAATTTTATTTTGCATTTTTTTCATGTGTATTAATTTTAATATTTAAGTGTAATGACTATTGTAAACCTTTGAGTATAAGTGGCATAGTATAAAAGCACTAGAAGAGTTAAACCATATTAAATGGTTTTAAAAAAATCAATAATATAAGATAAGTGCATTAATTAAATTACAAAATTATATATATTAACTAAATCCTTTGCTTAATACTAATTTTATAAATCTAAAATAGTTACTACACTTTAAATATTAAAATTAGTACATAAAAGGTAACAAAAAGTATGCAAACAAAAACTTTTGGTATAGATATATTTAAAAAAGATTTCAAAGTATAGAGTATATATAAAGAGAAATGGTAATTTGGCTACAAAATAATTTTTTTTATCTTTAACTATATTTTAATATTTAAAATTAACATTATGTTAACAAAAATTTTAAAATAAGCTTAGTAGTAGCCTTTCTGTAAATTTGTGTATATTTTAGAGTTGAAGGGATATTTATATAATTTTAACTAAATTTAGAGAAGCTTCACATAGTTCACTCTTCTTTAATATATAAAATTGGAAATAAAACTTACATTACAGTTAATATAAAAGCTAAACTAAATAGTTAATAAAATAAAAAAAATTAATACATAGAATAAATTATATAAAAGAAAGATTTTATGTAAATTTGAATTTTCTTTTATTGCATAAAAGGAATATTAAATTTTGTTTTATGATACTACATGTACTTAATAGTATCAGTTATATACAAAGTGGAAACCCAAATCTACAAGTAATAGTTAGAGAAAATCCACATTTAAAATTAATAATGCTAGCACATTTGAGACCACTAAAAGGGATTAAATCAAAAGGAAAGCATAAATTATGAATTGTCCCTCTACCCAACACTACTTAAACTAAAGGAAAAAAGCTTGCTACTAATAGATCAAAGAAAAAAGCATTGTGCTAGAAACACTTTGCTATGGTATCAAAAAATGACGTAACAAAACTTATTGCAACTTGTATTCATTGTGGGAAAAGAAAGTGAATAATTTTAAGGACCACAATACTACTAATGAGAACAAACATCTTAAGGTTTGTCCAAGTTTTTATATGCTTTAGTGTTGACCTAAAACAAAGGATAAGTGGATTTGAACAAAAAAAAAGGTGTTAGACTAAAATAATAGCCTTCAATTAGGTGTATGATGCAAGATTATGTAGGAAAGCCTTGGCTACTTTTGTCATTGTTGGTGAATAAGCCTTTAAGATTGTAGAAAGATATGATTTTAAATACTTGTGCAATAAGTTATAGCCTTAATTTCATGTCCTATCACATCATACTATTGCTAGGGATTGTTATCAATAATATTTATATGAAGGGACAAAATTGAGAGCATATTTAACAACAAATTATGTTAAGGTAGGTCTCACCATTGATTGTTATATTTTTGTTCAAAATCTAAATGATATAATACTTACAACACATTTTGTTAAAAATGAATTGAAAGTCTCAAAAATAAATTCTTAATTCTTTTTTTGTTTCAATTACAAAGGGGAAACTATTGGTAAATATATTGAAATGTGCCTTAAATAATGACAAATCGAAAGGTATTTACTATCACAAATGATAATGCTTCTAGTAATGATGTTGCAATTGCTTAATTGAGAGAGAGAACTAAGACTCCTAAGGGCTTGGTATTAGATGATGATTATATACGTATTAGGTAAGGTAATGGTATTGTAAATTTAATTATTAATAAAGGTTTAAAAGAGCTACATTCATCTATTGTTTCAATTCGTAATGTGGTCAAATATGTAAGGTTATTTCCATTTAAGCTTGTTAAATTTAAAGGGTGTGTTGAACAAGCCAAAATTAAATGTAATAATTTTTTTCTTGATGTACCAATTTGTTGAAATTCAATATATCTTATGTTAGAATTTGCTTAAAGTTTAAAGAAACCTTTAAGAGGTTAGATGATAATGACTTAACTTATCTTGAATATTTTGATTATAAGATAAAAGGTACCCCTTCTTTGAATGATTGAGCCAATGCTAATGTGTTCACAAAATCCTTTAAAGTGTTTTATGATATGACCTTAGATTTGTTTGACTCAGTATATGTCACTTCCAATAATACTTTTCTTTAACTTTCTTTAATACAATCTAAGCTAGTTAAATAGGCTTCAATTGATAATCTTATTTTGAGTGGCATAGCCAATGAAATTAAGAAAAAAATGTGATAAATATTAAGGGAAATTAGAGAACATCAATCTATTACTCTTTATTGCTAATGTCTTAGATCTTAGATATAAGATTAATTACATAAAACGGTTTTTAAATGACATTTATGAACTTGTAACTTTATTTGATATGGAATCTAAAATCAAGGCAAATTTACAAAGGCTATATGCATGGTATTACAAGTTTTATGAGCTGAAAAATGCTTCATTTGAAGTAGGTTAATGTTCTAAAGGCGAAGATAGTGTTCAAGAGCATAAAAATGCTCATAAAGATAAAATTACAGCTTTTAAGTCATATTTAAAGCCAAGAGACTCTATTGAAGCTAAGAATGAAATAGAGAGATATTTGGCTAAACCATGTGTTGATGAAGAGGAATCCTTTGATGTTTTAGAATGGTGGAAGTGTCTTTAGGTTTCTTGTTTTCTCTTGCATTACAAGAGATGTACTTACTATTCCATTTTCTATTACTATTTCAAAACGTATCTTCTTTATTGAGAGTAGAGTATTAGATGCATTCAAATCATCATTCCCACCTAAAGTGGTTGAATCTTCAATCTATGGGCAAAATTAATTGAAGTTTAAATTATTTCTTGAGGAGGATCTTAATTTTATAAATGAGATGGAAGATTATGAGAAGACTGAAGAAGCTAAAATAATTTTTTCTATCTTTCTATTTTATTTTTATTTTTATTTTTAACATATGTTTTACGTCTTTTTATATATTGTAGTTTTGTTCAAAAATTCTATTGTAGAGAGTTTACTGATGGTGACAACAATGATTTGGTAATGTGGACTACAACAATCTATAGAGCAAATATGATAAGGTCAGAAGAAGAACAATAACCTATAGTTACTGATTGAATTCTTGATTTAAAGTTAATATTCCTATATTTTAGTTATATTCAAATAACAATAGTTTTGTAAATTATTTTTATTTTCTAAACCATTTGTTGTCTCACTACTTTTTCACTTTTTATAGTATTTTAAAAGTTGACAACCAGGATTTGGAACTCAAGTAAAGGACATTGGGCTTAATTATGATTGACTGTTAGCTTATTTTTATTTCAATTATAGGTTGTAAATATTGTGGTACAGATTGCTCACACCTAGCAAATGTCTTTCTTTTGTTAATAAGGCATATAAATTTTTTTAAGATAAAGCTAACAAAAATAATGCCTTTAATTTAGTATTATAGTTGAAGGTGCATGATATTTTGGTTGCACCTTGATTTCAAGATAGCTAGATGAGTGTAATCACTGA
Source organism: Sindora glabra (assembly GCA_020226215.1). Taxonomy (NCBI): domain Eukaryota; kingdom Viridiplantae; phylum Streptophyta; class Magnoliopsida; order Fabales; family Fabaceae; genus Sindora; species Sindora glabra. Next base: position 60,659,132 of record CM035235.1, on the reverse strand, counting down.
AAGGAAGGATGACAAAGCTTTCGAAACTCAACCAGAAAAATAACACATAGTAAACAATGCCTAATGATATAATATATTGTTCATGCAATATTATCCAATGCTTTTATTTTATTTTATTTTATTTTTAGGAATTGCTACCTATTAGAAGTTTTTTTTTATTTCCTGCAATTAATGTATGATATCATAGGTTTCACAATGCAGATTTGGGTTATTAATGTATGATATCACAAGTTTCATTATGCTAATTTGGATTATTTGATGTTAGTTTCTTTATAGAAGACTAATTATTAAATTGGGCTTTCAGCATAAAAAATTAATAAACCCAATAAATCCAATATGAATATACTCCAATTAATCCACTCGATCCCATTTTAACTTGAAACTAACCTAAAACTTTGTTTTTATTCTACCTGATTGGTACTAGTTTCACTCTAGTATACCTGAATGCAATTCAGTCGGGCACATTATACCTTTTAACTTAATTAAACCCAACCTGAGCTCACCCCTAGCTGCTAGCTCACCGTGTACTTAACAACATCAATCAAGTCCCTAGTATCTAGTTTTGGTAAGTAGTAATTCTATAAATTTAAGTTTCAAGAAGAATTTATCACACAAAAAAAGAATGCTTAGTGTGCAATGATTTCTTTTTAAGTGTCAAATGTGTTTTTCAAACACATCCTATTAGTGAGATGTGTGAATTTTTCACACAAATTACTGGGTATAATGAAATGTAAGTTATCTATAAGTATTAATCTTCAAGCTATTATTGTCACATTGTATCTATAAAATAATATATCTATCAACTTACAAAATTATCAACTTAATAATGACAATTGAATAGCATAATTCAAATTTAGGCTTCTTTTTTTTCCCTTGTTAGATAGTATTTTTTATTAAAAAAATATTATTTGCATATACATGGATAAATGAGTAATATGTCACATATATATGCAATTTTAAAAAAATGATACCTAGAATTATAGTAATGGAAGTCAAAGAAGAATTTGCTTTCCTCAAATTCATCATATTTGATACTAAATAAGTAAAATATTTTTCTTTATTTTATTATTTTATAATTATATTTTACCATAAATATTTTTTATCAAAAAGAGCCTTAATGGGGATTTGATTTCCCAAAGGACAAATCCTTAGTCGACTTGCCATGCTAAGCCTTGTTTGATGACCCAAGTCTTTTATACACGTTAGCGTAATGCTGTGATGCAGTCATTAGAGCTTGAACGAAGCCTCTCATTCTGACTCCTCTGACTCCTGCTAATATCATTCAAAGTTCAAACTAGGACATCCAGATAGAGCCATGGTGAGCTTAGGCTCACTCTTTAGCATTTGGATGACTTGTCTCACCCCAGCTTCCCCTTTTGGTGCTAGTCCAAAGATTACAGGCCTTCCAACCTGCATCAATAGAATATCAACTTCAATTTTTCCAGACCTTATGAGAAATATAACTATAATTTAATATAGTCAAATGGAAATAAATATATAGCACTAAAATATTAGGGAAAAAAAAGTGGTCTCTTGCAAAACTAAAGGTAAGTTTATTCTGATGAAAAATATCTTCCATAAGAACAATCTTATTTACTTGTGTTTATAGTTATAAAATATTATAATAATAAAAAATATCTTATTTGTTCAATATTAAACAAGAGTATGGTTGAAAACCACATCTTCTCTCATAAAAAGGAGTTTTTTTTTTACTGTGATATCATGCATTATTTTTCTAATCACAAAGTATAGGATGGGGTGAAACTTTTACATACAAATAAATGATATTCTTTTATGGAAAACGACTTTCAACAGAACAAACCAAGCCTAAAATTAACACTAGGATGATTCACCAGAGGAGGTGGATCAGTTGAGGTACATGGAAACTGGCCTGAACAAGAGCTGATTGCTAAACCAAATCATTGACACTATGAATGAGATGATGGTCGGTAGCTACCTCTTTTTAGTGCATAAAAAATTAAGAGATTCTTAACACAAGACTGGACATGTGTAACAGGAGATTCTTGGACTATTCGTTCTATATTTAGAGCTTACAAGAACAGATTTTACACCAAGGGCTAAGGCCTGACCGCCTGAGTATGTCTGTTCCTCGCCGTACTCCCCCATCAAGGAGAACAGGAACTTTTCCACTTGTGGCATGAACCACCTGCAATTAAGGATGCCGATATATTGTTAGAAAATTGCTAGTTACACTTCTATAAATTTACAAATTCCCTCACAACTTCATATAATACAATTCGAGTCAAACTAGTTCTATGGGTTTTGAAGTAGATCAGACCACTTTGATTCAGTTTATTGCATATGTGAGAGTTGTGAATTAAGGTAGAGTAAGCAGCATTATACATTAGTTATTGCACGTGTTCAATTCCACTGCTACATGACATGTAGAAACTGATTTAGAAAAGTTTCCAATCCAAAATAGGAATAATGTCTTGCTCTAAACAAAGACAATTTCTAATAGGATGATACTGAATTTGAGAAATACAAGGATACCTCCATTATAAATTATAGCAGAGGAAGCCTGCACTTTTTTATTGAACCTGTATGTCTTAAAATTCCATTTCTTTGTTTGTACTTTATTATGTCTAGTACTGCACAACGCAAATTTTTAATTACCAGAATGTTACAGCAAGAACAATCATATTCATTACAATAGTTGGTTCTTTTGGTTATATAATCAAAAGATGATGTTCAGCATATATTCTAGAAGACAAAAAATCCAAATCGAGCTAATATATGACATTTTATCTACGGAGTGAAACTATTAATTTTGTTGATAAAACCAGCATCAGATTTTCCTGATACAGATAGCAGATAATCAGTCACCTCTTGACTGAAATGGTGGCAAGAGAATAATCAAGCTGGGAAGATCCATCATTTGAGACAACTATACCAGCAATGCCTGCTTCTACCACCTTAATTGCTGCCAACAATAGTCCATCACACATTCAATTGAACATTCAATTAATTGTTATTTTTATGAACTACTAGAAGTTCAGTGTGTTAAACAGGTTAGATACTCTAGCCTTCTACATACATCTTCACCAGTAAGTATACCCTTTATGAGAATTGGCAGGTTCGAAATAGATCCCAACCATGTTATATCCTGCAGACATGATTGCATTTACATCATGCAATAATAAAATTGAGAGTGCCACACCTAATCTTTCTGTTGACAGTGCAAGGATCAAGCTTTCTGAATCAGACAACTTCGCCCAAATGATATATGACTGCATTTTCTGAGACATTGCTGAAAGGGAATTATAATATTATTCTCATCTGTAAGAGATGCATCAGTAACTCTCTTGCAAACATTTCCAAGCTTGAGCCCTTATCCTGCAAACATATAATTAAAACAGCTTCATCAACTTGTATTTATGAAGTGCAAAGTTTGAACCGGTAAATGGACTTCTAAAGAGAAAGAATCATACTAACAACAGTTGATCCAAGTGAATAGGAGCTTGGTCTTTTTAAGTAAGGTCTCGGGTTTGAGTCTTGTGAATAGATAAAACTGTCACTAGAAGAGTTTTACCCTCATATTGGATCCTCCCGGCTCGAATCCGGATTAGTCAGAGGTCCAATGCGGCCTACCGGTTACCGGATGGTTTATACCAAAAAAAAATAGAAAGAATCATAAACCACTGGAAGGAGAAGAAAAATTAAAGAGGCATTAATGATAAGGCGCCCAATTAATGGTAATTAGACCAGAGCATGTTAATTGATGTCTAACTCATACTTCATGCACTCTTCTTTTGCTGTCAGCATACTCAAGTTTCTTCAATATGAAAAAGATATATCTCTTGCAAGACCTTCGCCAAAAGTACTTTGAATGAAGAAATTGTTTGGCTGATTAAAGTGCCTGTGTTTTGAAAGGATATGTCATGTAGAACACAACAGATGCCGAAGAGAAAATCATAAATCATGCACCAATAAATGGAGCAAACCCATTTATGAAATGGAGAAATAAGTTTAATGCTGGAATCATGCTACTCACAGCATCAAGTTCAGTTGAAAAAGGGCCATCAAAGTTTTTCAGTTGAGGTGAAATCATTCTGCAAAAGACATTAAAACAAATTTATAAATAGTCATCTATCTTACAATAAATTTACAATCAGTTCAGTTGAAACAGCTTATGGCATCTTATATAGAGTCCTTGATAATCACCAAGACCAAATTTGTAAATAGTCATCTGCAAGCACTTAGATTAGCTAGTAACGCTAGTAGAATATATCAGAAGAAGTACAATATATTACTTGTTCCTTGTCTGCCTCTCTTCGACCCAGTCTTGGAGTATCAACAGTTAGGATAAGAGCCTTGTATCCATTTCTTTCAGCTCTTCGCACCAATGTAGCTGTCACATCACGTCTCTTGTGAACCTTTGGAAGACAGATCAAAGACTTACAAGAAAAGAAGGATAAGATAAATCTTTGTTAGACAAATATGAAGCACTTAATTCAATCAGAAATGTTGGCAGAAATACATGTTTGGAAGAACCGAACAGGATCGCAGCTTGAAGCAACCTCTTCCACAGTACAGGTAGAATGGTAAGACATTATCTGCAACAAAAAGACTACTCAGTATGACTGCCATGACAGCATGTTGAGCAAGTAAGGAGGCTTTCTTTTCATGAATACCATTATAGTGTTACATGAAGCTGCTGCTCTAGCCGCGGCGACCTCTCCTGGAATAACAAATGATAAAAATTGCATTGTTTTGCGTCAAGAAAAAGATGATAAAAAGAATAAGGACAGTCCCAGAGGCTTTCAAGAATTATACCTTCTGGATGAGCCAACAATTGCAAAGCAGTTGGAGCAACCATAATAGGAGCAGAAATTCTGTACCCTAGCATATCAGTTGTCATATCTATCGTACTAACATCCACAGGAACTCTAGCTCGTAACCTGAGAAACCAAACACACCCCACCCAAAAGAAAAAAAAAAAGAGAGAAAAAAGAACATGTTAGAAGAAATCAGTATATGCCAATCATTATTACCACAATAAGATCATAAGCATGGAACAATAAGTAGTTCTACGAAATGCTTCTGCATTCTCCTTTAATAAGAACTCCTCCTCAGCTCCACCAGCATCGAAATCATAATACATTTTTGGGAGGGCCTCTCTGGCCAATTGTTGGAATTCATTGACATTAACTGGCTCAGGTGCCATTTTCCCTGAAAACTTAAGCCTGTATAAGAATTCATACGAAGGCCCTGTTTATTTTTTGAGAAATATTTTTCATAGAAAAATTTTATTTCTTTGCATATAAATGAAGGAGTCTATATCTTGTGATTAAAAAAAAAAAATGATTACTCGAAGAAGGAAAACAACTTCCCCTTTGAAAGGAAAAAAAAACTCATTAAATTCAACGTTGGCCATACCAACCATTTGCCTCCATCCTAAACGTTTTTAACTGTATTCCGATGGAATATGAAACAAACGGATCCTAAAAAATTCCAGTAACCCAGAGGACAAACTAGGCATGTATCAGAATTCATACTAAAAACTCACTATTTTGAGTATGTTTTGGCTTTATTTCATTTAAAGAAGGGGACTTTGTATGATCTATTTGTAATCTACCCAAATTCACAGGTTTCCCACAACAGAATTTTGATCATAATCCATCCTTAGCAAATCACTGAGCAAAGTTTCGGATCAAAGCCTCACATAAATACCTTGAGCAAAAGAGCAAGCCAAGAATTACCCATATAAAAAGTAGCTTTTTCCTGATGATGAATTGATGATATATAGAGAGAGCAAAAACTGAAGAACTGGAGCAAATCAAGATATAACCACAGCATTCTATTGATCTAGAGGCAATCAATTAAGCTTTTCCAAGCATAAGTTAAACGTAGCATACGTGTAAATGAGCTGAAAATTCACTGTCTAGTTTCAGAAATAAACGCTCTGGAGTTGTATCTGTAACTACTAAACAGACTGCGAACCTACTTAAGTTAAATCATGCAGAGAGAGAGATAATGAGTAACACAGTCTACGGTGGAATAGACGTCAGGGCTGCGTCATTTTTCTTTCCTTTCCTCTCTGCCCAGCATTGTTTATTTTCTTGACTTCTTGTCTTCTTTCATAGCAAGGCCACAGTATTCTTTCATAGCAAGGGCTCTTATCCTAGACAGGGACAGGAACAGGAACATAGACAGAGACAAGAGACCAAAAACAACTGATGTTTGCAATCACCCTCGAGCTTTTAGCTGATGTTTTCTCTTTTGACTTTCTCTTTCTTTTTTTTTTTTTTTAAATTCTATAAAGTAAATTACATTATTTCTGGATACAAGGTATAGGAAGATGTGATCACAGACTGATTAGATGGGCTGTACTACATCAAATCTTGAATAAGCAACAAATTGTAACGTCCATTTTTCATTCAATGCATCTCTCACCGTTACATTTTCCGTTTTTAGAAATTATAATATATTATTAATACATAGTAGTATACCAATATTCCATCAAATATAATTATACATCAATTTTTTTTTAAATTAAATTTTATATATTATATAATAACATATCAACGATTAAATCTAATGATATACTAATAAGTAATATATTAGTGATATATCATAATTATCTCCTTTTTTTAACTAATAATTGCTCTGCACACATCTCTAAAGATAGAGTTAACAAAATAGATGGATGTATATAATTTCAATTTAATTTATCCAATTTTAGACCAATATTTGATAATCTAAGTAATTGAAAATTCGATTCCTTTAAGTAAAGTCTTAAATTTGAACTTTGTGAAAAGAAAAAATGTGTCAAAAGAATTTTGTCCCTCTAAAAGTGTCTAATTTGACTCCATTTGACACTGAATGAATCAAAATCTAATGTAACTACCAAATATTCAAGGTCTCTAAACAAAACAAAAAAAAAAAAAGAAGAAAAACATCTATCCAACTTTAGTCATTGTATTTGATAGGTAGGTAATCATTTCCAAGAGAATCTTAATTAACTAGTGACACATAATTCATGTGTCCATTACCAATAAAAATTAAGATAAATATAAAGAGGTGTGATTACTAAGAATTCCTTTTTCTTATTAACAAAATTCCTAGTGCTTAGTCTCTTAACAAATTGGATTTGATAGTAATTTTAAAGAAAACTTCTACTAATAACCCTAACATGGCCCTGCCTAGTAAAATTGGAGAAATTTCTTTTTTTATCATTTTTTGAAAAAAAAATACATGAATAATTCATTGATAGTTATTCATGATTATTCATAGTCAATCCATTTTAAAAATTTTCAATCAATAATTAAAATAAATATTTAATAAAGTAGTCATAAAAAATATACTCAATTTTGTGACATTTATTTTATTTTTAGTCATAATAACTAAAAAATAAAGTAAAACTTTATTATATAACTATCATTGGTAGTTTCTACTTTAAACTTTCAACGTATACTAAAGCTTATTCATTTTGATGGAAAATATTTTTTATAAAATATAATTATAAAAATATTAAGGTTAAAAAAATTTTATTTATTTAATATTAAATATAAATAATTAAAAAATAATAATTTCTTTCATTTAAAGAGAAATTTACTTTCCTCATTACTTTATCTTTATGTATCAATTTTTTTAAACTATAAATACAGATAGCATGTAACTCCTTCATCAATATTCATTCGAATAATATTTTTCTATGAAAAATGCTTTTCAACAAAACAAATAAAGGCTAAGTACATGTCAAAACTTCATATGATACTTATTTTATTAGTTTAAAGACTTACCTTTGCAATATTGTATCTCAAGTTTTTCAAATTTTGCAATATCCATCCTTCTCGTGTTGTATTCATTGTTGCTAATAAAAAATACTATATGCATTGAAAATGTGATTTGAAATGGGGTTCTAAATATTTTGAATCCCATTTTCTTTATATATAACATTATTGTACATACTTCTTACAAATAGGGCCTAATTAATTCCCATATAGGCTTTCTATAAAATAATTTAGTAGTTTATAAGATGAACAACAATGTGCTTAATAATGCTTAAGTTTCAACGTTGAATATATTAAGTAACGAATTTTTAAGCATTTGAACATGTTTATTATTTTAAAAAGTGAATCTAATTTTGGTATTAAAAAATATTGAAAAATTGTAACTCTTCTAAAACTCTTTGGACCTAAACCCTCATTACCTATAGTAACCTCAACACCATTCAATCACCTAGCCCCAACCAAATAAAGAATGTTCACTAATTATCTTTGAGCTTCAATGGCATTAGAGCTTCTAAATTGCCATCTAATGTCATTTGAAAACTTTATTATTGTTGGTAGTCCTAACACCCACAAAATTAATTAGAGTTGATCAAACTATGGTGCCTTCTTTTCTCCTATTTGTAGTTTAGTCTTTCATAATTGACCTATTACATCTTTTTAACTTTAATCTCATGGTGACAACCCTTTTATTTACAATTTGCATCATTACAACAAAAATACTAATCATTTATCACTAGATTTTCCCTTCAAAGTATTTTTTTGCTAAGGAATAGAATTCATAGGAAGATGAAAGGCTAGGATCAATTTCCATTCTTAGTTATTTTACATTTATCACACCCTAATCTTTGTCTCTTTGACTTATACCAAATGAATGTCTAAGATTGAATTGTTATTAGGCTAAGCTACACCTAGAACATGATAGCATTTCCTTCACCTCCTTTTCCTTTTTTTCTTAAAGCTTTCTCTCTCTCTTTCTCATCAATTTCTTTTTTTCCTATCTCTCTCTCTCCCCCTTTTTTTTCCTTTGTTTAACTACTACTTCCAGCCACCTCTAAACACCACTGCAAGCCTCCTTTTTTCCTTTGGCCAATGAAATCCCACTAACAATAAGAAAAGTTGTAAATCACAACTTAAAATGGCTAAAATAGAGCCATTTGGCCTTCCTCCCTTTGTTAGAGATCCACCTTTTTCTGGTTACTATCAAACTAAGGGTAACTTCTTTAGAAGGATGTTAATTGATCTAAAACATAAAATTTAATATTTTTTTGCATGTTTAAGGCTTAATTCAAGAACCATAATCCTAATGTAAGTTGACAATTTTTTAAAATAATTTTCTAAAAATAAAAGAAATGATTATTTAGTTTATTAGAGTTGAATATTCGGTATTTAGATGAGGAATCATAAAAAAAAGAAATGATTAGTTTGTGGTTATTCATGATTCATTCTTATAAACTGATCGATAGCTATTAAAGTTAACAAATTTGGAAACTTAAAAGTTCTAAAAAGAAAATGACATTAGGTATTCTTATATATTCATGATTCATTCTTATAGACTGATCAATAGCTATTAAAGTTGACAAATTTGAAAACTTAAAAGTTCTAAAAAGAAAATGACATTTGAAAATGAATGTATATCTTACTTAAGTTTAATAACTTTAAACTTTGTATTTTCATATGAATATATAAATTTATATATTTGTATATCCATACGTAAATGCCTATTTGTGAACATAAAATTGCTTTTATGTTTATCTTATGACTTTATATTTAATGTGATAAGTTTGTTTTGTATAACACTCACATGGAGTTATTGGTGTATGTCCTAGGAGCTAATCATAGAGATGATTGTAATATTACACAATGTACTATGTTTCATTTTGGCAATATAATTATTATATTTTATTTTACACAAATTATAACTTAAATATAATAATTATCCTTGGAATAGCTTTGCTATTTCTAAAATACTCCTAGTCAAGTATTATTACGAAAGAGATAGTAATAATATATCGAAACTAGCATATATAGTGACTGATGATTATGAATCATGGATATGTGATATTAAGTCAATACATGAGTATATTGTTAGTGAATAATGTACTGGACTAACCCACTGTGAGAATACTACATAAATAAATATGTCATTAATTATTCTTATATGATCACAATTGTGCATAGTCCTTTAACCTGAAGTCACTACGATTCCCTACATAAGGAGTTACTTACTTTAATGATGTCCTATGTCACCTTTAATCAAAATGACGAGTAAGACATTGGTTAAGTGTATCACAAATCATACAGAGGGAAGTAAGTGATGTAAATAGGATTTTATTACTCTTGTATAGAAGAGAAATATCTTTGGACCCCTTGATTGAGTGAAACTTACAAATGCATGGTCATGCTCAATTGGATCAATATGTGATATTGATTATTTATTTTTAGTCTACTCAGTATCAAGAAATATAAATTGAACATTGATGAGGATGATACACTCCATGCCTCCAGTTTGATTTAGATATTATTACAAAGGGATTATGATGCAAAGCGTTGATCATATATTAGGTAGATGTCAAATTACAGTCATTCTTACTACTTGAGTGGCAGTGATATATTGCTAGATACCGCTCACTATCTATAACCTAAAATGAGTTATTATCAATATAATAAGAATTTACAGGGTTACACAAAAGAAGTACGAATAAAATAATTTTTAATTAGACTAAAATCTAATTAATTGGACTTATTTTCATGCATATATATTATCATTGAGATAATAATAATTTATCACGTAATATATATATATAATATTATGTGATATTATTTGATATTAAAGTAATATCAGATAATTACGTTATTAGATATTAGATAATTATATTATGAGATAATATTATTATCTAATATAAAATCATTATATGCTAATTTAATATTAGATAATTATATTATGAAATAATGTAATTATCTAATATTAGATAATAATATATTAGTCCTATCTCTCCTCACTCTTTCTAGGATAAGAATAAAGTGATAGTTGTTTAGTGTGATTAGGATTTTTTTGAAGCATTATCTTAGTAAGACTAGAATTGTGACATGCTTTAGTTCTATAAAAAGGATTTGAAGGCAGCACATAATACACACGCTCATAAGCTTTATAAAATCCTAAAATCACTCTAAAAACGTCCAATCCAATCCTAGTGAGAAAAAATGAACCCTAGCAGTTTCGCTGAGGGAAGAGGTTGTTGTTCACTCTGTGTGAATACCGTAGAGACGTTGTACATTCGAACGACGTTTGATTCGTGAATCAATCTCTCAAAAGAAAGAACACAAACACTAGCAAGGTAAAACCTTAACCTTGATTTATGCCTTTTGCATGGATCCTAGGGAGATTTATATCAAAATATAAAAATTCTGTTGCGTATGTTGATCCATAACCTGACAAGAGTGTATAAATATATATATCTCATGTAAATAGTTATTGGAAAAACTTTAAGGCCATGCAATTGAGGCATAACAATGGTGTTAATTATTTAATGATATGGATTTGTGGTGCTTATATTACTATGACTATTATTGTTAAGTAAATATTTGTGACCATGCAATGGAGGCATTATAATATTATTTTTATTTGATAAGAAATAACTTCAATGTACACACACACACACACACACACACATATATATATATATATATATATATATATATATATATATATAATATAATATAATTATGGTTAAGTAATTATTCGAGGCCATGCAATAGAGGTCTAGTAGTTCTATCATTTTATATTATTATTATGTTCAAAAAAATGAATTGTGAGGTGTAATATATGAGTGAGATCACTAGTATAAAAAGACATGCATTGTTGATGATGAATTATGAAATGTAATTAACATATAAGATTAGCAATATCAAATGGATGTGGATTTTGATATGTGAATTGTAATGGGGGTGATTTGATATGTGAACACTAGATTTGCTAATAGTTTTGAGTAGTATAAGACTAACCTTAGATGGATAAAGATGGATTTGTAAAGGGCATAAGGCTAATTGAAAGTCACAAAGAGGTTTACCTTTTTCTTTACATTGTTATCTATTACTTTTATGTTACTTTAATGTGTTGCATTCTCATGTAAATAGGTCAATTTATAGGTATGCATATAAACTTATGAGAATATTGACTATTACACATAGAACTATGATGTAAGTTATGCAGTGTAACTTTATTTGAATGATCTTATCATTTTGTATGCTCATGAAGAGTTTTCCCTATATGTATATATGTATAAAGTTCATGTAGATATTGCTAAACTTCTTTAGATTCCTTTATGAATTCATGGTTAAATAACATTAGCAGTTAAAATAAAAATAAAGATTAAAATGTAAGGTAAGTAACTTGTTCCCTTAATGGAGTTATTTTTGCTTTTTTTTAGTTATTCATATATTCATGATTATTGTTACAAATTTTAGTAGATACATACTCACTTCTTTTATTTCCAACATTTTCAAAGCAAAACTAAAACTAACAAACTTTTGCTATTCTTATGGAGATCAAAGATACTATGATAAGGGAATTTAATAGATGGATTAGAATTGGAGTGTGTTCAGGTTTATGTGTTTGTTATGTTAACTTTACTTTTTTTCATGCATGGTCTTTGGTACTTTGTCTTTTAAATCACATGTTCTCATTTTAAAGCATGTAACCTTTTAAAAATGTCTAAAAATAAATCAAGCTCTATTTTTTTTAAAATGGGAAGTAAGATCTTTGTATTTTGTGCCATTTTAAAGCATAAATTGATGTCTATTAAGTTAAAGTTAGCATTATCAGTATGTTAAGTTAGTAGGAGGTCATTCAAAGGTTATCTCCTATGTTAATCATATAACCCAAAGTTAGTATGTGACATTCCAACAATTATAAAATTAATTGCATTGATCAAATAGGTGGTTCCCTATTTTATCCCTTTTTTAGTTTAGTCTTTCATATTTACCCTATTGCATCTTTGTAACTCCAATCTCATGGTGACAATCCTTGTGTCAACAATTTAGTAATTGGAGGTACATTTATTTGCCTTTCCATCATTTAGGTTTATGTACTTAAAAGAGTTTGAAATTATTGATATATTATGCTTTTGAACCTTTAATTTCTTATCATTTGGTAACTTAGATTTGATCTAGTAAGATTTCATTTATTTGATACTGCTAGTAGTTCTAATGGTTATTTTTTTATAATTATATGAAGCAAGTCAAATAAAATAGGTCTTAAGAAAGGTTTTCTCTTTCAAAATCCCAATTCTAAGAGTGAAAAGGAGGCTCATCTCCGCAATCCTGAAGTTATATAGCTTGTTTTTATATCATAATTAAAAAAGCTTAAAGCCTATTGTGTCGATGAACTTGCATTTTAACTACATAATTTTGAAGACTTTTAAACCAATTATTCCTTATTTCTAAATATTTTGACTTCAATTCTTTGTAAACAATATCAATAGAAGGTTCTTTCAAACAATGCTTTGCATAAACTTCAAGCTATAATTACAAAAGTCACAAAATAAGAAGATGAAGTTTAAATGTTAAAGTCCAATAATGATAATTTCTTACAATAGTTTGAGAGTATGAACACTACAATAAGGTAACTAGAGTCTAAAGTAGCATGTCTAAAGAAACAAAAGGTGGACCTCCAAAGTCAAATACAACAACTCCAAGTTGTTCAACCTCAAGGTATATAAAATCTTTTTAATGAGCCGTTATGCAATTTTTTTTCTTCTAAGTGCTTTGGAATGTTTACTCATATTGATGTTGGTAACAACTATTTAGTTTTTTTTTTAAAATGAGAAAGTGTTAGTAGATTTTGTTTTAGTATGGTCAGATAGGGTACTTTATAGCGAATTGTATACAACCTCACTCAAGCAAACATATTGTTGTTACTTTCCAACATTGTCTTTTCTATTTCAAAAGTTGAAAATGATCTTTTTTGGTGACAATTCAACTTGGTCCTTTTCTTGTGGCATTTCAACTACTTTGATTACTGTTATATACCATAACATAGTTAAAAATAGTGCCAACTACTAAGATTAGCATTTGGAAGCATAATATCATGGTATCTCTCATGAGCTAAAGAAGCATAATGATTGCCAAGGTTTGAAGATACAAGTAATAGAACATCAGATGGAAGTTAACATATCTATAGTTCTAAAGGTTGATTATTTATTAACTCTAAAAGCTAGTTTATAAAAGAGATATTGAAGGGTCCTAAACACTTGCAACAAAACTTTCAAGTTAATTACTTTTAAAAATACAAGATTTTTGTTACAGATACAAATTTAAGTATAAACACTTTTAGGAAGAGTTAGTAAAACAAAACCACAAATCTAGCCAAATGACTTTCTTGAATGTTACCTAGTTGTTTTTGTTATTGTCTCTTGTAATATTTAGTTGGTTTATGTGTTTGCATGTTTGTTTCATAAGTACATCTTGTTTCATTAAGTTGGGTATGTATATTCAAACTCTTTATGTAGAATTTACTTCAAGATGGGAAACAATTGAATCTAATTTAAATATTTAGAAAACAAACATTAAATATTAAAATTATTCATGTGACAATATTAAAGTTTGGGTATAATTCTAAAACTTTTTAAAGAATTTTTTATTTTTAATATACTATTTCAATAACAATTTTCTTTAAAAAAAAATACACGAGTCTTTCCTAAATTTAATTAAAATTATACAAATCTCCCTTTTACTTATAAAATATAAATAAACCTGCTTATAACTTTACAAAAAGGCTAATATTCAAACTATTTTAAAATTTTCATTAAAAAAATGTTAACTTTAACTATTAAAATATAGTCAAATGTCAAAAGAAAATTTTATGACCAAATTATTCTTCCTTTATTTATATATATTCCTATACTAATTTTACAATAAACTTTGAAAAATTTCTTATACAAAGAAGATATTTTTACAAAAAGCTCTTGTTTTGCATTTTTTTCACATAAAGATGATGTATTTGCCAAAAAAAAAATTTTGCATATTTTTCTTATATGTATTAATTTTAATATTTAAAATGTAATAATCACTCTAATTCTTTTAAGTATAAAACACTAATAGGTAGCATAGTACAAAAGCACTAGAAAATCATTTTAACTATATTTACTGAGATAAGTGTTTTTATGTTAAAGATAAGATAAGTAAATTGTGAGTATCAAATTTTGCATTGATAGGGTGATTACTTAAAAAATCACATAATTTTATATTTTAATATTAACCTTTCAATATTTAATCTAATAATTGTAATTTGTTATTTTTATTTTTATATAAAAATACTCCTCTCACTATATAAGGAAGAGAATTTTGGTTATAACTCAAAACCTTACTTGAACTCAGAATCTCATCCAAATTATTAAAGAGTTTGCAAAACATGTTTCAACAAATTCTTAAACTCCAGTAAATCATTAAAATATCACACCAATAATTATATCCCTCTCATCCATACAAATACAAACATGCAGTCAAATCAATTGAAGGACACAAAAAAATTCAAATTTTTTTTTTCGTAAAAATTCCCGGTAGAAATCCCAAAAACTGAATAAAAAAATCATGGATGCCCAAAAACCCCACCATCACTCGAATCCTACTTTATCTAGAAGAACACCCACTTCCAAAACCACAAATATACGTAAGTCAATACTAAGCAAAGATCAACAAAACTCAAATCAAGAGACACATAACATCAAATCTCAAAAATAAAAATTAAAAATAAAAATTGTCAAACCAATGATGTAGACAAAAGTTAAAATTGAGAGAGGGATAGGAAAGAGAGGATCTTTGAATATTAAAAAGAAGAGGAAGAATGAGTTTAATGAAGCAACATCGCAGAGGAGACGAAGTCGCTCGTGATTAGATGGCTAGAGACACTTAGTGTTCATTGAAATCTCTAAAGATAGAAAAGGAAAAATGTTTGAAAAAAATCAAAATAAAAAAAGAAATGAAAAAGTAAATAAAAGAATTAACAAAAAAATTTATATATGCAAAAATAAGCTAGATAAGAAATAATTAATTCACTTGGCAACAAATAAGCCACCTCATGCCATATAAGTTTTTTTTTTCCCTTTTTGGTCAATTTTTGATGCCATATAAGCTTGTAGGACCAAAATGGTTCACATTAAAAATTTTGCAGGATCAAAATTGAATATTGTAATTTAGGAATGTAAATTAGAGAGACAAAATACATTTAAACCTAAAATAAATCATATAAAAAGGATTTTATGCAAATTTAAAATTTCATTTTTATTAAATAAAAATTATTAAATACTGCTTGTACTCAGTAACATCAGTTAAGTCTCTAAATTGCTAGCTTTCGTAAAATATAACTCCCTAAATTTAAGTTTCAAAAGGGTTTATCAAACAAATAAAAAATATTTGTAGCGTTAAGTGATTTCCTTCAACCATTGAATGAGTTTTTTCAAACACGTCCTGGTAGAAAGAGGTGTGAATATTTCATACAAATTACCAAGTATGACCAAATGGCGAGCGATCTATAAATATAAATCTTCATGCTATCATTATCACGTTGTATCCATAAAATAAGATATTCTACCAATTTACAAAATGAGAATTTATCATAATTATCCACTTAAGGATCACAATTCAAATTTGATGGGGATTTGATTTCCCCAAGGGCAAATCCTTATTCAACTTGCCATGCTAAAGTCCTTGTTTGATAACTCAAGTCTTTTATAAACATAATGTAATGCCGTGAAGCAGTCATTAGAGCATAGAACGAAGCCTTTCATTCTCAGTCCTCACATGACTCCTGGTAATATCTTTCAAACTAGGACATCCAGATAGAGCCATAGTGAGCTCAAGCTCATTCTTTAGCATTTGGATGACTTGTCTCACCCCAGCTTCCCCTTTTGCTGCCAATCCAAAGATTACAGGCCTTCCAACCTGCATCAATAGAATCAACTTCAATTCTTCTAGACCTTCTGACAAAAATAACTATAACTACGTAATTTAGTCAAAGGGAAATCAATGTGTAGCACCAAAATATTAAAGAAAAATGTTTGTCCCTTGCAAAACTAAGATTCCCTTTATTTTGGTGGTGAACATCTTTCGTAAGAATAATTTCATTTTACTTATATATGTAGTTACAAAATATTATGATAACATATAATATTAAACATTAGAAGTGTGATGGAAAATAATATTCTGTATTTAAATAGAAAATTATTTTCTTTTACTATCATAGTGTTATGGTATAAGGTGGCATGAAACCCTTTTACTTGCATACAAAGATTTTTCTACAAAAAATACCTTTTGACAGAACAAACAAAACCTAAAATTAAAATTAGGGGGTCGTTTGGTTTGCAGCAAAAATATAGAAAATTGTATTTCTCAAGATATAAACTACCATAGAGTTGTTTGATTGCATAAATGAGAGGAAATAAATCTTTCTGAGAACTTGTATTTCCCATAAAATACGGGAAATCACTTACCCACTCCCCCCTAGGTAAATTCTATTTCTTATATTTTTAACTAATTCATAAACAAAAATATCATTACTAAAATTAATTAATACTAATTTTACCCTTTTAATTGATTATTAGATTTTACTTTGTGAATGCCCATTTTAGTTGGTGTTACTATTATTTTACAGTTTGCTTATTATATATATATTACATGACGTATTTTATTATTATTATTTTATAAAAAAAAATTAAATATTTAATTTAAATGAATTAATTAACAGCATACTTTTATTTAATTCGTACATTATTTTATAACCCATTTTTTATTTTATTTTTTATTTATTTTTTTACATAATTTTCTTTTACTTCTTTTTTATTTTATCTATTACTATTATTTGAAAGTTAGATTATAATTATTAAATAATATAAATATAATATAATATATTTAATTTAATTATATAAATATTTTGAATAAATTAAAATTTTAATATATATTATATTAATTGCATTATATAATTATATATTCTATTTATTGATTGAAATTATTTGAATATTAAAATCAAATTTTCTTTAAATTTTATAAATATTTTTTAATATTAAATTTCAAGCACTATAACTCAAATTAAATATATATATACACACACACATCAATTAAAATTAAAATTTTCTTAATTAGTTACTGTTTAGAGAACAAACAGTAATATGCTATTATTTAACAATTTAATTTTTAATTAAACTTAATTTATCCATTTATTTGAAGTTTTGCTGCCAATCCAAAGATTACAGGCCTTCCAACCTGCATCAATAGAATCAACTTCAATTCTTCTAGACCTTCTGACAAAAATAACTATAACTACATAATTTAGTCAAAGGGAAATCAATGTGTAGCACCAAAATATTAAAGAAAAATGGTTGTCCCTTGCAAAACTAAGATTCCCTTTATTTTGGTGGTGAACATCTTTCGTAAGAATAATTTCATTTACTTATATATGTAGTTACAAAATATTATGATAACATATAATATTAAACATTAGAAGTGTGATGGAAAATAATATTCTGTATTTAAATAGAAAGTTATTTTCTTTCACCATCATAGTATTATGGTATAAGGTGGCATGAAACTCTTTTACTTGCATACAAAGATTTTTCTACAAAAAATACCTTTTGACAGAACAAACAAAACCTAAAATTAAAACTAGGATGCTTCCTAGAGGAAGTGGATCAGTCAGGGTATATGAAAACTGCACTTAACATCAGCTGATCGCTAAACCGTTTGATTGCACTATAAATGAAGAGGGTTAGTAGCAACCAGTTTGGGGGGCATAAAAAATTAATGAAGATTCTTAACAGAAGATGGACATTACAGTAGACTCACGGATTAATCATTTTAGAGCTTACAAGAACAGCTTTTGCGCCAAGGGCTAAAGCCTTGAATATGTCAGTTCCTCGCCGCACTCCACCATCAAGGAGAACAGGAACTTTTCCTCTTGTGGCATGAACCACCTGCAATCAAGGACACCAATATATAGTTAGAAAATGGGAAAGACTTTGATAATGGTATATAATGATATACCGGTATACCATTAGATCTAACTACATATTATTACTTTTTATAAAGTCAAATTTTGTATTTTATATGATGACATATCAACAGCTAAATCTAATGGTATGCTTATACACTGTTGTATATCTCTTTCCTCAGAAAATTGCCAGTTACACTTCTACAAGTTTACAAATTCCCTCACAACTTCATATATTACAATTCAAGTCAAATTAGTTCCCTTATGAGTTTTAAAATAGATCAAACTAGTTTAATTCAGATTACGTCATATGTGCATAATTGCAAATGTGAGAATTTTGAATGAAAAGTGAGTATCATTCCACAATTGTACATGTTAAATTCCACTACTACAGGCCATGCAGAAACTGATTTAGACAGTTTCCAATCCAAAACAGGAATAATGTCCGGGTGCTTCTTGCTCTAAACAAAGACAGTTTCTAATAGGATATGACACAGTTTGAGAAATACAAGGATGCGTCCATTTTAAATTATGGCACAGTATGCCTGCACTTTTTATTGAACCTGCATATGTTTTATAATTCCATTTTTTATCTATTCTTTTTATAGGAGCATGTCTAGTACTAAACAATGCACATTTCTAATTACTAGAGTGTTAAAGCAACGACGATTTTATTCATTTTAATAGTTAGTATTTCTATTATATAATCAAAAGATGTTTAGTATATATTCTTAATAAAAAAAATCCAAATCAAGATAATATATCCAAGGAGTGAAACTATTAATTTTATAGATCAAAAAAGAAAAAGCATCCAATTTTACTGATACAGATAGCAGATTTTGAGTCACCTCTTCTAGGACAGTAATGGTGGCAGGAGAATAATCAAGCTGGCGAGCTCCGTGATTTGAGACAACTATACCAGCAACGCCTGCTTCTACTGCCTTAATTGCTGCCAACGTTAACCCATCACGTATTCAATTGAACATCGAATTAATTGTTACTTTTATGATACTAAAAGTCCAGCACGTTAAACAGGTAGGATACTCTAGCCTTCAACATACCATCTTCACCAGTGAGTATACCCTTTACAAGAATTGGCAAGTTTGAAATAGATCTCAACCATGCTATATCCTGCAAACATGATTACTCCGATAAATACAAGGAAATTGTGGTTTCAGATTTACACCGGACAACAATAAGGCCAAGAGCAGGCTTTCAGTTGATAGTAGTGCAAGGATTGAGCTTTCCGAATTAGCCAACTTAGCTATAAGATATATGATTGCATTTTTTGAGACATTACTAAAAGGGAATTGTTAGGAGATAGTGATTTGTGAAGGCATACCCTCCAATGAGGTAGGTACTATGCATTTATACTATAACAAATGAATACAGTAGTGAGTCCCATGGCCCAAAGCTTATTAATCTATCTTAGCTCCCAAGCTATTTGCCTATCTTAGCACAAAAATTATTTCCTAATCAACAACTAATACTCTCTCACAAGCTGGAGTATAGATATCAAATATACTTAGCTTGTTACAAAAATCATTAACCCATTCTTCAAAAAGAGTTTTAGTAAATAAATTAATAAGTTGTTTTCCAATTCTAATATGTCAAAGACTAATAACCCCTTTTCTAGAGTTTCTACCTAATAAAATAACAATTAAGCTCAATATATTTTGTTCTTTCATGAAATATTGAATTTTTAGCAATAAGTAACAGCTCAATTATTACACCATAACTGCATACCTCTAAAAGACTCAATTCCTCCACACAAGCTCAGATGTAGCATAAATCACATCTCAATACCCAAACTCTATGCTTGAATGAGACATAACTACTTGTTTCTCAATTTTCTATAGCACAAGATTCCCACCAACAAACACATAGTACCTAGAAATGAACCTTTGATCTATAAGGCATCTTGCCAATTTGCATCAAAAAAGCATTTTACTCTGCAATGATCATAATTCTTATAAAGGATTCCACATCCAAGTGCCTTCTTAAGATAGCTTAGGATGCGCATGATTGCATCCCACCAAGAGACTTTTGGAAAATTTATAAACTAACTTACTAAACCTACTAGAAAAGTAATATTAGGTCTTATTATAGTAAGATAGTTCGATTTTCCCTCTAGTTGTTTGTATCTTTAGATCTCTTAGCAATTTCCCACCTTTTAGGGTAAGCTTAACACTTCGAATCATAGCAGTATCACAAGATTTAGTACTAAGCATCCCATTTCATTCAAAAGTTTAAGAACATATTTTCTTTGAGACAACAAAACTTCATTCCTCCCTTAAGCAATTTAAATGCCAAAGAA